>SJXQ01007031.1:27234-116021 GCA_006408695.1 Aepyceros melampus
ACACATGAAAAGATGCTCAACATCACTCATTATCAGAGAAATGCAAATCAAAACCACAATGAGGTACCATTTCACACCAGTCAGATGGCTGCGATCCAAAAGTCAATGGAGCAATAAATGCTGGAGAGGGTGTGGAGAAAAGGGAACCCTCTTACACTGTTGGTGGGAATGCAAATTAGTACAGCCACTATGGAGAACAGTGTGGAGATTCCTTAAAAAATTGCAAATAGAAGTGGCATATCCTTAAGGCCAGATACCATCAGCACAAAGAGAACCAAAGCCTGAACAGAACTGTCCACTCCAGTTATGACTGAACTCAGAGGTGAGGTCAAGAGAATGCAAAGCAAATCACAGAGTCATTTACCACAGACAGCAAATTTTGACCTGATCCCAGTGCATACTATGTGGATCACAGGTGTGTGACAATGACCTGATGCTTCTGAAAGACTTAAAAAGCCCACACTCCTATCATAACCATCTAACCAGATACTCAAGGTTCTAACCAGATACTCAAGGTTCTAACCAGACAGTCAGGGTTTGTTTGTTTGTTTGTTTTTTAATTGGAGTGTATTTGCTTTACAATCTTGTATTAGTTTATGCTGTATAGCAAAATGAATCAGCTGTATGTATACATATATTCCCTTTTGTTACCACACAGCACTGAGTAGAGTTCCTTATGCTATACGGTAAGTTCTCAATCTATTTTATACATCAGTTCAGTTCAGTCGCTCAGTCGTGTCCGACTCTTTGCGACCCCATGAATCACAGCACGCCAGGCCTCCCTACATAGCAGTGTATATATGTCAATCCCAAGCTCCCAACTCACCCCACCTTCTGCCTCTCTCTTTTTGGTATCCATATATTTGTTCTCCATGTCTGTGTCTCTATTTCTGCTTTGTAAATAAGTTCATATGTACCATTTTTCTAGATTCCACATATATGTGTTAATTTATGATTCTTGTTTTTCTCTTTCTGACTTCTCTCTGTATGACAGTCTCTAGGTCCACCCACATCTTTGCAAATTGCACAATTCTGTTCTACTTTATGGCTGAGTAATAGTCCATTGTAGGAAATGGCAATCCACTCCAGCACTCTTGCCTGGAAAACCCATGGACGGAGGAGCCTGATAGGCTATAGTCTATGGGGTCGCAAAGAGTTGGACACGACTGAGCGACTTCACACTCACACACAATAGTCTGTTGTATTAACATATATGTACCACGTATTCTTTATCCATTACTCCATGGGTGGCAGATACTCAAGGTTTTAACCAGAGACTCAAGATTCTAACCAGAGATTCAAGGTTCTAACCAGAGACTCATTTACATGTTGCCTTGATCAAAACTGTAAAAATCCACCATGTGGTACCCAACTCTACCTTGAGGTCACAAGGTGATCTTGAATGTTGTTAAAAAGAAACTCTGAGCTCCTTGAAGGCATAGAAATATTGTGCCCTAACAGGATGTTGAACTGGATCTTTTACCACTAATGCACCCTTCAAGCCAGCTTTGATGTCAATACCTAATAGAGCTCTGAAAGTAAATGGGCCAGTTCTAAAGGAGCATGTAACCAGCAGACCTCAAAAGTCCAGGATCCATGCTACCCTTTTCTTGCTAGGCTGCTCTTACTTCTTTAAGGAAATACCATTGACAAATTAAATGTAAGACCAGTGAAGTGTCTGACAATGTCAAGAAAAAGTGACAGGAGATGCCAAAAGTCTGTCATATCCATTTGCCAGGGAGCATACTAACAGCCAAACAAGGCCTGCCATTCAATTTCATTGTTCCAGGAAAGCTGCCTGGTGCAATGCCATGCTTCACAAACTGAGTTGGGCAAGCTCCCAAGGAACGCAGCTGCAGGCCAGGGGTCTGCAGGATACTCAATAAACATGCATTTCTTACAGGATCATCTATTCTGCTTAAAGATATCAGCAGTTTTTACAGCTAAAAGGATATGTGATGAAGTAGAATGCCAAATAGATATTAATTTTTAAGAGAAAATGTAGAACTTTGAAGAATTTTCAGACTCCTATGGGCAATTTGGGAAGTAGCCCTCAGGCTCCCTAGGGGTGTGATTTCACTTTCCTCCACACATAGAATAATTCAGATGGAAAGGTTTAAAAAGTACTGTAAGGGAGACAGCTCTCAGGATCTAGATAAAATTTTTTTCCTATAGAGTCATTTTGGATGAGTTATTTAACTTTTTCTAAGCCTGTTTCCTCATCTGTTAAATGTGGATAATAATGTCTATTTCTTGATGTGGTGAGTACTACTCAGCTATAAAGAAATGAAATAATGCCATTTGCAGCATCATACTAGGTGAAGTTAAGTCAGACAGAGAAAGACAAATATCTTATTATACCACTTTTATGTAGAATCTTTAAAAAATGATACAAATGAACTTATCTACAAAATAGACTCACAGACATAGAAAACAGACTTGTAGTTGCCAAAGGGAAAGATGAAGTGAGATGGTTTGAGAGTTTGGGATTAGCAAATGTAAAGTATTGAAGAATGGATAAACAAGAAGCACCTACTGTATAGCACGGGAACTCTATTCAATATCTTGTGATAAACTATAATGAAAAAATATGAAAAAGAATATATGTATACATATATACTAAGCTGCTAAGTCACTTCAGTCATGTCCGACTCTGTGCAACCCCATAGACAGCAGCCCACTAGGCTCCCCCATCCCTGGGATTCTCCAGGCAAGAACACTGGAGTGGGTTGCCATTTCCTTCTCCAATGCATGAAGTGAAAAGTGAAAGTGAAGTCGCTCAGTTGTGTCGGAATTCACGACCCCATGGCCTGCAGCCTACCAGCCTCCACCCATGGGATTTTCCAGGCAAGAGTACTGGAGTGGGGTGCCATTGCCTTCTCTGGTATACATATACATATATATATATATATATATATATATATATATGTCATTTTGCTATATAGTAGAAATTAACACAACATTATAAATCAGCTTCAACAAAACAAATTTAAAAAATAATAATAGTGCCTACTTCTTAAGGTTGTTGGGAAAATTAAATGAGACAGTATGAAAAAATGACTAGAATAGTTGATACATAATAAACACATGTCTATTTCCTCATTGTATAAGATGGAACCAAATGAAAATTCAGCTAGACTCAAGAAGGGCTAACTAGAAGAACAATGACAGCTCTGAGCTAAGGGTCTGCGAGCCTGACTTCATTAGTGGCTCCAGCTTTTAACCCTCCCACCCCCTCATTCCCACCCTTTGCTCTGTGACCTCGTGGTACCCTCCTGCCCCAATTCAGTGCTTGGCCATATTACTGAAGTCTTAGTCTGTTTGGGCTGCTGAAACAGAATGATTATAAGCAATAAGAATGCATTTCTCACAGTTCTTAATGAACGAAGGCAAGAAACCGGCAGGTTCTGTGACAGCTGAGAGCCTACTTCCTGGTTCACAGACCACAGTCTTCTCCTTGTTTCCTCACAGATCAGACGGAGTGAGGGAGCCCTCTGGGGTCTCTTTATAAAGATACAAATCAAATTCATGAGGACTTCACTCTCATTTAATCATCTCCCAAAGGCCCACCTCTTAAGACCATTGCATTGGGTGTTATGTCTCAAGAGATAAATTTGGGGAGACTCAAATATTCAGTCTATAGCATCTATCTTAAAATAGTGGGATGTAGGGGTACATGACACAAGCAGAGGCCTTCAAAGTGTCTTCACTCTGAGCTTGGTCTGCTTTGCCATCTCCCATCACCTTGAGAGGGACATGGTTGGGGTAGCCTGCTCAAAGAGAAGACACAGGGGAGTGCAGCCTGGCCACCTGAATGGTCGCAGCCAAGGCGATTCTAGATAGGCCAACAGCCAGTCAGCCCCTAGGAATCTGGATGAGCAAGTCAGGGCCTCCTGGCCAGCCTGCAGTGGACCCCTGCTGCAAGAGCAAGCCCAACCAGTGAGCTAAATAACCATTCACTGTTGAGTGCCATGGAGCTGTTCTACGTGTGTGCTACACCCAAGGGATAATAGATAGCTGACCCAGTGTTGCAGGCTGAGCTGTTGCTTAATTGCCAAGTTGTGTCCCACTGTCTTGTCACCACATGAACCTACCAGGTTCTTCTGTCCATGAGATTTCCTAGGCAAGAATACTGAGTTGCCATTTCCTTTTTCAGGGGATCTTCCCAACTTGGGATCAAAGCCACATCTCCTGCATTGCACATGGGTTCTTTACCACTGAGCCACCAGGAAACCCCCAGGCTCAGTTGTGTCCACCTCAAGTTCATATGTTGAAGCCCTTACCCTCAGGATCTCAAAATGTGATGATATATGGAGAAAAGGCCTGTAGAAAGGTGATTAAGTTATAACAAGGTCTTCAGAGTGGGCCCTAATCTGCTATCATTGATGTCCCTCTAAGAAGAGGAAATTCAGATACAAAGAGCCACATACAGTTCACATACACAGAAGAAAGATGACATGGGGACACAGTGAGGAGCTGGCCACCTACAAACCAAGGAGAGAGGCCTGGAGCCAGCGCTTCCATGACGGTCCTCAGTTCAGTCAGTCAGTCCAGTCAGCCGCTCAGTTGTGTCCAACTCTTTGTGACCCCATGGACTGCAGCACGCCAGGCCTTCCTGTCCATCACCAACTCCCAGAGCTTGCTCAAACTCATGTCCATTGAGTCGGTGATGCCATCCAACCATGGCATCCTCTGTCATCCCCTTCTCCTTCCACCTTCCATCATTCCCAGCATCAGGGTCTTTTCCAGTGAGTCAGTTCTTCTGACCAAAGTACTGGAGTTTCAGCTTCAGCATCAGTCCTTCCAATAAATATTCAGGACTCATTTCTTTTAGGATGGACTGGTTGGATCTCCTTGCTGTCCAAGGGACTCTCAAGACATTGGACTTCTCCAATGTCACTGTTCAAAAGCATCAGTTCTTCAGCACTCAGCTTTCTTTATAGTCCAACTCTCACATCCATACATGACTACTGGAAAAACCATAGCTTTGACTAGATGGACCTTAGTTGGCAAAGTAATGTCTCTGCTTTTTAATATGCTGTCTAGGTTTGTCATAATTTTTCTTCCAAGGAGTAAGTGTCTTTTAATTTCATGGCTGCAGTCACCACCTGCAATGATTTAGAAGCCCCCCCCAAAAAAGTCTGCCACTGTTTCCACTGTTTCCCCATCTATTTCCCATGAAGTGATGGGACTGATGCCATTATCTTACTTCTCTAAATGTTGAGTTTAAGCCAACTTTTTCACTCTCCTCTTTCACTTTCATCAAGAGGCTCTTTAGCTCTTCTTTCTGCCTGAGAGTGGTGTCATCTGCATATCTGAGGTTATGGATATTTATCCTGGCAATCTTGATTCCAGCCTTTGCTTCATCCAGCCCAGCGTTTCTCATGATGTACTCTGCATATAAGTTAAATAAGCAGCATGACAATATACAGCCTTGATGTACCCTTTTCCCTATTTGGAACAAGTCTGTTGTTTCATGTCCAGTTCTAATTGTTGCTTCTTGACCTGCATACAGATTTCTCAAGAGGCAGGTCAGGGGGTCTGGTATTCCCATCTCTTTCAGAATTTTCCAGTTTGTTGTGATCCACAGTCAAAGGCTTAGGCGTAGTCAATAAAGCAGAAACAGATGTTTTTCTGGAACTTTCATGCTTTTTTGATGATCCAATGGATGTTGGCAATTTGATCTTTGGTTGCTCTGCCTTTTCTAAATCCAGCTTGATTAGCATTACTTTACTAGTAGCATGTGAGATGAGTGCAACTGTGTGATAGTTTGAGCATTCTTTGGCATTGCCTTTCTTTGGGATTGGAATGAAAACTGATCTTTTTCAGTCCTGTGGCCACTGCTGAGTTTTCCAAATTTGCTGGCATATTGAGTGCAGCACTTTCACAGCATCATCTTTCAGGATTTGAAATAGCTCAACTGGAATTCCATCACCTTCACTAGCTTTGTTCGTCGTGATGCTTTCTAAGGCCCACTTGACTTCACATTCCAGGATGTTCAGCTCTAGGTTGGTGATTACACCATTGTGGTTATCTGGGTCATGAAGATCATTTTGGATAGTTCTGTGCATTTTTGCCACCTCTTCTTAATAATTTCAGCTTCTGTTAGGTCCATACCATTTCTGTCCTTTATTGGGCCCATCTTTGCATGAAATGTTCCCTGATGTCTCTTTTTCTTGAAGAGATCTCTAGTCTTTCCCATTCTATTGTTTTTCACTATTTCTTTGCACTGACCACTGAGGAAGGTTTTCGCATGTCTCCTTGCTATTCTTTGGATCTCTGCATTCAAATGGGTATATCTTTCCCTTTCTCCCCTGCTTTTTGCTTCTCTTCATTTCACAGCTATTTGTAAGGCCTCCTTAGACAGCCATTTTCCTTTTTTGCATTTCTTTTTCTTAGGGGTGGTCTTGATCCCTGCCTCCTGTACAATGTTACAAACCTCCATCCATAGTTCTTCAGATACTCTATCAGATCTAATCCCTTAAATATATTTGTCACTTCCCCTGTATAATCATAAGGGATTTGATTTAGGTCATACCTAAATGGTCTAGTGGTTTCCCCTACTTTCTTCAATTTCAGTCTGAATTTGATGGTCCTCAGAGAAAACCAAATGGCAGCATTTTGATGTTGGATTTCAAGTCTTCAGAACAGTGAGAAAAGTGATTTTTATGTAAGCCTGTGTTATTATTTTGTAGCAGACCATGTAGACTAATACACTCAGATTGCTGAGCCTTGCTAGACAAGAGCCAGTCACTTTACCTGTGTCACAGCTCTGTGTGATGGATTTTAGAACCCTGTGTCCAGGTGAGACATCTCAGGCTGGGAGGTAGATAAGGGTAGAGCTAGAGAGGCGGGCCCTGGGCGTTCAGAGGGGACTCTGGGCTGGTCTTTCCCAGTGTGCATAACTGTGAAGTGAGGAGAGGTGGACAGTCCTACCAACATTTTTGCCTTTGCCCCTTATCAAAATGAAATTCTCATCATGTGTTTAAGAAACACAATTTTCATGTCAAATGTGAGCATACATCAAAGTTTTACAAAACTGATCATTGGAGAATCCAGCAGAAGGGCACCCCAAAGAGCTTTGTGGATGTGAGTTATATCTAGTAATACTTGCTACAATAAAAATTAAGGGTTTTTAAAATACTATTTTAAAATAATAATAATAATAAGCCCATTATGTGTTCATGCTCAGTTGCTAAGTCATGTCTGCCTCTTTGCGACCCCATGGACTGTAGCCCCCAGGTTTCTCTCTCTATGGGATTTTTCAGGCAAGAATACTAGAGCGGGTGCCATTTCCTCCTCCAGGGGATCTTCCCGACCCAGGAATTGAAACTGTGTCTCCTGAATTGGCAGGAAGATTCTTTGCCACTGAATCACCTGGGAAACCAATAAACCCACAATTCAGTTTTGTTCAGTTCAGTTCAGTCACTCATTTGTGTCCAACTCTTTGCGACCCCATGAATCACAGCACGCCAGGCCTCCCTGTCCATCACCAACTCCCGGAGTTCACTCAGACTCACATCCATCGAGTCGGTGATGCCATCCAGCCATCTCATCCTCTGTCGTCCTCTTCTCCTCCTGCCCCCATTCTCTCCCAGCATCAGAGTCTTTTCCAGTGAGTCAACTCTTCGCATGAGGTGGCCAAAGTACTGGAGTTTCAGCTTTAGCATCATTCCTTCCAAAGAACACCCAGGTCTGATCTCCTTTAGAATGGACTGTGGATCTCCTTGCAGTCCAAGGGACTCTCAAGAGTCTTCTCCAACACCACACTTCAAAAGCATCAATTCTTTGGTGCTCAGCCTTCTTCACAGTCCAACTCTCACATCCATACATGACCACAGGAAAAACCACAGCCTTGACTAGATGGACCTTTGTTGGCAAAATAATGTCTCTGCTTTTGAATATACTATCTAGGTTGGTCATAACTTTTCTTCCAAGGAGTAAGCATCTTTTAATTTCATGGCTGCCATAGATTAATGTAAATTTTAAATAGCATACTTTTGTAAAAAATAACTATTTTCCAACAAAAAATATTTTTTAGTAAGAAAAGTAGGTATGTTTTACATCTTGGTATATTTTCTTTGAAGTCTGTCTTAATAGAACACAGCTGGATTCTCATATCTGCTTCTACATTCAATCTGTTACCGTGTGTCATTTTGGTTGAGTAGTCAAAGGAAATCCAACCTCACCCAGATATGCTGTCATAACAGGGAGGAGGAGTATTATAATAACCCTTCTAGATCATTCTGGATCATTTTCTTGACACTTTATTAAAACTAAGCAAATGGTCATTTCTCCTTGCAAATGGCAATGAACAATATGAGTCACTTTTGTTCTGAAATCACATTGAAAACTTTTTATATTGTTGTAGTAAGGTCCTTTGGTCTGCCTATATTTTCAATGGGTATTTTTTACCCATGCATGAGAAATCATGATTGGTCGTTTAGAGAATGTTAATTCAGTGAATTCTACAGATCTTCCAAATGCCGGCACACTTCATTATGCTATAACAACAAATTCATTAATATCACCACTGATTTTGTCAGTGAAACAATTTTTTTTTTTTTACTGTGAATATATGGCAAGAAGTATGCAATGACTAGGGCCATGATTTGTGCGAGTATACAAGCAGTTTTACCCACTGTTGATTTTGTCCCAGTTGCAAATGTCAATCCAGTGGAAAATGCAAATACTATATTCATGTCATCACAAAAATAGTTTTGAGCTCACAGACACCCTGCATGGGTTTCGGGATCCCCAGGGATTCCCTAGCCCACACTTTGGGAAGCGCTTCTCTCCAGCATGATGTTGAAAAGATAAGCTGTCATCTGTTTGACATGTCTCCAAGTTTTAGCTCAAATTTCTTAATGCCTCTGACTTTCTCAAAAATAAACAGATCATTCAACCAGAGTTGGTGTTACTGACCAGGGTCCTTGGCTTCTGTAATCAGTGGAAACTGATCAGAGGTCAGAGAAGAAATTCAGGCCAGGCTTTACTGGGGTCCCTGCTACAGCAGGGTAGGAGGCAATGAGAACAAGTGGCAGGTTCCCTCACTCAGTCCCTCCCCAAGGGGAGGCGAGCTGGTTCCCTATATGGAGTGAGGGTAGGGTTATGTTCAGGGGCTGGGCTGGAGAGATGCCTTAAATGGTCTGCTCATCCCTTAGGTGGCGCTGTATGCAGGGGGCATGCCCAGTACCCTGCTTTTCCTCCCAAACCCCCGCTTTTTCTCCTGGCTCCTCAGAAGTGGCCATTGGTCTTTTTAGTCTTTTTTGTCCATAATTATTACTGTCCATAATTTGCCACAACTGCACATGCAAGCAGGTGTTTTTAGTTCCTTATAATTTATTTGTATTTTGCTGCTCTGTGTTTGTCCAGGTGCAAGTACTGCAGCAAAGGGTCCCAGGTCCCAGGTCCCAGCCTGTGTCACTGGAAGCAAAGGAGGGGATAGAAAGATAAATAAATGCTGGTGACAGAGGGAGGGTTGCATGGCTGTTATTTCCCGGAAGTACAAAATGTGTAAGCAGGACCATTGTGAAGAAGGGACATCTCCCAATTTGGCCCTGCAGGCTAGAGCATGTCACCAAAATCAGACTTTAAATCAGGGGAATCTCCCTGTAAGCGGAGCTGACTACCCAAAAGCAAGTGAATGTGGGCTCACAAGTTTGTAACTGCAATCCAACGCTCATTTGCCATTAATCAACAAAGTTAATTAGCAGATAATCACTGCCCCTTAGGGTGTGTGCTACTCAATTCTCTCAGCAGATAATTTCAAAACAAAACAAACAACCCAACTCTTTAGAAATTAGTGCAGATGTAGTCTTTTGTCTCCACCCTGTAAATAGCACACTGATGTTTTTTTCCTTCAGGATGTCTCAGCCCCTGTCAGCTCCTGGTGCCCTGTTGACTGGATGGAGTGCATGGAGTGGGTGGGGTGAAGCAGGGCGGTCTGTGTATCCGTCAGCCAATCACTCATCAAGGTTTCCTGCGCCAGGAGATGCAGTGAACAAAACGCTGGGCAAAAAGCGACCTGGCCCACCACTCAAGGTCCAGTAGGAGGGAGGCTTCCAAGAGAGAGCCACACAATTGAATGAGTAATTACAGACAGATTGAGTGCCCTGAAGGAAAGGAATGTGGTACCATGAGAATACATTTTTAAAAAAATAATGAGTGAGGGATAGAATGGGAGAATGGAATTAGCAGATGCAAACTTTTATATACAGAATGGATGCATAACAAGGTCCTCTGTAGAGTACAGGAAAATATATTCAATATCCTGTGATAAACCATACTGGAAAGGAATACATAAAAAAGAATGTATTACATATATATGTATAACTGAATCACTTTTCTGTACAGCAGAAATTAACCCAACATTATAAATCAACTGTACGTCCATAAAATAAATGAAATAAATAATAAAAAGTAGTGTGTTTTTGAAACAAGAAGACAGGGAGAAAGAATGCTGTGAGCAGGTGTGGATGTGAGATGGTGGGAAAGTCTGATGAATTCACTTATGTCTGTGAAGATGCAAGATGCTCTCCTCAAATTGGCCAGGGTAGAGGGCTGTTTTGGGGAGAGTATATTGTTCTGAGAAACTTGGTGAATCTCCGAGATCAACAGTCAAAAATTTTGGTAATGTCAATGTTGCCATGTTTTTGTAGGTGGGGTGAAAACCAGTAGCCACTTTCATGGAAAGGAGAGTTTTGCCAAGGAAGCATCAAAAAGATATGCATGGGAATCTAACCTCTTTAAGAAACAAGCAGATAAATTGGCAGAGGGTGTGATGGTCAGAGCCCCAGAGGATCTGATTAGACTGAAGACCAGCATAGAGGGTATCCTTAAACAACCAAGCAGGGGAAGGTCATGATCACACAGCAGGAGGCTGGAATTAGCAAAACTCTGGACTTCTGGTGAGTTCTATTGCGTAATCAGTTGGTGGGGGTTGGGGTGAGGCCTGAGGCAGAGCAAGGAAAAGAATTACAGGAGCTGAGGGAGTGACCGCTGTATTGGAAGGACCATCTGGATGAACAGGGGACTTGCCCAGGACCTGGCAGGCTTGGAGTTGAAATGATAGACAGGAACCACAAGCCAAGAGTTTCTGCAGAAGGGCAGAGTGACCAGAGCTATATGTGACCTCCATGAAAGTTTTATATCCGAAAAATTACAACAAAGCATTTCACATACATTATTTGATTTGGCTTCCACTTTTGTGGAAGTGATAGGCAAGTGTGTTACTGAACCAGCCTTGGGTCTGCTCATCTGTGCACAGTAAAGCCAAGCTACAGACACCAGGTTGCAGGGCGGTGCGGGGGGAGGAGGGAGAGGAGGGAGTACAGGGTTGATCGCAGGTGCAAGGTGAGAACAGGCAGCACAAGCTCAAAAGAGCCAGACTCCCCATTTTTTAAAGATAGATAGCATGAGGGAGGGAGCTGCAGCGCATGTGATCAGCTTGTGCACAATTTTTAGATGTGCAGGCATCAAAGAAAATTTTCAAGCATCACCAACCTTTTGGTTTCAACCAGTCTAGGACCTCTATGCCTGTGGTCAGCAGTTTTCATCTGGTGGAGGTCTGCCACCTGCAATAACTATTTAGGACTGTGTGTTGTGTCTTTATCTGTATTTCCAAGGGACTGTGAGTTTGGTGGCTGTGCCATGTGGCTGATTTATAGTCTGAACTGTTCCCAGTTTCCCAGCCCAGCAGCTATTCTTTTTTCCTACGTTTTCAAATTCCTAAAAATTAACTCTTTTTAATTTTTTCATTTTTAATTGGAGTATAATCGGACATGACTGAAGCAACTTAGCAGCAGCACTTTACTATATTGTGATGGTTTCTGCCATACATAAACATGAATCAGCCTTAGGTATACATATGTCCCCTCCCCATTGAACCTCCCTCCCGCCTCCCTCCCCACCCCTCCTCTCTAGGTTGTCACAGAGCACTGGCTGCCAGGAATAAGGTAGGACAAATGATAAAGCCTAACCATTAACTCCTGAGCTAGCTTTTGAGACTCCAGGGAGGCCTGGGAGACTAAAACCTTTTACTTCAAAGACAGAGACATGGACTTGTCCAGTAAGTCCCCTACATACAAATTTTTCAAGTTGTAGACTTTCAAAGATGGAAACATGCATTCACATGTCTGATCACATTAAGTTAGCTCACATTTGGCATACGTTGTCACACGCATGCATTCTCTACAAGTAGCTGTCCTTTTATGTACTTCACTGTACAGTACTCTATAGAGTATAGCAGTACAGTTCTTTATTTCAAGCTCAGGATGTCTGAAAGCAAGGATAAAAACATCAGCGATGTACCTGGTACTGCTAAGAAGCACCAGCTGGTGTACTGGATTCTGTACTTTTCAAGATACTGTACTGTAAGAAAAAATATTTTTTGTATTTGTTTTTTATGTATTATTTGTGTGAAAAGTATTATAAACCTATTACAGTACAGTACTATATATACAACAGGTTGTATCAGTTGGGTACCTAGGCTAATTTTGTTGGAGAAAGCTTAAGATGTTCTCAGTCATGCCCGACTCTTCGCAACCCCATGAACTATAGACCCGCCAAGCTCCTCTGTGCATGGAATATCCCAGGCAAGAATACTAGAGTGGGTTGCCATTTTCTTCTCCAGGGGAGTCTTCCCAACCCAGGAATTGAACTTGAGTCTCCTGAGTTTCCTGCACTGGCAGGCAAATTCTTTACCACTGCGCCACAGTTGGACTTATGAACACGCTCTCAGAACAGAACGTGTTCGCGTGTAGGGGACTTACTACATATGATTTCAAGAGCACTGTTTTCCTCTACTTTCTGCTAAGAAAAGGAGGCTCTCCAAGCTTAGATAAGCTCCCAAGGACTGCAACAAGAGACCTATTGAAAGGCCACCATCTCCTCTAGAAAGTCCTCCTGACCGCAAAAGGGGTGAGCACTCCCTCCTTGGCCCTTCCTTACCACTTCTAGCCCACCAGGCTCCTGTTTCTTTCTGTGTCTTCTCTCCATCAGCAGGGAGATTGGCAGGAACTGTGTGTCATGTGGTACTCATGTTTCACGTGGCACCATGTACTCAGTAAGTAATCAGAAAAGGAATTCTGATGCCTAGGTCTCTGCTTTTTACCCCTGGGGAGAAAGAATCTGGAATTTGACATTTTTTTCTTTCTTCACTTTAGGGTCTACTTACAGTGGTTACCTCCACTTGAAAGTAGAGATGATGGCACAGTGAGGGGGTGGGGGGGCAGGAATGCCAAAGACAAGTATGTATGCTTGTCTTTATGTACACTGTGTGCACAGCCTGCCATGGCCACTGAGTGACAGACTCAAAGGAAATCCAAAGTCCCACTTGTTTTTCTTTTTTTAAAAAGAATAAGACAGTTGTTTGTTTTTGTTTATTTATTTTGGCTGAACCACATGACATGCAGGAGCTTAGTTCCCAGACCAGGGATGGAAACCCTGCCCACTGCAGTGGAAGCACAGAGTCCTAGCAACTGGACAACTGGGGATGTCCCAAGTCCCACGTGTTTTCTAAAGAGGAATCCTTGGGCCAAATTTAATCAGATGCTGGGAATGAAGATTAGGGTTAGGAGCACAGATGTATTTAAATAAAAGACAGAAGGAAGGGGGCTTCCCTGGGTGGTTTAGTGGTTGGGACTCTGCACTTCCACTGCAGGAGGCAGGGCTTCCACCCCTGGTTCAGGAGCTAAGATCCTGCCTGCCATCGCACGTCATGAAGTGTGGCCACACACACACACACACAAAAGGAGTTCAAGATTTTACAATAAGAAAAACAAACCTTTTCATTATCAATAAAATATACTTAAATACCAAACACCCGTGTGTTCTATCCCTGTGGTGGTGAATTTCCCAACCAGAAGGGGCCCCCTGACTGCCAGGGTGATGTCTACAGAAGTCCAGAGACTCTGGAAGAACTTACGATGATCACTGGAACAGTGAGATCCAAAAGATTAAACAGAAGCTAACAAACAAAAAGAAGGAGGAAAGAGAGCAGTGAGTGCTGAAGGGACACTGACTCCAGTAGCAGATAGGAGGATAGGGAGCCAGGATCTCCAATCTAGTCCACCCACTGCAGCAGTGTCCCCAGGAGCCTAGCAGTCACAGCCCTGCTGTCCTGCCCAGCATTCCACATACCACCACGAGGATGCCTCACTCTCTGCCCAGGCCCTCAGCACTTCCACCTTATACTTAGGACAGAATCTCTACATGAGCCCCGCTGCCTCATCTCACACCCTTCCAGCATCATATGAGGTCACCGCCCTTCACGTGCATGCTCCAGTCACGTTGGCCAAACCATTTGACCTCAGGGCCCTTGCCCATGCTACTCCACAACCCTAGAAGGCTCCTTACCCGACCCCACCCCTGCCACCCCTTCCTCTGGCTCCTCCTGTTCATTCTGAAGCTCTTGTATAAAATGTCCCTTCCTCAGCAGTCTTATCTGATACCTAAATGTGTTGCCTTTGTTCTAGCATAGTTGCTCACCACCCTCTAAAGCTTACATCCTCATATGTGAAAATACACTTACTTTTGTGCCTTTCACTGGCTTCAGTGGAAGAATGCACTAGACATCCTGAGGACTCAAACAGAGTCAGTGGCAAAGTAAGGGAACCTTAAATGGGTTGCCCAGACCTACTCAAGCCAGCCATAGAGTACAGTGATGCAGAGAAGCAAGAAGGGGGTGTGACCAGGGGTGCCACCAGACGGTGACAAGGCCAGACTCCACAGACAGAGGGAGCCGCAGCTCCTGGCAAGGTCTGGATGTGCTTGGGTGCAGCCAGTCCGTGGCCAGGGGTCCAAGGGAAGGAGGCAACACGCTCACTACTGCTCATATCCTCCATCCATTTTCACCAAAGGAGGATTATTTATTACCCTTATAGTTGTCATCTCTTCCTTCCCAGTTTCCTTGTGCTATTTCCAGCTTTCTTCCACTGTGTCAAGTAACCACTTCTTGTCCCCAAGGAAGACTTCGCCACCATGGGCTGACTTTCTGAAGAAATGTCATGAGACATTCACAGGGCTCTCTTTATTTTTAATTAAAATAGAGTTGATTTACAACGTTGTGCTGGTGTCAGGTACACAAAATGATTCGTGTGTGTGTGTGTGTGTGTGTGTTATTCTTTTCCATTATGGTTTATCACACAGGATACTGACTAAAGATCCCTGTGCTGTACAGTAAGATTGTTTATTCATCCTATATATAGCAGCTTGCACCTGCTAATCCCAAATTCCCAGTCCTTCCCTCTCCCACTCCCCATCCCTCTTGGCAATCACAAATCTGTTCTTTATGTCGGTGAGTCTATTTTATTTCATAGATAGGTTCATTTGTGTCCTATTTTAGACTCCACATATAATTTATATCACATGGTATTTGTCTTTCTCTTTCTGACTTATTTTGCTTTGTATGATATGTCTAGTTCCATCCATGTTGCTGCAAATGGCATTATTTCATTCTTCTCTATGGCTGAGTGATAGGGCTCTCTCTTTAACATCTTAAATGAACCCTGTAGCTTCTAATTACCCAGTATGGACACTAGTTTATCCCTGAAGTCTATTCTTGTCTCCCCAGCTGCGCTGTGAGTCCCACAAAGGAGAAAATATTTGCCCGTTGTTGGAAGACCCTTCAGCGTTATATGGCAGAGACGGACATGCACGTAAACCATGACCCAGCAATTCCTGCCCGAGTTTCACCCTAGAGCAAGGTTTGCTAATGTGCATCAGGAAACTGTGAGAGTGTTCACAGCAATGCTTTCCCAGCAGCAAAAACCTTAGAAGTGACCCAATTGGCCCTCTTCAATAGAATGAATAAATTAATGTTGGCATATACAACAGAATACAATATAGCAATAAAAACCAGCACAGGCATATACAAACATAGATGGACCGAAGCATCAGTTGAATGAAAGAAGCCCATGGAAAACTACAGGATTCAGCGAACACAGAGTAAAAAGCAGGTAAAACTAAATAGTGTATTATTTAAGAGTGTATACAAATGTGGTAAAAAAAAAAAAAGAAAGAAAGAAAAACAAACATGTAATCAACCAAAATTCAGGATGGATATTTATTTTGAGTTCTTAAACTGCAAAGACTATTTTGTATGCCAATATAGTGCACAATTTAAAAAGGAAAATAAGCAGACTAACTCAATAGCACTCAGCAAAGTGGTGACATAGAATTATGTTTTGTTTCTCATAAGAAGAAAAGTCTTTTAAAATAAAGGGTGAAAATGGTGGGGGGAAAGAACCAAAAATGTGGAGAGAATAAATCTGTATGTCACTGGCTAGAAAACTATAAATTATGAGTAAAGCATTAAAGAAAAGGAAAAAGTTGCTCACCACCATTATTTTCTATTCATCAACTTATCTTGTTCTTGAAACTTTATTGATTGTAGGATGCCTGTAAAACCTCTCTCTTGTCAATAGAAAGTATTTGGCAATTAGTCTTCCTGAATGTCTTGTCTCTTTAAGAATCTCTCCTTCCTATGTCCATAAATGGTTTATGGATGCCAGGAAAGGTTAGGGTCCTGATGCTCCAGAAAAGGAGCTGCTTCCTCCATGGGACCATCTAGGAAGCTGGGTGTCCATTGTCCTTTATGTTAACTCAGCCCTCTCACTGGAGCTGCCATTCCTTGTAGAACTCGAGGCCAGCATCACTCCTGTGAGATCCCTACCTTCTAGGGACATCTTGACCAAGACCCTGAGAACCTGAGAGTCACATCTCACACCCATCTGCAAGCATTTTTTCTTTGCCTTCTGGTGGCAGGTGAGAAGTGGCAACCCCCAGGTTTTTTTTGTTTGTTTTTCTGAGAGGTGCATGGTCTTTCCAGGCTCTGCCTAAAGAATCAGGACAAACCACACACTCTAGGACTCACCCAAACCTCTCTGGAAGACTCTGTTCATCTGCCTCCTCCCTACAGAGGATGGGCACATAAACGATGCTTGATCCACGTGCTCACCTTCACTTAGCTCAGCCCCTCATGTGAGAACATTCTTTGCTGCTCCAACACTGTCTCCAGGGTCAACATTTCAACTCTGGATTCTTGGTATTTGCATTAGTCATGATTAGGTTTGCCTGCAGTTGATAAAAGATCCAAATACTGAGATTTTTTTTTCACTCACATGAAGGTTAGTATATCCATTTTCTATTGCCACATAACCATTTACCACAAATGTAGCAGCTTTAAATGACAAGAAGTTACTACCTCACAGTGTTGATGCATCAGAAATCCAGACACAGTGTGGCTCAGCTGTGCCCTCTGCTTAGAGCCTCTTAAAGCTAAAACACAGGTGTTGGCAGTTCTGAGCTCTTCCCTGGATACTCTGGGAAATAATCCACTTCTAAGTTCATCCAGGTTGTTGGTGGAACTCGGTTCACTGCAGCTATATGACTGAAGTCCTGTTTCCTTGACAGGTGGACCCCTTCATCTTCAAGCCAACAACCACAAGTTGAATCTCTCCTGCTTTGAATCTCTGATTTCCCCTTTCCCATGACAGCTGGAGAAAGATCTCTCTTTACCAGGACCCACACAACTTGGATTTGGTCCACCTGCTTAGCTGAGGATACTCTTCAGCTTAAGGTCAACTGATTAGTCACCTTAACTACATTTGCCAAGTCCATTTTGCCACGTAATGTAACTTACTCATAGGATAACACCAGGGGCAAGGTCATGGGTCCAGAGTTCTGCCTTCCATGCTGTGAGGCTGTGAGGCAGTTCTGCCCTGGTCCTCAGGATCAGACTCCTTCCTGCACCACTCACCACCCCTGGAAAGCGGCCCTCACCCACCATGGTCCAGGAGGCAGCATGAGGTTCACTCTGACCAGGTTTTTAAGGAAGTTTCCCAGCAGCTGCCATGTGACACTTCTACATGCATCCCACTGGCCCAGCTTTGTGATTTTGTGACATCCTCTCCCAGCTGCAAGGGAGGCTGGGTAAAGTAGATTTATTCTGGGTGGTACTGTGCCAGGTAAGAATCCTATCACTATGAAAGGAAAAAAAAAAAAGCAATCAGGGACCATATGTAAAAACACAATTCAGGAAAACCCAATCAAATCCTTTTTTCCTCTTTTGCAAGCTTGGCTCCCAAGATTTTACGGTCTTTGACACTCAAGCTGAAAACTGGCATTTCTGTTCCAGGCAACAACCACTTCCCCCTTTCCTGGGCAATCAGTCTCAGCCTCCAAGTCTAGACTTATTGGCAATAAGGCTAAGGGAGAGGAGGTAGATTTGGAGAAGACCTAATTCCTACACTTTATCTGAATTCAAAAGATACAGGAGGGACAGTCAGCTCCAGATGCACCATCTACCACTGCCTCGCAGGGTCTGACTCGCAGCTTTACTGATGCCTGTAAAAGAGGAGAAGAACTATTGCAAGGACATCTTTCATTCCAATAGTGAATCTCAACCTTTGCAAATATAATTCCAGTAGTCATGCCTTAAACAAGCCGTGTTTTCTCTTTTACAAGAAAGGAAAAATGCCTCCAATAGTGTTGTGCAATTATAACCCCTCAAAGCATGCAGAAAAGTCACAGAAATGGAACCTACAATGAATTATTTTCCAGATTCAGTCATGCTTAAGAAATACAGCAATCAGAGCCCAGCATGAGTGGTCAGTTGCCTCCATGGTAGCTCTGCATAACTTTAAGAACACTGGAGGCAGCTCATTACATGTCAGGTTGGGGAGAAAATTCCTGCCCTGGCTCTTGGGGCCCACAGAACCTTCACTGGGATGCTCCCAGAGGAAATGGAAATTTCATAAGCAGATTCATACCTCAAGCAGTTTATTTTTTTCCTCATGCCTATTTTTTAGAAAATGTAGTAAGTTGGCAGTTTCCAACCTAGAGAGACCTAGAAGAAAAAAAACAGAAACTTTTAATTCTGATGAATCTGAACATACAAATTGGCTCAGTCACTTTCCAACTGTGAGAGCTTAGCAAACCAATTTAAACTCTGAGTTTTGGAGTCTTCATTTCCGGGATTAGGATATTAACATACATCCTCCATTCCCAGAGTCCCACTTTAGGGCTCTGAGTTAATAAATATGAAATTCCAGGAACATTAGCAGATCCCAGGATGATAAGGAGTTATTGTTGTCATTGTTTACATGTTGAATCAGGATCACATCATTATTAAGAGCCGGGATGGCCGGGCTCAGCTGCAGGGACGTTTAATTAGACAATCCAAGCTACTGATCCTAAGATTCACTAGGTATTGACAGAGGTAGGAGACATCGATACTGAGTTGCAGGATGGGGTGGTTCTCATCTGATGTTCTGTCCAGGAGACAGGGAACAGCCCAGGTAACTCGACATGAAAAGATGTCAACCTTATTTGTTATCCTCAGGAGATGCTAAATTATCAGGACTCTACCTGCTCTCCCTCTGATGAAAATGGGCAAATAACAGATGGCCTTTGATACCACAGTGCCCTTCCTTATCATAGCAATGTCCTTGTCAAAAGAGCTCCACACACCAGCCCCCTTGGTATGGTCAGGATGACCCGACAGAGGAGGATCTTCTTAGAAGTGTTAGAAGAACACAGGAGGATATCTGGAGAAATTCTTACTCCAACCACAGACCATGGTGTTATACTCTCTCCAACTTGGATAAAGACCCATCAGCCCATCTCACAAGTCCCCAAGTCCATCTAGGGACCACAATTGAAAAACCACTGCTGGGACTGCCCTGATGGGCCAGCGGTTAAGACTCCACGCTTCCACTGCAGGAAGCAGGGGTTCCATCCCTAGTCTGGCAATTAAAGTCCCACATGCAGCATCATGACCAAGAGGAAAACAAAGAAAAACCACTGATCTAGGGCAAGGGTCAGCAAACTACAACCTGCCAGTGGGTTGAACCCCACCTGCCACCTGTGTTTATTCAGCCCATGAACTATGAATGGTTTTACCTTTTTTAACTGTTGGAAGAGGGTGAGGGGAAGAATTTTACGGCCCTTGAACACTGTATGAAATTCTCCATTCAATGTCCATAGATAAAGGTTTATTGAAACAGAGGTAGACTTACATGCTGTCTATGGCTGCTTTTGTATTACAATGGCAAAGCTGAGTGGTTTCATCAGAACCTATCCAGTTCACAAATGTTCATCGTGTTTTCCTTTTCAGGAAAACCTTACTCTAGGGTGAGCCAACCACCTCGCAGCACACCTGAAGGGGAAGCATTCACCTGGTCTCATGCCCTTTGTCCAACGCTCTGGGTTCATCTGAAGATGGGCACTATCCAAAGAATCATTTCTTTAACACTTAGGTATTAACAAAAGAAAAATTACCTTTAATCTTTCTCTTTCTGCTTGTATTCAAACAACAGCAATGACAGGGCAGAGGCCCGCTAAAAAATCTGACCATTATACAAAATTAATGTCACAGGAGCTCAAAGCCAATGTATTTATTAAAGTAACCCACCTAAGCAGATAGCAGCAAATAGAAAGCAGGAGGGGCCGGGAATCTAGGAACTTGTGATTCCCAGTTAGTATTTCATTTGCATTTGTATTTAAATGATAACACATCTTGGGCAAATTATTGCAGACTTTTTCTAGCTGGAAAAGGAGAAGAAAAATGCACTCACTGAAGGAAAGCTCTGCAAGAGGCAAAAAGTGATAAAGTTCCCCAAGCCTATTTACAAATGCAGTCAATGAAACAGAATTTTAATGAATTGTGCCACGTAATCTGGCGGGTAATGAGCTGCAAAAGCCTTTGTCAATTGCAGTGACTGGGAACTAAGTCTTTCAGTTTCAAGATCAGTAAGAGAGTTCTCAGCTCTGCACTCCCCAAAAGTGGAACTCTTGGGGAAAAGGAAGTTGTCATAGGCATGCCATGCCTGCAGATCACAGCAGCAAGGCTGCCATCTGTTTTGTACAACCCCCCACCCACCCCTTTTATTTAAATCCTGACTTCAGACCAAGAGTGAGCAAAAGACAGTTGGGAGATCAAACAACAGTCTCCCTACGAGATGCCTGCCCATACAAAGTGACAACAAAAGGTTGGAGTGACTCTAATAGTAGCTCCCAATATTTCAGAAGCTTTTTGAGTTCAACTGCTGGTGTGGACCTTTGTGGGGAAGTAAAGCCCTTGACATTCGGAGTCCCTGATTTATAAAGATAATGCGAGTGGATGGGCTGTTTGGAGATTAAGCACCGACCTAAGGCTTCCTGCTAATTCTGCCTTCCATCATTCTTCTTTCATCTGCTGTCCTCATTACAGTGACTCCAAACAGTCACAGTCTTCTTCAGAGACCTAGAAGTTGCAAGTTATTGTATTATT
Source organism: Aepyceros melampus (assembly GCA_006408695.1). Taxonomy (NCBI): domain Eukaryota; kingdom Metazoa; phylum Chordata; class Mammalia; order Artiodactyla; family Bovidae; genus Aepyceros; species Aepyceros melampus. The sequence goes on from SJXQ01007031.1 coordinate 48,509, forward strand.
CATCTCCTTTACCTCCATTGTTGCTATGGAGATGTGGTGGTTGTTATGGTCCTAATGCCACAGAACAAGAGAAATCCAGGTGGAAAAGACTTCCTCATTCAGCAGTAGGTCATCAACATTTATTGAGTGCCTACTGCTGCTGCTGCTGCTAAGTCGCTTCAGTCGTGTCCGACTCTGTGTGACCCCATAGACGGCAGCCCACCAGGCTCCCCCGTCCCTGGGATTCTCCAGGCAAGAACACTGGAGTGGGCTGCCATTTCCTTCTCCAATGCTGAAAGTGAAAAGTGAAACATGGAAATATTTAGTAAGAAATCTTGGGAAGGTGGAGACAAATGAAACATCAAACCACACCCTTAACTTGCTCTTAGACTAGTGGAGGAGACAGACGCTTACATTCCTTGAATCAATTAATATACAATTTGGTTATACATTTTGTGTTTAGCAGAGGTGCTAAGAAGATTATATTTCATGTTAGGGGCCCAGTGGATGTATAAGAAACTTGCCTGAGGGACTACCCCAGTGGTCCAGTGGCTAAGAATCTGCACTCTCAATGCAGGGGGCCTTGGATCAATCCCTGGTTAGGGAGCTGGATCCCACGTGCCCAACTAAGAGTTCACAGGCCACAAGTAAGAGCAGGTGCAGCCAAATAAGTAAATATGAAAGAAAGAAACTAGCCTGATATTTTGACACCCACATCAAACTAAGGGAAAATACTCTTACCGTGCCATTTCCCACACACACACACATACCCATTCTTGGAGTTTACTTACAGACAACTTCTGCACTTCTATTTCCTTCCATTAAGGTTCTCTCTCTGACATCAAGGTACAGGACCATTAACAAAAGCCATGGGGAAGCAATTTTAGAGGGCGGGTGGGGTGCGGTAGAGGAACCTGATAAAATGGAAAACTTGAAGTGATCTTGCATGCTGCGCTGGGGAAATTGCCATGGGCAATCCCATTCTGTCAACAGAATGTTCCACTTGACTGAAATCAAGACACAGGTGAAATGTCTTAAAATGTGGTCTTGCGGAAAGGTGGAGCATGAGGTGCTCTGAGGGAACTGGGCAGCCCCGGATCATCCAGCATCCATTCTTATAGCTAGTAAACTTTTACTGGACTATGAAGAGATAAAAAGAAGTAGTCCCCATTCTCAAGGAGTTTATGATCTAGCCAAAGAATCACACTTGTGAAGAGATGTTCATAATCAATGGAGGAATAGAGTAATTCATATAAGCAGTGAAAGGTTGAAGACCATGCCAATATATTCAGATAAGGTTCAATTCAGGTGTCAAGGAAAACTCTCTTTGAAAATGAATAGTCCAGATTACCAGATGTGATAACCTCATTTTTGACTCATTTTGACTCATTTTTGACTCATTTTGACTCATTTAACCTCATTTTGACCCTCCCCCCACCCGGGGGCTCTTCTTTCCTGGTCCTGCCTTATATCCTTGTTGTAGGTACAATGTTGGCTTCATCCGGGAGACCCCTCATGTCAGGATATTCCTCTCCACCAAACCTGAATCACAGGTGGAGTGGGGGGACTGTTAGGCATGGCTTGCATCCCACTTTGCTGCTCCATCATCTTTCCCCTCTTTTAGCATCATCTCATCCCTATTTGCATGTACAAGTGCCACCCAGCAGTCTCAGCAGATGCACTAATAACAGGCTATCACACAGTCTTCACTTTTTGAGAGCCAGGTATATACTAGACATTATGCTTAGATGGAGTTTCATCTGTTTATCTTTCTGTCCATTCACTCATCCATCTAAACAGACAGATAGGTAGAGAGACAGATAGATGATGGATAGATAGCTAGATACTATATCTATACATATACATATATATATAAACATATGCATACATATGTTTAGAAGGAAATGGCAACCCCCTCCAATATTCTTGCCTGGAAAATTCCCATGGACAGAGGAGCCTGGCAGGCTACAGTCCATGGGGTTGCAAGAGTCGGACATGACTTAGCAACCAAACCACCACCACCACCACCATATACATATATAACCCTTCTGGATTTGGAGAATTACCTGTTTGAAGACCCATCACCAAATGTGAAAGTGCTAAATCATAAACTGTGAAAAGCCTGAGATGTCACCCTCTTTGAAAGCTTCCCCCAGTTTATCGATGTATACTAATGGAAGACACAAGACTTCGAGTGCGGAGACAAAGACAAATTACTTGTCATGGCAAAAGATGCAGCCAGAGCAGAATCTTGTGTCAGTTACCTAAACTCCAACTCCTACAAGCAAAAGAGGTGGAAGAGAGAGAGAGAGACTTTTTTTTTTTAACTTGGAATGTAGCAACTCTCTTCCAGAGAATTTACCATCCTGGAATGTTTCCAAAGAAGAAAGCAGTTTCATTTCATCAGCTTGAGCTTCCAAGGCTGGCTACTTTTCAGGCAAGCTTGAACAAATAGTCCAAGAAACAGAAGAACATCATGGAGAACTGCATCCTACTACTAAGTCATCATATGCTATTCCCAACCTAGTCCCAAATGTGTCCATGATGATTCCTTGTGCACAGTTGCATATCCTAACCTTGTCCTTGTCCTTGTCCTTGCATGAAAACCTGTATCATCCTCCCCAGGAACTGGCTCTTGTGGGAGCCGAATCAGTTAGTAATGCCCACCATCTACCAAACCCTTGTAGGTGCTCCACACCATGCAGGTGCTTTACAAACATCATGCCCCTTCCATGCAACAACTCAGTAGGGAAGATGTCAGTTATTGTTCCTATTTTAAAGATGAGGAAGTAATGACTTGAGTGTCTTTCTCATTATCGAAATGTAACAGAACCCTATGGTCCTCCACCAGCCTTTTGTCTGTCGAAAAACTTTAGCCAAAGAATAAGTTTAATCAGAGAAGTAAGAAAATGCAGAAGCAAAGGAAAGCAGGCAAATAGGACAAAATATAAAGAGTTTAGTCATTAAGCAAAGTCAATGACTTTCAGTTCCTCCTCAAGGGTTGTAGATAATATTCTGAGCCATCTCTTGTGAGCTATCTTATAGATGCTGAAACGCCCACAAGGTAGAAGAACTTAACTACATGATGACCAGACTCGTAGCCCTGACATTAGCTGCCACAGTCCCAAGAACTGGCCTCGTGGAAATGGGAACAAACCAACCCTGAATCTGAAGACTAACTGTACATAAAGCAATAAAGGTGACACTGATTCAGTCACTGCATGACCAGCTTCAGGATGACTGTCAAAATGCAGATGTGGCAGAAACAGCAAAAGAACTAGAATTAGAATTGGAGTCTAAGCACTTCCATAGTAGTCTAGTGGCTAAGACTCCATGCTCCCAATGCAGGGGGGCTGGGTCAATCCTTGGTCAGGGAACTAGATCCCGCCTACTGCAACTAAGACCCAGTGCAACCAGATAAATAAAAATTTAAAAAGAAAAAAAAAGAATTGGAGCCTAATGATGTCACTGAATTGCAGCAATCTCATGATAAAACTTGAATAGGGAATTGATTCTTCTGGATGAAAAAAAGAAAGTTGTTTCTTGAGACAAGATCTACTCCTGATGAAAATACCATGTAGATGGCTGAAATGACAACAAAAGATTTAAAATATTACATAAACTGGGTTGATAAAATACTAACAGATTTCAGAGGACTGACTCCAATTTTGAAACAAGTCCTACTGTGGGTAAAATGCTATCAAACAGCATTGCTTGCTGCAGAGAAATTGTTCATGAAAGAATCAATTGATGTGCAAACTTCACTGTTTTCTTATTTTAAGAAATTGCCACAGCCACCACAACCTTCAGGAATACCCACCCTGATCAGTTAGCAGCCATCAATGTGGAGGCAAGACCCTCCACCAAGAAAAATATTGACTCACTGAACACTAAGATCATGGCATCTGGTCCCATCACTTCATGGCAAATAGATGAGGAAACAGTGGAAACAGTGTCAGACTTTATTTTGGGGGGCTCCAAAATCACTGCAGATGATGATTGCAGCCATGAAATTAAAAGATGCTTACTCCTTGGAAGAAAAGTTATGACCACCCTAGATAGTATATTCAAAAGCAGAGACATTACTTTACCAACAAAGGTCCATCTAGTCAAGGCTATGGTTTTTCCAGTGGTCATGTATGGATGTGAGAGTTGGACTGTGAAGAAGGCTGAGCACCGAAGAATTGATGCTTTTGAACTGTGGTGTTGGAGAAGACTCTTGAGAGTCCCTTGGACTGCAAGGACATCCAACGAGTCCATTCTGAAGGAAATCCAGTCCTGGGATTTCTTTGGAAGGAATGATGCTAAAGCTGAAGCTCCAGTACTTTGGCCACCTCATGCGAAGAGTTGACTCATTAGAAAAGACTCTGATGCTGGGAGGGATTGAGGGCAGGAGGAGAATGGGACGACAGAGGATGAGATGTCTGGATGGCATCACCAACTCAATGGACGTGAGTTTGAGTGAACTCCAGGAGCTGGTGATGGACAGGGAGGCCTGGCGTGCTGTGATTGATGAGGTCGCAGAGAGTCAGACACGACTGAGCGACTGAACTGAACTGAACTGAACGCTCAGAGGATAGTTAACATTTTTAGCAATAAAGTATTTTTTAATGAAAAAAAAATCAAGATCACTGTCAGAACTGACTGTGCTATGTCTGCATGTAGCCCCCTCCCTTGCCCACTGATTGTCAGCAGGGTGTCAGCCTTTGGACATGAGTCCACCCTCTCCACTAGTTACTGGCCTCCAAAATAAAGCAAACTTTCCTTTCTACTAACCTTGCCTCTCTAGTATAGACTTTCTAGTGGCAAGCAGCTGGACCCCACTTTTGATAACATCACTACCCCTTAAGTGGTGGAGACAGGATTCCTTGCCATGTTAGTCCAATTACAAAACCTGTGTTTTCCTTCTGCTCTTGAAGCCTTGAAAGTTGGCATGGGGTCCTAAGAGGTCAGCGTTCTCCCAGCCTCACTGGGGGAGGTCAAGCAGCCTCCTTGCTTACTATTAATTAAGAACAAAGCCATTCCTTATCCAGACTCATCCTAGCAAGATGACCTTTTAAGAATAGCAATTAAGAGTCTGCACTTTATACACAGATCCAGTCAAACTTGGAACGGAACAAGATAAAGGGAACAAGCTCATTAGCTTAAAAAGCCAGGTTACCTTTGTTTCAAAAATGAGGTTTTTTTAAGCCCAATTACCTTAAAAAAATAATACTACACTTATGCAGCTTCCTACCTGCAAACGAAATACAACCACAGTGTTATAGCCACACATGCCAAAGCTGTGTGCAATAGTGTTGTTACTTTTCCAGGCACAGAACAGATGGGGATGGGGCAAAAAGCAGCCATCAGTGGAGAAGATATGTATGCACAGCTCCTGTCCCAGCTACCCCATGTCACAACCAAGAGGAACCCTGGGCCACAGTCAAGCTAGCCTGCAAAGAAAAGTCCAGAAATATTGTTTGGGGTTTATGATCTTTAAATCCTTACCATATAACCATCAGTCCTCTTCACTGGGGTCAGAGTCATCTGTGGCACCTGCTGGGGAGTTCATGAAGGTTTATTTGAAGACATTAGACATCTGCCAGGTTGGAAGACACAGATGCCTATGGAAAAAAATGACGAGAGTCAGGTGCCAGCCATAGAGGTAGGTCCAACTCACTTCAAGTGACTGCTGTCCCAGGAGCCAGCAATTGTTGGCTGTTGCTCCGACTCAATGTTAAATGAGTATGTCATCTGTATTGTCCCACCATGAGCCAGATCCCCCTGAGGACCTATCTGCAATGAGCCCTAATTGAATGAAGATTGATGGGAACAGAATTTCCAAGGCCATTTACAGATGAAGGTGCCAGCTTCCTAAGCCATGACTGCCATGAACTGCAAGAGTTCATATTCATCCCTCAAGCCCTCCTTACCATCACCATGATGGAGCTTCATCATTCTTCTCTGGTGACCTTGAACAGCATTTCAGCTGGCCTCTTAAGGAAGAAGGTTAAAGAAGGTAAAGTAACTTTTCCTATTTCTTCCATCCTCCTGTTTTATCTTTTACTTTGAAGAGTAACATATTTAGCTGGAACAGTTCATGGCAGATGGTGAATTTGGCCATGTTCTTCTTCTATGCCTCTCTTATCTTCTCAGTGACAAACACATCCCTCCTCTGTGTCACCACCTCATTCATTCCTGAAACCCCTAATGCAAAGAGAAAAGTCATAGGAAAAATCTTTTCATTGATTTTAGTGGGAAATGTTTGCAGTTTTTGTAGATAGCCAAACATATTCACTGAACCTGGAAAATAAGTTTGAGTCATAAACAGCAACTTGAAAATTTGTACATAAAATGCAACACATTGAAGGAAAGGGTGAAGCTTACTAGGAATGATGGGTGATGGAGGCTTAGAGAGGTCACCGTCTGAAAGGTGGTAGAGAGTTAGGTGTTTGATTTTCAGGCAGGCCTTTCATATCAAAATCAGGCGAGCCTGGTGATAACTTCCTTTTCCTTCAGACTAAAACTAGAAGAATCTCCCGATATGGAAGACACACCTGTAGAAAACATGGAATCTATAGGTTAAAAAGATGGGTGAGACTTTCCTAGTGGTCCAGTGGTTTAGACCCAGCCCTCTCAATGCAGGGGGCCCAGGTTTGATCCCTGGTCAGTGAAATAAATTCCACATGCCACATCTACAGATTCCACATGCCACAACTAAGACCCGGTACAGCCAAATATATAAATATTTTTTAAAAGTGTGTTTGGCGGGGAGAGTTTCAAAAGATGAGCAACGAGTACATAGATTCTGCAGACTAAAGAGATATAGAAAATCTAACCTCTTTATCGTGTTTACTTGACAACACATTCATTCACCAGAGTTTGAGTTCATCCTCAAAGGCATAAATTTAAACTGTCCTACATAGCATTCTCTGACTAGAAATAGAGATTATATCAATTACCAGGTACCTGTCTGTGCTAAGTGCAATGACAAAATCTCACTTACTATTTTGCAGCACACTTGGGGATGAGAAATCATACCAAGGGAAGAGTCATTGTATGGAAAGCAGTGCCATTTCCCCAGAGCCACACGGCAGAGGCATTAAGGGCACAGCTGGGATTGTACAGTGAGTGCAGCCCTCTTCACGGAGCCATGCGTGTCTCCCTTACGAATGGGACTTCTTATTTTCTGCCTGCATTGTCCTCACTCTCCTTTTACCTACAAACTGCCCAGAACTGAGATAGCACCTGACAGGTGTCCCATAGGGGTATGTTTTTATTTACTGAAAAGCATTTGTATTCAAGTCAATGGAGAATCCACACACCTTCTAAAATTTCCAAGGCAATGCTTCCTAAAGCTTGGTCCTTGCCTCAGCATCAAAAAACTCCCCTTACCCTAGAACTTTCTAGAAATTCAAATCTTCAGGGATGATCACAAACCTATTGAACAAATCTGGGACAGGAATCCAGCAATTTATGTAAAAAACAAGCCCATGGATCCACAATAAAGTTTGAGAACTGCTCTAAGGAATCAGACGTTTAACCCAGATGCCCTAATGGACCTTGAATATTCAACCACAAAGGCTCAAAACAAATGCCCCTAGAAGAGAGGCCATATTCCTCTGTGGGCTAATTTGTGTATTAATCTCTCAAAGGGGTTGATAAGCCTATGATTTACTACAAACTTAATTTGACACATGAGCTAATTAGTAATTCTTCACAGTGTTTTATATGTACAGACAGATATATGAAACTTAAAAGTGTTATCATATTAAGCTGAATCCTCTCAAATTACCCAAGGGAAATTTGTCCTAAAGGAAATCGGTCCTGGATATTCATTGGAAGGACTGATGCTAAGGCTGAAATGCCAATACTTTGGCTACATGAGGCAAAGAACTGATTCATTGGAAAAGACTCTGATGCTGGGAAAGATGGAAGGCAGGAGGAGAAGGGGAAGACAGAGGATGAAATGGTTGGATGGCATCACTGGCTCAATGGATATGAGTTTGAGCAAATGAGCTGGTGATATACAGGGAAGTCTGGCGTGCTGCAGTCCATGGGGTTGTAAAGAGTCAGATATGACTAAGTGACTGAACTGAACTGACTCAAATTACCATATGAAGTTAACAAGATGCCCATTGAAGGCAGATCATCATACTGTTTTCACCTCAATGTCCTCCCAGCACAGCACACAACTGGTCCAAAATTAACACTTGTTGAAAGGGAAATGTATGGATAAATTTAAAAAATTAATGTGGGGAAAAGGGGAAGTATGGATGTGAAGTAGTCTGTATTAGAAAAGCATCTGTAAACTTGCAGCAATACATACTGTTGACCATTGGCTCAGGCCCATTCCAGAATGAAATTTCAATGGCAGTGAAAGAAAACATATGGTTCCCCGGTAATAATGTGGCATTGTGTAGACACAACCTAAATTTGAAAACCTCTTCAAATAGAAACCTTGATTCCATCTGTCTCTTAAAAAAGAAAACCTCATAATTGCTTATAATCATGTTCATTTACCATTTTCTCAAATGTTTAACAGCTGGTGGGGGGCGGAGGACAGACGGGCAGGAGGAGACATGGGTAATTAATAAAAGTCGTTCTCCCTCTTTGATTCTAAATGTTATCTGTGTTTAAAATGTCAAAACTATGCCCCCATATTCCTCAGATGACTCGCCCCTGACATGTCATAACTGAACCCACTCCTCCAACCCACGGATTCACCTCTAGAGAGTTCTACAGAATAAGTGGGCTCAACCTATTTCTTTTTTAATTAAACATAGTTGATTTACACTGTCCTGTCAGTTTCAGGTGTACAGTATAGTGATTCAATTATAAATATACACATATTCATTCTTTTATGGATTCTTTTCCTTTATAGGTTATTACAAAATATTGAGTATAGTTCCCTGTGCTATGGCATGGGTCCTTGTTGGTTATTTATCTGATATATAGTATTGTGTATATCTTAATCACAAACTTCTTTTAAACGACTTTTGGGAGGCTCTAAGAGCGAGACATTTGCAAGGACAATTCAGCTGATGAAAACAATACATGGCAAATATTTAAGTCTTAACATTCCAACAGAACTTCTTTTCGAGACTAGAAATGAAACCAGCAGAAAGTCCAACCTGGGAACACATCTGTTTCTATAAGAAAATGAAATTGGCAAGTACCTAAGCATGTATGTACCCAAGGACACTTCAGCTCTGGTGCCTTGTTGCACATAGAGTAAAACCTGCCTTATGGAGTTGGTTTCCTGCCTACCATCTTCTCGAAGGTGGGGGTGAGGACCACTAGATGACTCGCCCCTGACATGTCATAACTGAACCCACTCCTCCAACCCACGGATTCACCTCTAGAGAGTTCTACAGAATGAGTGGGCTCAACCTATTTCTTTTTTAATTAAACATAGTTGATTTACACTGTCCTGTTAGTTTCAGGTATACAGTATAGTGATTCAATTATAAATATACACATATTCATTCTTTTATGGATTCTTTTCCCTTATAGGTTATTACAAAATATTGAGTATAGTTCCCTGTGCTATGGCATGGGTCCTTGTTGGTTATTTATCTGATATATAGTATTGTGTATATGTTAATCACAAACTTCTTTTAAAGGACTTTTGGGAGGCTCTAAGAGCGAGACATTTGCAAGGACAATTCAGCTGATGAAAACAATACATGGCAAATATTTGTCTTAACATTCCAACAGAACTTCTTTTCGAGACTAGAAATGAAACCAGCAGGAAGTCCAACCTGGGAACACATCTGTTTCTATAAGAAAATGAAATTGGCAAGCACCTAAGCATGTATGTACCCAAGGACACTTCAGCTCTGGTGTCTTGTTGCACAGAGTAAAACCCGCCTTATGGAGTTGGTTTCCTGCCTACCATCTTCTCGAAGGTGGGGGTGAGGACCATGAGCCCAGGTCACTCTTGAGCTCATTGATCATGCACAACCACTCCCTGGCTCCAGACCTACAGAATCAGAGTCTATGGGTGGAGCCTAGATAGCAAGGCAATAAGTGCCCAGGTGATGCTGATTTAAATCAGGGCTCCCATTCCCTCTCACTCACACCAAGCATGGATAGTTTGTCAACACCCAGGAAGCAGGTCCCTCCCATCCAGTCAGCTCTCTGCAACCATCTGGAGGTAAGCGTTGTTCCACAACTTTAAGAGGACAGTAAATGGGCTTGTTGCAAATGGCTGGGCACACATGGTCTAGCAGGACCTAGAGCATTAATTTGACCATAATAATAGAGCATTCTGTAAATGGCCATCTCAGGGGGTCCCTGGATGGCCCTCCGGTTCTTCCTCTTCAGAAAAGAGTGACGCTCTTTAGCTCAGTCTGCTAAGAGTCTGCTCTCTGTCCTCAGTCAGATGGAAGTCTCCCATCACTGTCAAGTTCTACTGGAGCTCTTTTCCCCACCTAATCATCTCCCAAGCCTGTCTGCTCAGTTCAAGCCCCTGTTACCACATAGAAAAATCATCAGTCTCATCACTTCATTGAATGCCTGAAACTTTGCAAATCAACTCTCTGCTGTGCTGTACTAAGTCGCTTCAGCTGTGTCTGACTCTGTGTGACCCTATGGACTGTACCCTACCTGGCTCCTCTGTCCATGGGATTCTCCAGAAAAGAATATTGGAGTGGATTGCCACACTCTCCTCCAAGGGATCTTCCCAACTCAGGGATCGAACCCTGGTTTTCTGCATTGCAGGCAGATTCTTTACCATCTGAGCCATGAGGGAAGCCCCATAAATCAACTCTACTTCAATTTTTTAAAAATGCATAATAATCTGTAAGGGAAAAGAATTTGATAAAGAATACAGGTATGTGTATGACTGAATCACTTGTCTGTACACTTGAAACTAACACAACATTGCAAATTAACTGTGCTTCAAAAAATTACAGATGTATGAAAATAAATAAATTTTAAAATTAAAAAAATGTTTTAAAAGATTTTTTTAATATATAAAGAACATAGGACAATTGTCCTATATGCTTATAATTATATGCTGTGTATGAGGAACTCACATTAGGTAAAATGATGCAAGTATCTTAAAAATGTGTTGTTGTTGTGTGTTACTTGCTCAGTCATGTCTGACTCTTTGCCACCTCATGGACTGTAGCCGCCAGGCTCTCCTCTGTCCATGGAATTCTGCAGGCAAGAATACTGTAGTGGGTTGCCATTCCCTTCTCCAGGGGATCTTCCTAACCCAGGGATGGAATCCAGGTATCCTGCATTGTGGTCAGATTCTTCACCATCTGAGCCATCAGTTCAGTTCAGTTCAGTCGCTCAGTTGTGTCCGACTCTTTGCAACCCCATGAATCGCAGCACGCCAGGCCTCCCTGTCCATCACCAACTCCCGGAGTTCACTCAGACTCACATCCACTGAGTCAGTGATGCCATCCAGCCATCTCATCCTCGGTCGTCCCCTTCTCCTCCTGCCCCCAGTCAGGGAGGCCAAAATTTAAAATGAGAGAATTGAATAAGTCAAAATAAAATTCCCAGTTTCTTCATCTTTAATACTCAGACTTAAGTAGCTAGAGTAGGAGGTATAATAATAATCATTGAGACTCAACATTCCTGTGAGGGACTAGTGCCACATCTATTTTATTTTATAATGAACAAAGGAGGTAAGGAGAGGTTAAGAAACTTGCCCAAGGACACATAGCGGGTCATTGACAATATAAAGGTTGACATTGTAGTGCTGGTTTGGCAATCAGTGTGACTGGAGTTCAAATCCTGACTTTAACTCTTTCTATGGAATTATTTCATCTCACACGCTAGCAAAGTAATGCTCAAAATTCTCCGAGCCAGTCTTCAACAATACGTGTACTGTGAACTTCCAGATGTTTTTAGAACATCTGGATTTAGAACAAGCTGGATTTAGAAAAGGCAGAGGAATCAGAGATCAAATTGCCAACATCTGCTGAATCACCCAAAAAGTAAGAGAGTTCCAGAAAAACATCTATTTGTGCTTTATTGACTACGCCAAAGCCTTTGACTGTATGGATCACAACAAACTATGGAAAATTCTTAAAGAGATGGAAATACCAGACCACCTGACCCTGCCTCTTGGGAAATCTGTATGCAGGTCAAGAAGCAACAGTTAAAACTGGACATAGAACAACAGACCGGTTCCAAATTGAGAAAGAAGTACATCAAGGCTGCATATTGTAACCCTGCTTATTTAACTTATATGCAGAGTACATCATGCGAAATGCCGGGCTTCATCCAAGCTGGAATCAAGATTGCCGGGAGAAATATCAATAACCTCAGATATGCAGATGACACCACCCTTATGGCAGAAAGTGAAGAGGAACTAAAAAGCCTCTTGATGAAAGTGAAAGAGAAGAGTGAAAAAGTTAGCTTAAAACTCAACCTTCAGAAAACTAAGGTAATGTCATCCAGTCCCATAATTTCATGGCAAATAGATGGGGAAACAGTGACAGACTTTATTTGGGGGGCTCCAAAATCACTGCAGATGATGACTGCAGCCATGAAATTAAAAGACGCTTGCTCCTTGGAAAAAAAGGTATGACCAACCTAGACAGCATATTAAAAAGCAGAGACATTACCAACTAATGTCTGTCTAGTCAAAACTAATGGTTTTTCCAGTAATCATGTATGGATGTGAGACTTGGACTCTAAAGAAGGCTGAGTGCCAAAGAATTGATGCTTTTGAACTGTCATGTTGGAGAAGACTCTTGAGAGTCCCTTGGATGGCAAGGAGATCCAACCAGTCCATCCTAAAGGAAATCAGTTTTGAATATTCATTGGAAGGACTGATGTTGAAGCTGAAACTCCAATACCTTGGCCACATGATGCAAAGAACTGACCCATTGGAAAAGACCCTGATGCTGGGAAAGACTGAAGGAGGGAAGAGAAGGGGACGAGGATGTGATGGTTGGATGGCATCATTGACGCGATGGACATGAGTTTGAGTAGGCTCCGGGAGTTGGTGATGGACAGGAAAGCCTGGCATGCTGTGGTCATGGGGTCACAAAGAGTTGGATACGACTGAGCGACTGAATTGAACTGATGGGATTATTTAACTCCTCTAATTCTCATTTCTTTCATCTAAGAAAGAGGAATAATAATAATAATAAAACTGCTGTGGGGCTGGCTGGATGAATTAATAGCAAAATACTTGGAGCATTGCTAGTGCGTGATAGTAAATGCTGTTGTTGTTATTGCTGTGGTACAGTATTCCAAAGGAAGTTTATCCCCTTGAGTGCTCTGTGACATGTCTGTGCAAACACCCTACCCCAGGAGAAGCATCCCTTCCCACGAATGCCCAGGGCCCCTGCACTGGCTCCAACCGGAGTGTCTAAGCTATCTTGTCGGGCAGGGACCATTTCCCCTCTCCCTCCCCTGCGTGATGCATCTCGCTACTAATGTCTGTCTAGTCAAAACTAATGGTTTTTCCAGTAATCATGTATGGATGTGAGACTTGGACTCTAAAGAAGGCTGAGTGCCAAAGAATTGATGCTTTTGAACTGTCATGTTGGAGAAGACTCTTGAGAGTCCCTTGGATGGCAAGGAGATCCAACCAGTCCATCCTAAAGGAAATCAGTCTTGAATATTCATTGGAAGGACTGATGTTGAAGCTGAAACTCCAATACCTTGGCCACATGATGCAAAGAACTGACCCATTGGAAAAGACCCTGATGCTGGGAAAGACTGAAGGAGGGAGGAGAAGGGGACGAGGATGTGATGGTTGGATGGCATCATTGACGCGATGGACATGAGTTTGAGTAGGCTCTGGGAGTTGGTGATGGACAGGAAAGCCTGGCATGCTGTGGTCATGGGGTCACAAAGAGTTGGATACAACTGAGCGACTGAATTGAACTGATGGGATTGTTTAACTCCTCTAATTCTCATTTCTTTCATCTAAGAAAGAGGAACAATAATAATAATAAAACTGCTGTGGGGCTGGCTGGATGAATTAATAGCAAAATACTTGGAGCTTTGCTAGTGTGTGATAGTAAATGCTATTGTTGTTATTGCTGTGGTACAGTATTCCAAAGGAAGTTTATCCCCTCGAGTGCTCTGTGACATGTCTGTGCAAACACCCTACCCCAGGAGCAGCATCCCTTCCCACGAATGCCCAGGGCCCCTGCACTGGCTCCAACCCGAGTGTCTAAGCTACCTTGTCGGGCAGGGACCATTTCCCCTCTCCCTCCCCTGCGTGATGCATCTTGCCCACTCAAGCACAGTAAGAAGAGAGGTTCTGCTGGCTTGCTGGGCACAGTGCCTTCTTAGTGGCCTCTTCACCAAGAATGGATTTTCCTCCACTGAACAGAAATATAGCTGTGGCCACACTTCCTGTCTATGTTAAACATCCCCACCTGCAGCAAGGGCTTCACTGTCTCATCCATCTGCCTGCCCTCACCTCACACTGGTCTGTGAGTGATGGAAAGAAGCATTTGGTGTGGGAACTACTTATGAAGACTGTTTACCTTCCTCCTGTCTTACAGGGTGTGTGGGTGGCCACAGGCTGCAGAGAAGACAGAAGCCAGTTCACATCTCACCCACATGGCTGTCCTTTCTTCTTTGAGCCCTACAATTTCCTCCACCCCAGATGAAGCACAGCCTCCCCTCTGAAACTTCCCTGCCAACAGGGACCTAGAGGCATGCTCCCCTCTCTGAATCCTAGGAGGCTTCTATCATGCCGGTACTGGTGTTTCTGAATCACCTTAACTTCCCAACTGATTTTCACCTTTCCTTCTCCTCTGAGCATTTGGAGAGGAGGGCCATCTTCAAAGAAGAGGCTACCCCAGACTTGGTGTGGTTGGAAAGCATTTCCAAAATCCTAACATTAAGGGTAACTTTTTAAATTTTGTTTTATTGAAGTATAGTTGATTTACAATGTCCTATTTCTGCTGTATAGCAAAGTGGTTCAGTTATACATATATACACATTCCTTTTCATATTCTTTTCCATTATGGTTTATCATAGGATACTGAATGTATTTCCATATGCTATACAGTAGGACCTTGTTGTTTATCTATTTTATACATAGTGGTGTGTATATGTTAATCCCAGATCCCTTTCTGCCCTTTCCCTTTGGAAAACATAAGATTATTTTCTATGTCTCTAAGTCTATTTTTGTTTCATAAATAAGTTCATTAGTGTCATATTTTGGATTCCACATATTTGATGTCATATGGTATTTCTTTATCTGACTTACTTCACTTAATATGTTAATCTCTGCAACATGGTCCAACCATGTTGCTGCTAATGACATTATTTCATTCCTTTTTGTGGCTGAATAGTATTCCACTTTATATATGTACCACATCTTCTTTATCCATTTATCTGTTAATGGACGTTTAGGTTGTTTCCATGTCTTGGCTATTGTAAATAGTGCTGCTATAAACAGGGAAGCGTGTATCTTTTTGAATTGTAGTTTTATCCATATATATGCTCAGGAATGGGATTATAGTATCATATAGCAACTGTATTTTTAGTTTTTTAAGGAAGCTCCATACTGTCTCTATAGTGGCTGCACCAATTTTTATTCCCACCAACTATTTGGAAAGGTTCTCTTTTCCCCATAAAGGGTAACTGTTTTTAATACAGGTAAATTCATCTTTTTCATCCACAGTTGTTGGCAAATGTATAAATAAGAACAGCTTTTGGGAAAGGCAATTAATCCAAATCTAAAACACAGTAGGTCTGTCTTTCCATCTCGCAACCCCCCTCTAGCTGTCTATCTCAGAAAATCTTTGCATGTGTACACAAAAAAGTTGTATTTAGAATCATTCCTGGCACTTATTATTTATAATAGAAAAAGCTGGGAGCCACCCACCATCCATCCCAAGAAGAATGACCAAATTATTTTGCCACACTGTGCTGAAGTTAAAGAAAATGATGATCTGGATGTTCTGAGAAAGACCTTAAAACAAATTATGTTAAAACAAGGATTAGCAAACTTTTCTATAGAGGGTCAATGGTAAATATTTTAGTCTTTGCAGGCCATTCTGTCTCTGTTATGACCACTCAATTCTGCCACAGTTGTGCAAAAGCAGCCCACGACAATAGCAAACAAAAAAGCATGACTATGTTCCAATAAAACTTTATTTATAAAAACAAGCTTGTGGCCAGATTTGGCCCAGAGGCCATAGTTTGCCAACACCTGAGTTTAGAAAAACAAAGCAAAATCCAGATCAATATGCACAAGTTGGAAAACAAATCTACCCCATTTATATAAAAACAAAATCATAAAAATCTCTATATGTTCTTCACTATGTGTATACATGCATTTATAGAAAGTCCTGAAGGATTATGAAAAGTAAAAAATCATCAAGCCACCTTCAAATAATAGTTTGAGAAATTTTGATAGCTGTTTCTTTTATTCATGACCTCTATTCTACTTGAAAATTCTGTTTTCAATTAGACAGCAACTCTAACACATTATTCTTTTAAGAAAGGAACTAAATAAGGATTTTCAGTTCCCGCAAAAGAGCAGTTGGCAGACCACCAGATCTCAGGGTCCTCTCCATATCTCATGGCCTCTCCCAGCATCACAATAGTCCCAGGCAGACAAAGCAGGGACCTGAGGCAGCCACCGGCCTGCGGGAGCAGGCACTTTCATACCTGGTCTTTGCTCTTAAAGATTCCCAAAGCCAAAAACAGAAATTCTTTTCTAAAGGGCAACTTATTTGAAGTATTAATTAAAATGCAAATTACTCTAAGATGGCTTGGCTTTTAAACATTTTCTCTGAAGTTTCCATGAATATAAAGCATATGACAGGCTTCTGTTTAGAATGATCTGCATGCATGCTCACAGTTGAAAAATTGCTTGATTTTGAAAATAACAAGGAGGGCAGTAAATACCAAGCAAGGCAGCCAGAATCCTTTAGCAAGAGCTGTTTTCCTTTAGGAGGACAAAGGAGTAAAAGGGTTGAAGAACCATGATCTGCTAAGACTCAGCTT
The DNA here is from genome assembly GCA_006408695.1 of Aepyceros melampus. NCBI lineage: Eukaryota > Metazoa > Chordata > Mammalia > Artiodactyla > Bovidae > Aepyceros > Aepyceros melampus. Next base: position 65,423 of record SJXQ01007031.1, read on the forward strand.
CTAGCAGGGTTTTCTGAGGGGGTGGAGTTTGCCACCCACAAAGAAGGGGAGCCAAGTTACCAGGTTGGACCTCCCAGCTCTAAAGCAGTTAGAAACTTCTGTCAATGTACATTTGGGCTGCTTCCAGGTCCTAGCTGTAGTAATAGGGCTGCAGTGAATGCTGGGGTTCGTGTATCTTTGTCTGTTACTTTTAATTGGAAGATAATTGCATAACAATGTTGTGTTTGTTTCTGCCATACAACAACATGAATCAGCCATAAGCATACATAAGTCCCCTCCCTCTTGAACCTCCCTCCCGCCCCTCCCTATCTCACCTCCTAGGTTGTCACAGAGCACCTGATTGAGCTCCCTATATTATACAGTAACAGTAACTTCCCATTAGCTATCTATTTTACATATGGTAATGTCTATCTTTCAGTGCTGCTCTTCCAATTCGTCCCGCCCTCTCCTTCCCAAGTGAAGTCCAAAACTCTGTTCTCTATGTCTGCATCTCTATTCTTTCCCTGCAAATAGAATCATCTTGAATCAGCCATAAGCATACATATGTCCCCTCCCTCTTGAACCTCCCTCCCGCCCCTCCCTATCTCACCTCCTAGGTTGTCACAGAGCACCTGATTGAGCTCCCTATATTATACAGTAACAGTAACTTCCCATTAGCTATCTATTTTACATATGGTAATGTCTATCTTTCAGTGCTGCTCTTCCAATTCGTCCCGCCCTCTCCTTCCCAAGTTAAGCCCAAAAGTCTGTTCTCTATGTCTGCATCTCTATTCTTTCCCTGCGAATAGAATCATCAGCACTATCTTTCTAGATTCCATGTATACACATTAATATATGATATCTGTGGTTTTATTTCTCTTTCTGACTTATATCACTCTGTATAACAAGCTCTAGGTTCATCCACCTCACTAGAACTGACTCAAATATGTTCATTTTTCTGGCTGAGTAATATTCCATTGTATATACCTACCACAACTTATTCATTCATCTGTTGCTGCACATCTATGTTGCTTCCATGTCCTGCTATTGTAAATAGTGCTGCAATGAAGATTGGAGTACATGTGTCTTTTTCAATTATGGTTTCTCAGGAGGGTATATGCCCAGTAGTGGATTGCTGGGTCATATGGTAATTTTGCTCCTAGTTTTTTAAGAAATCTCCACATTCTTCTCCATAGTGGCTGTATCAATTTACATTGCCACCAACAGTGCAGGAGGGTTCCTTTTTCTTCACATCCTCTTCCAGCATTTATTGTTTGTAGATTTTNGCATGTTGCTGATGAGTAGACCTTTTGTTTGGGGGTGTTTTGTTGGGGTTTTTTTTAATTGGAATATAATGGCTTTACAATGTTGTGCTATTTTCTGCTGAATATGCCCCAGCAATCCCACTCCTGGCATATACCAAGAGAAAACCATAATTCCAAAAGATGTATGCACCCCAATATTTACTGCAACACTAATTACAACAGCCAGAAGCTTTTGTTTTTTATCATCAGCCCTGATCACCACTCGGACCAATTAGTTGAAACTGTCACTTTTTATGGCAATTTGGAGTTATTGGTTGAGGGACCTCTTCCTCTTTAAACCCCATATCCTGTCCCAACACACCCACATTTGCTTTTCTTGGGCTGATCCTATCACAACCCAGATGTTCCCCACCAAGTATCTCTTCATTCAAAAGTAGCTCCTGAGCTACTTATGTATACTTTACATGACACTCTGAACAGCAAACAGCTCTAAGTTTTTCCTTTGTTATTTTGGTTCTCAAAGTCCCTCTTGGCTTCTCACCCCAGGGAGCTGCTAGTGTGCTCCAATTGGTTGAGGGACCTCTTCCTCTTTAAACCCCATATCCTGTCCCAACACACCCACATTTGCTTTTCTTGGGCTGATCCTATCACAACCCAGATGTTCCCCACCAAGTATCTCTTCATTCAAAAGTAGCTCCTGAGCTACTTATGTATACTTTACATGACACTCTGAACAGCAAACAGCTCTAAGTTTTTCCTTTGTTATTTTGGTTCTCAAAGTCCCTCTTGGCTTCTCACCCCAGGGAGCTGCTAGTGTGCTCCCATAGGAATCCCCACTTCCCAGGCTCCTTCTGCCTGGATTTCAGTCTCCGCTCTCTGTGTTGTTCAGAGGAATTCTCCCTTCCCAGCACCTCCTCTGTACTTGCGGCTGTGTGCATCCTGTGCACAATGAATGTCAAGGAATATCAGTAAACATGTTGCTGATGAGTAGACCTTTTGTTTGGGGGTGTTTTGTTGGGGTTTTTTTAATTGGAATATAGTGGCTTTACAATGTTGTGCTATTTTCTGCTGAATACGCCCCAGCAATCCCACTCCTGGGCATATACCAAGAGAAAACCATAATTCCAAAAGATGTATGCACCCCAGTATTTACTGCAACACTAATTACAACAGCCAGAAGCTTTTGGTTTTTATCATCAGCCCTGATCACCACTCAGACCAATTAGTTGAAACTGTCACTTTTTATGGCAATTTGGAGTTATTGGTTGAGGGACCTCTTTCTCTTTAAACCCCATATCCTGTCCCAACACACCCACATTTGCTTTTCTTGGGCTGATCCTATCACAACCCAGATGTTCCCCACCAAGTATCTCTTCATTCAAAAGTAGCTCCTGAGCTACTTATGTATACTTTACATGACACTCTGAACAGCAAACAGCTCTAAGTTTTTCCTTTGTCATTTTGGTTCTCAAAGTCCCTCTTGGCTTCTCACCCCAGGGAGCTGCTGGTGTGCTCCCAATGGTTGAGGGACCTCTTCCTCTTTAAACCCCATATCCTGTCCCAACACACCCACATTTGCTTTTCTTGGGCTGATCCTATCACAACCCAGATGTTCCCCACCAAGTATCTCTTCATTCAAAAGTAGCTCCTGAGCTACTTATGTATACTTTACATGACACTCTGAACAGCAAACAGCTCTAAGTTTTTCCTTTGTCATTTTGGTTCTCAAAGTCCCTCTTGGCTTCTCACCCCAGGGAGCTGCTGGTGTGCTCCCATAGGAATCCCTGCTTCCCAGGCTCCTTCCACCTGGATTTCAGTCTCCACTCTCTGTGTTGTTCAGAGAAATTCTCCCTTCCCAGCACCTCCTCTGTACTTGCGGCTGTGTGCATCCTGTGCACAATGAATGTCAAGGAATATCAGTAAACAAAGGATATTACATCCATCAAGCCATCAGCCACTGCAACCGCACCCAAAGCTGCACCATGAGGGGATTCAGGATGGAGAAAAAAGGGCCCCTAGATAGTTAAGATGCAAAGCAAAGAATGTTTTCAATGAGCCCAGACTCTTGCATCTTCCCATACACAAGAAAGAAGTCGCTCTTTCTTGTGAAAGAAGGGATGTCGCACTTTCTTGTGAAAAAAAGTGATGTCTCTCAGTCGTGTCCAGTTCTTTGAGACACCATGGACTGTAGCCTATCAGGCTCCTCTGTCCATGGCATTCTTCAGGCGAGAATACTGGAGTGGGTTGCATTTTCCTTCACTAAATTCATTAAGCTTAGATGTCTCTTTTTCTTTAATTAGCAGTAATGTTTTGATCCCCTTCATGGATCACTGTCTTGGCATGAGGAAAGGACTTGTGTAACTCAATGGAATTAGATCTGGTGGACAAAGTGCCTAAAGAACTATAGAGAGCAGTTTGTAATATTGTACAGGAGGCAGTGACCAAAACCATCCCAAAGAAAAAGAAACACAAGAAGGCAAAGTGGTTGCATGAGGAGGCTTTACAAATAATTGAGCAAAGAATAGAAGTGAAAAGCAAGAGAGAAAGGGGAAGCTATAGCCCTCAGACAGTAAAGAACCTGCCTACAATGCAGAAGACCCAGGTTCAATCCCTGGGTTGGCAAGAACCCCTGGATAAGGGAATGGCTACCAACCCCAGTATTCTTTCCTAGAAAATGCCATAGACAGAGGAGACTGGCAGCAACTCCATGGGGTCACAAAGAATCACACATGACTGATTAACTAACTGAATGCAGAGTTTCAGAGAATAGATAGACCTCTTCTCTCAAAGAAGAGATAAGAAGGCCTTCTTAAATGAAATAGAGGAAAACAATAGACTGGGAAAGACCAGCTATCTCTTCAAGAAAACTGGAGACGCCAAGGGAACATTTCATGAAAGTATGGACATGATAAACAGCAAGGACCTAACAGAAGCAGAAGAGATTAAGAAGAGATGGCAAGAATACACAGAGCTATACATAAAAGCTCTCAATGACCTGGATAACCACAATGGTATGGTCACTCACTTAGAGTCAGACATCCTGGAGTATAAAGTTAAGTGGGACTTAGGAAGCATTACTATGAACAAAACTAGTGGAAGTGTTGGAATTCCAGCTGAATATTTCAAATCCTAAAAGATGATGCTGTTAAAGTGCTGCACTCAAATATTTCAGCAAATTTGGAAAACTCACAGTGGCCACAGGACTGGAAAAGATCAGTTTTCATTTCTGTCCCAAAGAAGGGCAATACCAAAAATGGTTCAAACTACCATACAATTGTACTCATTTCACAAGCAAGCAAGGTAATACTCAAAATCCTTCAACAAGTCCTTGCTGTTCAGTCACTTAGTCATATTACACTCTTCATGACCCAATGGACTGCACACCAAGCTAGGCTTCAACAGTACGTGAGCCAAGAAATTACATATGTACAAGCTGGGTTTTGAAGAGGTAGAGGAACCAGAGGACAAATTGCCAATATTTGTTGGATCATGGAGAAAGCAAGGGAATTCCAAAATAAAATCTATTTCTGCTTCATTGACTATGCAAAAGCCTTTGACTATGTGGATCACAACAAACTATGGAAATATCTTCAAGAGATGAGAATACCAAACTACCATATCTGTCTCCTAAGAAACCTGTATGAAGGTCAAGAAACCACAGTTAGAACTGGACATGGTACAACTGAATGGTTCCAAATTGGGAAATGAGCACATGAAGGCTGTATATTGTCACCTTGCTTATTTAACTTATATGCACAGTACATCATGCAAAATCCCAGGCTGGATGATTCATAAGCAGGAATCAAAACTGCTGGGAGAAATAGCAACAACCTCAGATAGGCAGATGATATCACTCTAATGGCAGAAAGTGAAGAGGAACTAAAGAGCCTCTTGATGGGTGAAAGAGGAGAGTGAAAAAGCTGGCTTAAAACTCAGCATTCAAAACACTAAGATCATGGCACCTGATCCCATTACTTCATGGCAAATGGAATGGCAGAAAGTGGAAGCAGTAATAGATTTCATTTTCTTGGGCTCTAAAATCACTGCAGATGGTGACTGATGCCAGGAAATTAAAAGATGCTTTCTCCTTGGAAGAAAAGCTATGACCAACCTAGACAGCATATTAAAAAGCAGAGAATGTGGTCACTTTAGTAGCAAAGGTCCATCTAGTGAAAAAACACTAAGATCATGGCACCTGATCCCATTACTTCATGGCAAATGGAATGGCAGAAAGTGGAAGCAGTAATAGATTTCATTTTCTTGGGCTCTAAAATCACTGCAGATGGTGACTGATGCCAGGAAATTAAAAGATGCTTTCTCCTTGGAAGAAAAGCTATGACCAACCTAGACAGCATATTAAAAAGCAGAGAATGTGGTCACTTTAGTAGCAAAGGTCCATCTAGTGAAAACTATGGTTTTTCCAATAGTCATGTACGGATGTGAGAGTTGGGCCATAAGGAAGGCTGAACACCAAAGAATTGATGCTTTTGAATTGTGGTGCTGGAGAAGACTCTTGAAAGTCCCTTGGACAGCAAGGAGATCACACCAGTCAATCCTAAAGGAAATCCACCCTGATTATTTATTGAAAGGACTGTTGCCAAAGCTCCAATACTTTGGCCAAAAAAGCAGAGAATGTGGTCACTTTAGTAGCAAAGGTCCATCTAGTGAAAACTATGGTTTTTCCAATAGTCATGTACGGATGTGAGAGTTGGGCCATAAGGAAGGCTGAACACCAAAGAATTGATTCTTTTGAATTGTGGTGCTGGAGAAGACTCTTGAAAGTCCCTTGGACAGCAAGGAGATCACACCAGTCAATCCTAAAGGAAATCCACCCTGATTATTTATTGAAAGGACTGTTGCCAAAGCTCCAATACTTTGGCCAAGTGATGTAAAGAGCCAGCTCATTGGAAAAGATCTTGATGCTGGGTAAGATTGAAGGCAAAAGTTACGGGGGTGGCAGAGGATGAGATGGTTGGATAGCATCAACAACTCAATGGACATGAGTTTGAGCTAACTCAGAGACTGTGGAGGACAGAGGAGCCTGGTATGCTGCAGTCCATGGGGCTGCAAAGAGTCAGATGCGATATAGTGACTGAACAACAACAATAACAGTCTTTTGATGTTCAGTTGCTTGGGCTTTTATCTGCAAAAAAAAAAAAAAAACTCCTCTATACCCTGGCTCCTCCCTTACTTCTTCGAAACAGTCCCTCAGAGCTCTCTGAGAGGTTTTATCCTGGGCTTAAGGGTACCAAATAAAACATAAGTCTCAACTTTAAAGTGTGCTTATTTTATGGTCAAATTCAACCTTATGGAAGAGAGTTTATCAACCATCTTTAGTTACTAACCACATCTTACTCCCAATCTCTACCCTAAACAGCCCATGAAATCCTCTCTTTGGAACAAAAATGGTATTGGATCAGGAAAAATTCATGTAAAAGAAGCTCTTCCCACCTAATATTTCCACATTCCTTTCATAACACCTGTGGAGATGAAGAAGAATAAAACTGGAACAGCCCTTCTCTCTATAAACTTCACTACCTCAGAACCATCTCAGGCTTGGCTACTCATGAAAGGTTCGTATGGCCCATGAGAGCAGCTCACAGCTCTCAAGGGGCTGTCTTGGCCGGAAAGAATAGACTTGCTGTGTGTGGTGTGTAGCCACAAAGAGCACCTGGATGGGCACGTAACTCAGGAGAGAACAGATCTTGCTCGTCATGGAAGCTGTCCTACCTTGGACCAGTCACCTGCAGAATGGTATACTCCACACCAGTCCAAGATGTTGGCATGGACCAGTAAGGACAAAGGGGAACTGGATGAATTTCCAACTTCTCCCGCCAAAGTTCTAAGACACTCCATGCTCACTGTTCAGTCTTTGAAGGGGAGAAGTCAGCCTGCATGCTGATCATGTAAAAGTGTGCTTAATTGCTCCATGCACCCTCCTGGCCTTGCCTCTGGCATTGTCTTACCACAGAGACATTGGCTGACCCAGCTTTATTGAATAAAACACATTCCACATTAGTAGTGTAAATTTGATTAAATGCAAAAAAAATCTTTTCAATAGATTAAGAACACCTCTATAATCTTGTTTATACTCAGTTTGTTTAACAAATGTTTTCTTCAAAACAATGCAATAAGCCTTGGTCCTGTCTGTTGAGGGGAATGATGATCAGCCCTGAGTTTCAAAATTTTAGGTAAATAAGCCTTCCCTAACTCTGAAAAATCCTATACTGTGGGTTGTCCTTGATCTACCCATTTTACAGAATGATAAACTTGAGTAGAGAAGTGAGTACAAGCTAAACTCAGGCTCTCTGAACAATCCTGTCCCAAACACGTGCCAATAGCATGCCAGGAGCCAACAGTACCCACCAGAATTGCCCCCCAGATGCTGACTTTGGTTTGGTTTGGTTTAGTTTCATTTTCATTTTGTTTTATTTTGAGTTTTGTAAAAAAATTTTTATTTGCTTGGCTTTGCTTTACTTTTGTTTTCAGGGTTGAGGACAAAAGAGAATGATACAAATCACTCCAAAAATCATCATTTTAAGAATTGATATTGAATATGTGGTGTGTTCCTGAAAATAGAAGTAAACAGAGCAATTCCTAAGCTCCACTCTGTGCCCATCCCAACCACCCAAACCTTAGGATGCAAATGTCCACTCAGAAGCCTCCCGTCCAACTCAGGCTACAGTCTAAACACTATAAAACAATGAGGAGACTGATTCACTCCTTTAAAATTTTCTGAGCATGTATTATGCACCAGACCTTGTGAAGCTAGTTCCCAGTCTCTAAATGCTGATGACCTACTGAGGGAGAAAAGACAAACAGTAACCCAGCACACGACAGAGTCCTTCAGACAGCTCAGTGCTCTAAGAGTAAGAGGCCAAAGAGCCCGTACCAAGGTGACCAGATTTAGCAAACAAAAATACAGGATGGCCTCTTCAGTAAATGATGCTGGTTAAACTGGACACTCAGGCTACAGTCTAAACACTATGAAACAATGAGGAGACTGATTCACTCCTTTAAAATTTTCTGAGCATGTATTATGCACCAGACCTTGTGAAGCTAGTTCCCAGTCTCTGAATGCTGATGACCTACTGAGGGAGAGAAGACAAACAGTAACCCAGCACACGACAGAGTCCTTCAGACAGCTCAGTGCTCTAAGAGTAAGAGGCCAAAGAGCCCGTACCAAGGTGACCAGATTTAGCAAACAAAAATACAGGATGGCCTCTTCAGTAAATGATGCTGGTTAAACTGGACAGCTACATGTCAAAGAATGAAATTAGAACACTTCCTAACATCATCAGTTCAGTTCAGTTCAGTCGCTCAGTCGTGTCCGACTCTTTGTGACCCCATGAATCACAGCATGCCTAACATCATACACAAAGATAAACTCAAAATGGATTAAAGACCTAAACATAAGACCAGAAACTATAAAGCTCTTAGAGGAAAACATAGGCAGAACACTCCATGACATAAATCAAAACAAGATCCTCTTTGACCTACCTCCTAGAGTAACGGAAATGAAACAAAAGTAAACAAGTGGACCTGATTAAACTTAAAAGCTTTCACACAGCAAAGGAAACTATAAGCAAGGTGAACAGCCGCTGCTGCTGCTAAGTCACTTCAGTCGTGTCCATCTTTGTGCGATCCCATAGACGGCAGCCTACGAGGTCCCTCCATCCCTGGGATTCTCCAGACAAGAATACTGGAGTGGGTTGCCATTTCCTTCTCCAATGCATGCATATATGCTAAGTCGCTTCAGTCATGTCCGACTCTATGCGACCCCATGGACAGCAGCCCACCAGGCTCCTCCATCCACAGGACTCTCCAGGCAAGAACACTTGAGTGGGTTGCCATTTCCTCTCCAAAAGTGAACAGACAACCCTCAGAATAGGAGAAAATAATAGCAAATAAAACAAGTGATAAAGGATTAATTTCCAAAGTATACAAGCAGCTCATACAACTCAATAGCAGAAGAACAAGCAACCCAATCAAAAAGTGGGGAAAAGACCTAAACAGACATTTCTCCACAGAAGACATGCAAATGGCTAACAGACACATAAAAAGATGCTCAACATCACTCATTATTAGAGAAATGCAGATCAAGACTACAATCACCAGTCAGAATGGCCATCATCAAAAAGTCTACAAACAATAAATGCTGGAGAGAGTGAGCAGAAAAGGAAATGCTCTTTCACTGTTAGTGGGAACATAAATTGATACAGCCAAAATGGAAGACGGCTTGGAGATTCCTTTAAAAACTAGGAATAAAACCACCATATGACCCAGCAATGGCATATACCCTGAGGAAACCAAAATTGAAAAAGGCACATGTATCCCACTGTCCATTGCAGCACAGTTTACAATAGCTAGAATGTGGAAACAACCAAGATGTCCATCAACAGATGAATGGATAAAGAACTTGTGGTACATATACACAATGGAACATTACTCAGCCATAAAAAGGAACGAATTTGAGTCAGTACTAATGAGGTGGATGAACCTTCAGTTCAGTCAGTTCAGTTCAGTCGCGCAGTCGTGTCCGACTCTTTGCGACCCCATGAATCGCAGTACGCCAGGCCTCGCTGTCCATCACCAACTCCCGGAGTTCACTCAGACTCACGTCCATTGAGTCTGTGATGCCATCCAGCCATCTCATCCTCGGTCGTCCCTTTCTCCTCCTGCCCCCAATCCCTCCCAGCATCAGGGTCTTTTCCAATGAGTCAACTCTTCGCATAAGGTGCCCAAAGTACTGGAGCTTCAGTTTTAGCATCATTCCTTCCAAAGAAATCCCAGGGTTGATCTCCTTCAGAATGGACTGGTTGGATCTCCTTGCAGTCCAAGGGACTCTCAAGAGTCTTCTCCAACACCACAGTTCAAAAGATCAGTTCTTCTGCACTCAGCCTTCTTCACAGTCCAACTCTCACATCCATACATGACCACAGGAAAAACCATAGCCTTGACTAGACGGACCTTAGTGGATGAACCTAGAGACTATTATACAGAGTGAAGTAAGTCAGAAAGAGAAAGATAAATATTGTATTCTAACACATATGTGTTAGAATCTAGAAAACTGGTACTGAAGAATTTATCTACAGGGTAGCAATGGAGAAACAAACATAGAGAATAGACTTATGGACATAGGGAGAGAGGAGGAAAAGGTGAGATGTATGGAAAGAGTAACGGGGAAACTAACATTACCATATGTAAAATAGATGGCCAATGGGAATTTGTTGTATGGCTCAGGAAACTCTAACAGGGACTCTGTATCAACCTAGAGGAGTGGGATGGGGAGGGAGATGGGAGGAAGGTTCAAAAGGAAGGTGATATATGTATACCTACTGTAAAGAAGGCTGAGCACCAAAGAATTGATGCTTTTGAACTATGGTGTTGGAGAAGACTCTTGAGAGTCTTGAGCGCCGAAGAATTGATGCTTCTGAAGTCCATTCTGAAGATCGGCCCTGGGATTTCTTTGGAAGGAATGATGCTGAAGCTGAAGCTCTAGTACTTTGGCCACCTCATGTGAAGAGCTGACTCATTGGAAAAGACTCTGATGCTGGGAGGGATTGGGGGCAGGAGGAGAAGGGGACGACTGAGGATGAGATGGCTGGATGGCGTCACTGACTCCATGGGCATGGGTCTGGGTAAACTCCTGGAGTTGGTGATGAACAGGGAGGCCTGGCGTGCTGCGATTCATGGGGTCGCAAAGAGTTGGATACAACTGAGCGACTGAACTGAAATGAACTGAACTGATGGCTGATTCACGTTGAGGTTTTACAGAAAACAAAAGAATTCTGTAAAGCAATTATACTTCAATTAAAAATAAATTAATTTTTTAAAATACAAGATACAGAATGTTTGGGACACATTTATACTCAAGAAAAGGTATTCATTGTTTATCTGAATTCAAATATAACTGCTGCTGCTGCTGCTGCTAAGTCGCTTCAGTCTAGCATCCTGTATTTATCTGGCTGATGAAAGAAAGTCAAGCTTCTGCTAGGAGGTTAGATGTCAGTAAACTAGTACATCCGAGGGGAAGGATGTTACAGGAATTCATGGGGAAAGGCAATGTGAGAAAAGTTCAGAGTGCACCAATGAGTGGGTGCTGCTAGGGCACCTGTCTTAGTCTGTTTGAGCTACTGTAAATGGAACACCATAGAGTAAATGACTTAGAGACAAGAGAATGTCTTTCTCATAGTTCTAGAGGCTGGGAAGTTTCTGGCAGATTTCATGTTTAGTGAAGTCTTCCTGGTTTACAGGTGGCCATCTCTCTGTAACCACTCATGGTGGACAAGAGAACAAGGGAACTTTTTCAGGCCACTTTTATAAGGTCATTAATTCTGCTAAGCTCTCTCCAAAGGACCCCACTTCCCAATAGCATCACTGTGAGGGCTAGACTTTCAACATATAAATTTGTGAGGAACACAAACATTTGGACCAATGCAACATCTTAAAGCTGGAAACACAGAGGGAGCAGATGACAGAAGTTGTGGAATGTTGCCTAAATTGAGTGATTCTGTCTCAGAAAAGGAGCTCAGTACATCAAATCTACATCATAGTGAATGATCAGAGCATGTTAAATGAAAACTCGACGGAAGGTTTCACAGGGCCAGTCCACCCATCTTCCAGTTTGTAAACATCCGTTATAAACCTGTGATCTGTCATATCTTTATTTTTTCTCTTTTACTAGTTGAAGCATTACTGAAAATGTAGTTTCAGTAAAGTAATTCAGTTATACATATATGCACACATATATATTCTTTTTCAGATTTTTTTCATTATAGTTTTTTACTAGATATTGAGTATAGTTCCCTGTGCTATACAGTAGGTCCTTGTTGATTATCTGTTTTATGTATAGTAGTGTATGCATGCTAAGTCACTTCAGTAGTGTCCAAATCTGTGTGACCCTATGGACTATAGCTCGCCAGCTCCTCTGTCCATGGGATTCTCCAGGCAAGAATACTGGAGTGAGTAGCCATTCCCTTCTCCAGGGGATCTTCCTGACCCAGGAATGGAACTCACGTCTCTTGCATCTCCTGCATTGCAGGTGGATTCTTTACCTCTGAGCCACCAGGGAAGCACATGTATAGTAATGTGTGTATGTTAATCCCAAATTCTTAATATATCTCTCTTCTGACCCCCACCATCTCCTCTGTCATTTCTTTAAAAAGGATCCTTCTGTGCTGCAGTTCAGACCAGCTCACTTTATGATTAGAAATTTCACAAAAGGGACATTCCAGTCTCATCTGAACCAAGTTTGATCAAAATGAGAGATGTGCTATCAGTAAACTTTGAAAACGATGGGGGTCTAGACAAATTTGAGTCCTGGTGATGACATTCCAGCCTGGCAGCTTCTTACAGTGGGGTCTTGGCAAACTTCCGGAGCCTCTCTGAGCCTTCAAGTCCTCCCAAGTGAAGTTGACCTTGCTCACCTGGGTAAGGAGCAAAGATGGTTTCTACAGAACACCTAGCATTAAGCAGGATGTAGCAGGCAATCTGTGAATGGTTGTGTTTGCAGGAAGCACCATTCCAATGCTACATGCAGATTTCTGGGCTACAAAACAGTCATCTGAGCAGTCTTCAATCTCCTTTAAATAAAAGTTTATGAGCTGAGTCCACCTCTTTCTCGCCAGTTACGCTTTAACTAAAACCTCATGTGTGGCAGCTGCACAGCCTGGTTAGCAGGGAGACAGCCAAAGTCTGGAGTCAAGCCTTGCAGAGCCTGCATGTGAGTCTGCCAAGGTTCCCAGACCTGGGAAGAAGCACATGGTGGACCCTGGCAGCCAGCCAAGCTACACCGTTTATCCTTTACAGGACAAACTTAGCACAGCCCCAATTCTCAGTGCTGCTGTAGTGTTTTTAATTAAAAGGTCCTTCGACAGAAAAAACAGCAGTCTTAATTTTCTGAGTTGGCTTGAGCTCACGTTTCTCCCACTGAGGTCAAGACCTTCTTTGGCTCCAACTCCATGCTGTTCCCTGCAGTCCCACAGATTCCCTCACCAGCAGCAAGTGCCCCACCTGCCCACCACCCGAAGACCAGGTCACCCTGGGGTTGGCACCTGCTCCAGTGAAAATGAAAGTGAAGTCACTCAGTCGTGTTCGACTTTTTGCGACCCCATAGACTGTAGCCTACCAGGCTCCTCTGTCCAAGGGATTTTCCAGGCAATAGTACTGGAGTTGATTGCCATTTCTTTCTCCAGGGGATCTTCCCAACCCAGGGCTTGAACCCAGGTCTCTCACATTGTAGATAAACGCTTTATCTTCTGAGCCACCAAGGAAGTCCATAGGCATCAAAGACATTTTCTGAGCCTAGTATTAAACCCTGAAATAATAATTCTTATGAACTCCAAATGATACTAACCCTATTTCCTACACACCCTTTCAGTTACCAGATAACAGGGTAACTGTTATTTACAGCCTTCTGATCCCAAAGCATTCAGTTCAGTTCAGTTCAGTTCATTTCAGTCACTCAGTCGTGTCCAACTCTTTGTGATCCCATGAATTGCAGCATGCCAGGCCTCCCTGTCCATCACCAACTCCCAGAGTTCACGCAAACTCATGTCCATCGAGTTGGTGATGCCATCCAGCCATCTCATCCTCTGCCATCCCCTTCTCTTCCTGCCCCCAATCCATCCCAGCATCAGAGTCTTTTCCAATGAGTCGGTTCTTTGCATGAGGTGGCCAAAGTATTGGAGTTTCAGCTTCAGCATCAGTCCTTCCAAAGAACACCCAGGATTGATCTCCTTCAGAATGGACTGGTTGGATCTCCTTGCAGTCCAAGTGACTCTCAAGAGTCTTCTCCAACACCACAGTTCAAAAGCATCAATTCTTCGGCGCTCAGCTTTCTTCACAGTCCAACTCTCATAAGCATTACATAATTGCAATTCAGATTCCTCTTGTAAAAAATGAGATGATCACATTCAGGATTATTGTGAGGCTGAAATAATTCTCTGTGTATTATCACCTAGCATGCTCTTGGCATGGTCCATACTCAATAAGTGGCAATGATGATAAGAGATAACATCTATTGAGTGTTTACTATGTGTCAGAAGTTGTTCTAAGTGCTTAGCAAATTTCAGCTCATTGAATCCATGTAACAACCTGAAAGGAAGTTGCAATCATTATCCTGTTTTTCTGACAAAGAAATAAAAGCTCCACCAGATTCCTTGTCTTGCCCAAGTTTGAGCAGCTCTTGCAAGTCAGCTGTGCTCTAATCCTGTAGCCACTACTACCTGATACATGCCGACGATAATGGCCTCCTTACAGTGACCACTTAAAGAAGGTTCTTTTTCACTGCAGGACTGTTCAGCCACAGGCTCATGCCAGCCACAGGCTGGGTCAGTCTCAGGCCCTGCGAATGAAGGTTGAACCCACACCTCATGCCTTCTGCAGCAGCAGGTGGGGGTGAGCGTGCTCCACACTGGCTCCCAGACTCAGGAAGCAAGGTGACTCTCCCACCATCAGGTACCACCACCTTCTCTTTCTGAAGCTCAGTCATATCACTGGGAGATCCTGTTGGGATCTCTCAGACCTTTAAGCCCACCTCCATCCCACAGAGCTCTTCCTAAATATTCCACAGCTAGGGCAGCCCATCTGGCCTCACTTCTTTATTTGTTGAAAGGCCTAGAGCTTTCTTTCTTGTCCTGTCTGCATTCTCCATTTCTACGTCTCCCAGGGTCACACACTTTGCAAGCATACTCTCAGCTCTGATACTCCCAGCCTGGGGCTCAGTCCATTTGGTGCAGCCACATCTTAACTACTTGAGTCTTCCATGCTCATCCTCAGATCACTCCTCAGGTGAGATTTCTCAGCAGCACTGCAGTAGTTATACCCTTGACTCCTCTATATCTTGGTTCTGGCCCCTAAGTCCAGACTCTGGATGCTCTAAAGATTAGCCCCATGGAACACCCATGGTCCTGAGAAACATTATGTATCACCTACTGGAAAAGACTCTTGAGGGTCCCTTGGAGTGCAAGGAGATCCAACCAGTCCATCTGAAGGAGATCAACCCTGGGATTTCTTTGGAAGGAATGATGCTAAAGCTAAAGCTCTAGTACTTTGGCCACCTCATGTGAAGAGTTGACTCATTGGAAAAGACCCTGATGCTGGGAGGGATTGGGGGCAGGAGGAGAAGAGGACGACCAAGGATGAGATGGCTGGATGGCATCACGGACTCAATGGACGTGAGTCTGAGTGAACTCCGGGAGTTGGTGATGGACAGGGAGTCCTGGCGTACTGTGATTCATGGGGTCACAAAGAGTCAGACACGACTGAGCGACTGAACTGAACTGAACTGAACCCTGATAGGAAACTCACTGTGCTGTTGAGGGGCAGAAGGGCAGACAGGGGAACCACGCATACACTGGTCCCCAGCAGTGATCTCTACCAACTCCACTGATGACCAGACCTCCTGACTGCCCCCTAGACTAGTCTGTCAGCTAATCCTTTTTAGACATGGGCCCTGAGACTGGAAAATTCAGAAATAACATCTACCAACATCCCCATCACTGGAGAGGCTATGAAATGCTAAATATTCTTTACCTGAACCTTCCTTTTTACAGCACACCTATTAAGAACTTTCCATGAAATTGACTTTAGATTCACATCTCTTAGGCATTTCCACACAGAAGATAAAATGTAGTGAAAGCACAAACTTGTAAAGAAAAAAAAAAAGGACTGGTAAACCAGTGCTTTGCACAAATTCCACCACTGTAGATGGAGTTTCAGGAGAAATCACTTGTCAGTCAGTCAAAACATGTAATAGGGAAGAACAAATCTGACTCCACATTAGATCTATTTCTTTTACTTTAACCTTTGTGTTAACCTTTGCTTTTGCTTCAGGTTTAAAATGTTGCCCAGGTAATTCCCTGGTTTCCCAGTGGTTAGGACACTGCACTTTGATTGCCAAGGGCCCAGGTTCAATTCCTGGTTGGGGAACTCAGATCTCCCAAGCCATGTGGCATGGCCAAAAATAAAATAAACATTAGAAAAAAAGAATCTTGCCTATAGCCTGAATATACAGGATAGCCCATCTCAAGTCTCTGGCCTTTACTTCTCCTTTAGCTGGAGGTTTACAGCAGCATTGTAACCTGACCTACCCGAGCAGCTATAAGAACAAAGGATTCCTGCACAAAGAAGTTTGCAATAACTAGCCACACTTCTCCCTGAGCCTACCTTTAAAAGTGTTTTGCTGAAACCCTTCAAGGAGTCTGGGAATTTAGAGGTATGAGCTACCCATTTTCCTCCCATCCAAACTCTGACATTTTGGGTTGTTTGGCTTCACTGTATATCAGGCACGTGGACTGCATTAGGTAACAATTAGTATGAGTGACTTGGTTTATCTTCTCAGTAAAAAACTCTGCAAGGAAATGGGATATAAGACAGGAAAAGAATGGGGGAAAAGGAGGGAGAGACAGACACACATCACTTCAGGAAGTGGCCACCGTGAACATCCAGGGGCTGACACCCAGCTCGACATTCCTCATCTTCCCCATGCCCTTCACTAGATGCATTCAGTCCATGGGCAGGGCCAACTGATACCCTCCTCGTATCCCCTCTGTCCACTCTCTCCATCCCCTGCAGGGACCCAAGTCGCCTCTTGCCTAGTGTTCCCTTTTGACCAATCTGCATGCTTCTAATTCATACTCTAATAGCAGGAAAATGACCTATTCAAAATGTAAATCAAATAAATTCACACTTCCTGCTTTACACTCTAAAAACTTCTTATCATTTCTGCCATAGAAACAAAGACTGGTGTCTGCCTTCCTGTCTGATCCCATCTTCTGCTTTCCAGACTAATGAGCCTTCTTTCTTCCTCAGGGCCTTGGCACTTGCTCCTGCCTCTGTTGCAAATGTTCCTGGTCAAATCCTCCTCACCCTCAAGTAGCAAGTCAAATGTCACTTCCTCATGGATGACTTTTCAAACACCCATCTAGAAGAGTCAGTTCTCTCGTCCTACTCCCTGACATGCTCATATCACCTCTTTATTTTCTGTTGAACTTCAGTGAAGCAGGGAAATTGCATTAGAATAAGTCCTGACATATGAACGAGCTCCATTCCAACAGTGCATTCTTAAGTCCAATTTGTTCATAAGTCCAACAAAGTTCCCTCATAGCTCAGTCGGTAAAGAATCTGCCTGCAGTGCAGGAGACCTGTGTTTGATCCCTGAGTTGGGAAGATCCCCTAGAGAAGGAAATGGCAACCCACTCCAGTATTCTAGCCTGGAAAAATCCCATGGACAGAGGAGCCTGGTGGGCTGCAGTCTATGGGACTGCAAAGAGTTAGGCACGACTGAGTGACTAACACACTTCCAACAAAGTTAGCCTAGGTACCCAGGTAACACAATCAGCTATATAGTACTGTATCATGAGACTTATAATACTTTTCACACAAATAATAAGTAAAAAAAAGAAAATATTTTTAATCTTACAGTTTCATACCTTGAAAAGTACAGTAGTAGAGTATAACAGCTGGCATACAGGGGCACATTCATATCTTTGAAAGTTCACAACTTGAAGGTTTGCATGTAAGGGACTTACTATACGTATACACTGATGTGTTTATTGTCGGTCTCCCCACTAGAACCCAGGCTCCTGAACAGCAGAGACTATGTCTGTCTAGTTCCCCACTGGTCCCAGTACACAAAGCGGGGCCTGACCTTAATTGGTGCCTGGATGTTTGTGGTATGAAAATGAATTACCACAGAGAATGTCTGCAGAGGAGAAGGTCTAGCTGAGGATCCCCAGATAGCTGGCTTGCCAGACTTTGTGCATTAATTCATCCTGATATTCTCAGGGTCTGTGTGAACAGGGGGACATGACAACCAGATCCTGCTCCACTGGGGACCTCCAGCTGCTGGGGTGCTGTCAGCAGGCCAACCAGCTCTCTGCCCCTCCAGGTTCACCACCCAGACCCCTCATTTCAGGTTACCCCCTTCTCAGAGTGGCCCTCATCCAAGGACTGACAGAGGTGAGGGTACAGAGGCCCAGCCAAGTCAGGCCAAGGAGGTACATCTCTAAGGGTTTATTTCAGCCCCAGCATTCCCCACACAGCTAGGCAGGCTGTTGTCAGGCCTGCCTCCCAGCTAACAACAAATTAAAATTATAATGGATGGATCACAGTTCAGGTGATCTCAGACAGTTCTCTGACCCACTGATAACTTGAACTCTCGTTGAACTATAGCAGGTCCAAGGACACTACCAGCCATATTCAGAACAGCATCACCAGCTGCAAACTTATGGTCTCAAAATCTCCCCTGCTAACTATGCCGCCATTTCAGACACACACCAATCCTTACTTAACAAACTCCCTTACTTCTTGTCAGCTACAACTACAATTCTTGATAAACAACTCAAGTAACCACTGTCACCTGGAGGTTTTGCCTTTGTAAGCCTCCCCCTTGTTGTAGTCCACTGAAACACAATACTAGTGCTTCTTAAGTCTGTGTCTTCCAGGCTACAGTCCTAACAAATCCCAAATAAACACCTTTATTAAACTCTAATTTGGAAAGACATATGTACCCCAATGTTTATAGCAGCACTATTTACAATAGCCAAGACATGGAAGCAACCTAAGTGTCCATCGACTGATGAATGGTAAAGAAGGTGTGGTACATATAGACAGTGGAATACAACAGTCATTTAAAAGAACAAACTAATGCCATCTGCAGCAACATGAATGGACCTAGAGACTATCACATTAAGTGAAGTAAGTCAGACAAAGACTAATACTGTATGACATCACTTAAATGTGAGATCTAAACTATGACCCAAATGAACTTACCCATAAAACAGAAACAGACTCACAGACATAGAGAGCAGACTTAAGATTGCCAAGGAGCTGGGAAGGGATGGACTGTGAGCCTGGCATCAACATATACCCACTTCTATATATAAAACAGAGAATTGACAAGGTCCTACTATATAGTACAGGGGACTATATTCAATATCTTATAATAATCAATAATAAAAAGAATCTGAAAAAGAATAGATTTATTTGTAACTAGATCTATATAACTAACCTGAAACTAACACAACTCTGTATATCAATTATACTTCAATGAAATTAATTT
Organism: Aepyceros melampus; assembly: GCA_006408695.1. Classification (NCBI taxonomy): domain Eukaryota; kingdom Metazoa; phylum Chordata; class Mammalia; order Artiodactyla; family Bovidae; genus Aepyceros; species Aepyceros melampus. The sequence continues at coordinate 84,734 of SJXQ01007031.1, forward strand.
TAAAATTAATTACTGTTTAATTTTTTAAAGCACCTTTTATTTCAATCAGGTTTCTGTTTCTATAATTTTGGTGAAAACAGATCACTTCCTGCTTCCTTCCCCCTGCCATCCACAGAGGTACTTCCCAAGGACACCCCCCTAAAAATCCTCTTTGACCACTAAATTCCATCCAGAGTCTGCTTCCTGGGAAGTCCACTGTACAAGAAGGCCCCTCTAGTGCTCAGCACCATGTCAGGTGTGTCATCACAGCAGTGCAAGAGCAGGCCCTCACACCTAGGGAGACATGCGACAAACCAGCCCCTAGTTACAGCGCTGGGATAGAACTATGGTGGGGGAAGATACACGGCCATTCCAGTCCTCTCACCCAGCCTTGAGAGACCCAGCCAGGTAGAAATACAGGGAAACTTCCTGAAGAAAATGCTGCTTAAGTTCAGTTCTGAGGAACAAGCAAGAGTAAGCCAGGAGGATCACTGGGGTTAGGATACTGGGGATGAATGTATGAGACAGGGAGACAAAGCTGGAAAGGTGAGCAGGGACCAGGTAAGCAGACACAGAGGACCCAAGGGAACAGGAGGCAGACCATATAGAGGAGGATGAGACACAGCTCCCGAGCCCTGGACCTGCATCCAGGGTTCTTATGCTGGAAGATCAGAGAGGGAACTGGGCTGCACACACCCTCACCATTCTGCTGCTTCCTTGCAGGGGCCTGGAATCTACACCCTTCATTGCTGAGCTGAGTGGTGGGGAAGTTAGGAGAGCCTGGCCTGACCTCTTCAGGGGAGACCTGAAGTCTCCCCTGATGGTACTGCCCTCCAAGTCTGCTCTGGGTTTCCCCAGACCACATCACCTGCTACCCCTCTAACCATATCACCATATCCCCATCATGAACCCCCATCACTCGGTATTTACCACCTAATGAAGGTCTTCAGCCTCTCAAATCTAAGAGTGACCATCTGACTAAAGCTAACCCTGCATTTCTATATTCCTGTCAAAGTTACATTATCTACCCTTTACCTGACTGCCCTGTGTTAATAAATGCCATGGTAATTAAAACCTCCATCAGGTTTGATGTTTGAAAGTACTGAGGGCTTTTTAGAGAACACACTTCACAAACCACCTGGAAAGCTCTATCACTTGGGAGACGTTCCTTTTGACCCAGGCCTGATATTTTTTGTTTTATTTTGTTTTTCTTTTTCTTTTTTTCAGAAGGAGAGTGGTCAAGAGAATAGGCTTTGGACTTTGGGTTTTGTTTTGTTATTGTTAGTTCACTTTTTTTTGTTGTTCGTTCACGTCATTTCCTGACTTATCCTAAAAACTTTCAGGGTAACTGATGTTTTTATCCTGAAAGCATTTTCATCTATGCCAGACCACTGGCTTGGTTTTGGCTAGTTAAACTTTTGAAACGAGGAAGTGGGTAAAAGTTCATTCCAGAGATACAGGCTGCATCAATTCTACATGCTAATTGAGCCCCCACTAAAGAGAGATGCTGCAGGCTGCCTGCATGTTATTTCATTATCACCTGCCTGGCACAGCCCTGGGAGTGTGGGGATGGGAGCCAGGGGTAAAACCTGATATTTAGAAGATGATTCTTCACAGCCTGCTTTCATGTTTTAGAATCCCCTCCCCCACCTTTTTATTAAATACTACCTACAAAAGACCCAGTAATGACTGGAGTGGCCTTGAAAACTCCAGTCTGGTGTCTGATTTGCATCAACATTCAGAAGGATTGAGTATGATGAGGACAGGCTTTTTTTATAAAGCAGACGTGCGATGTGCTGAATAACCATGGTTTCTGATTAGCAGCTCCACTGTGCCAGGTGCAATCCAGATACGATCTCTTTCTGGCTGAAAGCAACTCTTCAAAGCAAATGTCAGGATCTCCTCTGTCCTGAGAAGGATCTGCAGTTCTAAGAAGTTAAGAGGTCCAAGGTTACAGAGCAAGTGGATAAGTTTGCCCCTGGACCTGACTCTTAAGTCCATGCTCTGTCTGTTGAAGGAGACTTAAAAACAGGTACTCTAGACCAGGCTGAGAGAAACCAGGCTTGGGCACAAGAGAGGGGAGAGCGGTCTGCAGTCCAGCCTATCTGGGTGGTATTTTTCTCCTCTTTGATCTGGGAGTTTTGCTACTACTGATGATATTTGCTTCTTTAGGTAAGAGTTCAGACTTGCCAGTGTTTCCCATTTTCCAGATGAAACGGAACTGTGAACCCAATGGCATCTCTTTTTTACTATATATTTACTTACTTATTTTTGGCTGTGCTGAGTCTTCATCACTATGTGCAGGCTTTCTCTAATTGTGGCGAGTGGAGGCCACTCACTAGCTGTGGTGCACAGGCTTCTTGTTGCAGCCGCTTCTCTTGTTACAGAGCTTGGGCTCTAGAGTGCAGGCGGAATATCTGTGACACGCGGGCTTAGTTGCCCTGCAGCATGTGGAATCCTCATGGATCAGGGATCTAACGCATGTCCCTGCATTGGCAGGTGGATTCTTAAGCAATGGATCACCAGGGTAGTGGCATCCTTGTGGCATTCTGATACCAAGAGGTGTGGAGCACCAGATCACACTACAAACAAGAGAATATTCTTAACAGTCACTGAATGTCACCCAGAGGATGAGACCATGAATGACAGGCCCCTTCACACTGGTGATGGAGGTCACATTGGCAGCTTATTTCTCCCAGTGAGGCCTTGCACAGAAACATGCCAGTACTGCCAAGAAAAGCATGTGTGGCAGTGAGGGAAGGAGAAATGAAGTTGAATACTAGCAGACACTAAAATATATCCCAAAGCTACTATAATTTTTTAAAGTAGTACTTGTGGAGGAATCAGTTCTATTCAGTTCAGTAGCTCAGTCATGTCTGACTCTTTGTGACCCCGTGAATCGCAGCACGCCAGGCCTCCCTGTCCATCACCAACTTCCAGAGTTCACTCAAACTCACCTCCATCGAGTCAGTGATGCCATCCAGCCATCTCACCCTCTATCGTCTCCTTCTCCACCTGCCCCAATACCTCCCAGCATTAGAGTCTTTTCCAATGAGTCAACTCTTCTCATGAGGTGGCCGAAGTACTGGAGTTTCAGCTTTAGCATCATTCCTTCCAAAGAACACCCAGGGATAATCTCCTTCAGAATGGACTGGTTGGATGTCCTTGCAGTCCAAGTCTCAAGAGTCTTCTCCAACANCCACTGAGGAAGGCTTTCTTATGTCTTCTTGCTGTTCTTTGGAACTCTGCATTCAAATGGGTATATCTTTCTTTTTCTTTGCCTTTGCTTCTCTTTTTTTCATAGCTGCTTGTAAGGCCTCCTCAGACAACCATTTTGTCTTTTTGCATTTCTTTTTCTTGGAGATGGTCTTGATCACTGCCTCCTGTACAATGTCATGAACCTCTGTCTGTAGTTCATCAGGCACTCTGTCTATCAGATCTAATCCTTTGAATCTATTTGTCACTTCCACTGTATAGTCATAAGGGATCTGATTTAGGTCATACCTGAATGGTCTAGTGGTTTTCCCTCCTTTTTTCTAAAATAACTCCCAGATAAATCAATTAAATGTAAGAAGTAAAAACATATGAGCACTAGAAAAATAAGAAAATATTGATAATCTTAGAGGAGAGAAAGCCTTTATAAACATGACACAAAATTGAGAAACTGTAAAGGAAATACTGCTAAATCTGACCATATAAATATTAAAGAGCATGTAAAATAGCCAAAAGACAAAATTGGGAAAGTATTTATAAATCTTTACAAATAAAAGGCCTATGTTTTTATATACAAAGAGCTCCTATAAATCATAAGAGGAAACCAATAGAAAAATGTTATCAAGGCCATTAGCAAGCAATTCAAAGAAAATTGTGCAATTGACCATCAATCACATAAGAATAAATGATCAACCTCACTCAGAATTAAATACATCACAAAATTGAGAAACTGTAAAGGAAATACTGCTAAATCTGACCATATAAATATTAAAGAGCATGTAAAATAGCCAAAAGACAAAATTGGGAAAGTATTTATAAATCTTTACAAATAAAAGGCCTATGTTTTTATATACAAAGAGCTCCTATAAATCATAAGAGGAAACCAATAGAAAAATGTTATCAAGGCCATTAGCAAGCAATTCAAAGAAAATTGTGCAATTGACCATCAATCACATAAGAATAAATGATCAACCTCACTCAGAATTAAATACAATAAGCCCCTACATAAGGATCCTCAAATTGTGAACTTTCAAAGATGCAAACATGGCTTTTCATGTACAGTCAAGTTAGTGCATGTGGCTGGGTTACGTTGTCCCATGTATGTATCCTCTACTAATGCTTGTGCTTTTGTGTACTCTACTGTTCAGTACTGCATAGAGTAAAGTAATACAATATATTTATTTCAAGCCCAGTATGTCTGAAAGCAAGTGTAAAAGCAGCAGTGATGTAGCTGCATCTCCTACTGCTAACGATCCTTCAGCTTCTACCATCTCCCACCTCCTCTCCCTCCTCAAGTCAGTATCTCTTCTTTCCTGTTCACTGGATGCCAGCCTCTGGATACCAGCTGTTGTACTATACTAATGGACTTCTGAAGGTGCTGTACTGGAAGATTAAAAATGTTTTATTTTTTGTGTTTGTTTTGTATGCATTATTTGCATGAAAAGTATTATAAACCTATTACAGTATAGTACTATATATTAGTGGAGAAGGAAATGGTAAATTACTCCAGTATTCTGCCTGGAGAATCTCATGGACAGAGGAGCCTGGTGGGCTACAGTCCATGGGGTCACAAAGAGTCAGACACAACTGACTGACTAAACCACCACCAGCACCACCACTGTATAGTAGACTGTGTTAGTTGGGTAGCTAGGCTAACTTTGTTGGACTTATGAACAAATTTGACTTACAAAAGTATTCTCAGAACCGAACTTGTTTTTATATCGGAGACTTAACATAAGTGCAAATTACAGTAGTGTGAATTATGTTCTACTATTGTCTACCTCTAAGAGCAAACATGACAATCTTTACAAAACAGAAATCTGATTATGTATCTCCTCTGTTTAAAACTTTTCAAAGCTTTCCCCCTCCTCCTAGGAAAGGATGTAAACCCTGAGTTATGTGTGGTCTGGCCCTGAACCCACCTCTTCCTTCTGACTTCTCCACACCTGGTCAGGAACTTCATCTATACTGCATTCCCTCTCTCTGCAAAGCTTTCTCTCTCCTTCCCTCTTCCTCCTAGTGAATCTGTACTCATTTGGCAGATCAGTTGTCCCTTCCTGGAGGAAGCTACTCTTGGCCACCCAGCCTAACCCCTAATGAGATCAGCTCCCTCTTTTACATGCTCTTCTAACTATTATGTGTTTCTCTTTTACTGTACTTTAAAAGATGATAATTTACACTTAACCCAATGTGATTACTGAATGTTTGTCTCCCCATCTGGACCAGGAGCTCCACTGGGAAGGATCTGCCATTTTGCTTTTTGCCCTCCATGCTTCCCTTATCCTAATACATATCCTTGCACATAGTAGCTGCTCAAGAAAATATTTTTCAGTGGCTGAATAAATAAAAGAATTCTTCATTCCTGTGATTTTGGCAAATATTAAAAGGTGCAGAGAGAATGAAACATGCTTGTACACTACCAGCAAGAAAAGTTGTTCAAGGTCGACATAAATGGTACCTAACAGAATGGATATAACTATTAACTTTACTTATAGATATGAACAAAGATACATGAAAGAAAATGCTGCTGGAAGCATTTTGGTAATGATAAAAAGCCAAGAAACAGTATACATATTTGTCATCAGAGAATGAGTTAAAAAAATTATAACCCATCTACACAATGAAATATTGTGGACAGCCATTGTAGAGACCAATGTTGATCTTTACACAGATATGGGAAGTTCTTCAAGATAAAATAAAAAATGAAAAAGTAAGTTGCAGAATGATCCATACAAAATGATCCCATAAGTGATTTTTTTAATGATAACAATGTACATCCTTTCATCTGCATAAGAAATAAACAATAAGCAGTTCATCACAGTAACTTCACAGGAACAGGGTGGAAAGAAGCATACTTTTCACTTTAGGCCCTTCTAGAAAATCTGAATAGAATTATGAATATATATTACATTTTTAATATTGCAAAGTAGTTATTTTCCAAAAATAATTGTTTAATAAGAGATCCCAAAACAAGTTCATTAACATCCTATTACAGAGCCTCATTTTTTCCCATTATCTCCCTTCTTTGGTTGTCTTAAAGTTCAAAGGTTCCTAACCCTGAATCTCATTTTCTCTGCTATCTTTGTGTGTTTTCAACATCCATGGTGACTTTTCAGCACTAAGGAAGTTTTAATTTCTATAGATGTTTTCATAAAGCAAAAATCCCTCTGAAATTCCAGCAAGCATTCCAACTGTCACTAAGCAGTAAATGTTCCTTTGTCTGGATTTTCATACACTGAGGCTCACCTAGATGGAGGTTCCCTGGGAAGTTCCTTCCACAATTTCACATCCCTTTGAATGTTCTACAAAGGAGAGTCTATCCAAATTGAAGGTATCTATTGTAGGTCTAAATGGAACTTCTCCTTCCCCATACCTCTCTTTAGTGCTTCAAATTGATTTTCACTTTGAGTTGCCAACAGCTAGTTACTCCAGAAACAAATATATACCCAAAGTAAAACGAATCTACCTGTAATAACCATATGGAGCATAGCAATGCTGCATTCAGGAGGAGAAAGGAATTACACAACAACACACTGCGGTGTAGTAGACCTTGCTTCCAGACTCTATAAATAATAAAACCACCCTCAACACCACCTTAAGTGAGCTATGAAGGATACTTGATTTCTTCCAGTTCTATTGGGCGTCTACCATCTGTTTGGCTGATAACACCTCTAAAGGGAGCATTAACACAACTCAGAGCCTCCTTCAGCTCATAGCTTTCCCTGCATGCTCTTCAAATAGTGTACACTGAGTTGGCAGTGATCTGGCTATTTAAAATAATTCCTGGAACATGTTTCCACCTCTCTTTCCCTTTCTGGTTCTCCCTCATCGCCTTTGCCCTCCTGTCCATGTCCTTGCAGCAGGCAATGGTGAGCTTACTTCCTGGATTAGACAGGACATAATCTAATGGCTGGTCCAAACATGCTCTGATGTAAAACAGGAGGATGTGGAGACAGCAAAGGACACACTAAGTTGGTGAGTCCCCACCAGAAGCAAGAGAGCAAAGGATGGTAAACCTGCTCCTCTCCGGCTCCCCGTGTCTTTTTACTGCCTCTGGTAGGTCAAAGTGGAGGGTCCAGAGAGACCATAGCCTGGATGTGGGGGACCCTTCCCAGTCCAGCTACTAATGAGTGTGTGCCTACTATCCCAAGACCACTCTCTCCTCTGGACCCTTTCTGCCCCCATGAGTCCCTTTTCTTTCTGAAAGCTTCTTGAGAGGCTCTGTCCCAGGATCTCATCCTCAGTCAGCTAAGTCTTTCCCCTGCACAGAAGGGAAAATTCTTTGCTGCACACAGAAAAATGGCAAGAGACTGATAGAGACTTCTGAGTTTACTCTAACTAGCTCACTCACTGAGTAAGTGGAGTTTTTGTCCAGATGAACCTGTCCTTTGCCCTATAGATAGGTAGACCATAACGATCTTAATGACTCCATCCACCCTTCTCTAAAGAGAAACAAGCCAAATCCTTTCTAGGGCAGTGGGATTATGAACATTGGGACATTTGCCTCAGAAGGGTCCTATGAAAATGTAGAATGAGAACTTGGGAGCCCAGGAAGGGTCGGGGGCAAGGGAAAGAAGGGTCCCTTTCCCTGTGGTCCTATGAGCACCACTGACTTACCTGTGGCTACAGATCACTGAGGTTTGTTTTAACGGCTCCTCTAAAGATCCAGGTGCAGGGACCATCCGTCTAGGCCAGAGGGTCAAAATGGGTCCCTTAAGAGTATCAAATAACACCAACATCACTATCTGCTTGCCCCCTTCACCTCAGAAATGTTGAGCCTGTGATCAAGAGCTTAGAATACAGATGTGAATTCAAATCCCCTCCCTGCCATTCAACAACTATGTGATTCTAAGGTCCCTTAAACTTGAGAAGACTTAATTTCTTCATCCATAAACTGGATATAAGTTTGTCGAACAGTTATGAAGATTAACTGAGATCACATGTTTAGCTGTCCTTTCCTTTCTGAAGAGGAAAGTACAACAGGGTCTACCTCTTTCTTCACTTTGGCTGCCAGGGAAACCAGAGTCAGATTGAAAGCCACAAGGAGGGCTTTGCCATTGGGTGCTCTTCCTCCCTTTCCAGGCTGAATACCTGTTGCTTGTTCTTCCTTTTCTGGCACCTAAATCTTTATTGTTGTAATTACATTTTTTTTTCTTTTACATGTTCCTGTTTTAATTGCCTCTTGGCCTTTGCAGGAGACCTGGGTTCAATCCCTGGGTCGGGAAGATTCTCTGGAGAAGGAAATGGCAACCACTCCAGTATTCTTGCCTGGAGAATCCCATGGAGGAAGAGCCTGGTGGGCTACAGTCCATGCAGTCGCAAAGAGTCGGACACGACTGAGCGACTTCACTTTCACTTTCACTTGGCCTTTGGAAAAACAGTAACCATGTAATTCAGCTTCCCAAGCAGCTCAGTGGTAGAAGAATTCTCCTTCCAATGCAGGAGATGCAGGAGACTTGCATTCAACCACTGGTCAAGAAGATCCCCTGGAGGAGGAAATGGCAACCCACTACAGTAATCTTGCCTGGAGAATTCCATGGACAGAGGAACTGCAGTCCATGGAGGCTACAGTCCATGGGGTTGAAAAGAATCAGGTGTGACTGAGCAATTAAACACACTGTTGTTGCTGCTAAGTTGCTTTAGTTGTGTCGAACTCTGTGTGACCCCAGAGATGGCAGCCACCAGGCTCCTCCATCCCTGGGATTTTCCAGGCAAGAATACTAGAGTGAGTTGCCATTGCCTTCTCTGATTAAGTGCACAGCGCTATATAATTAAGAGTCTTATGGGACTTCCTTGGTAGTAAATTGGATAAGAATCTACCTACCAATTCAGGGGATACGAGTTCGATCTCTGGTCCAGGAGGATCCCACATGCCACAGAGCAACTAAGCCCATGTGCTGTAGCTATTGAGCCCATCCATATGCAACAACTACTGAAGCCTGGGCACCCTGCAGCCTGTGCTCCACAGCAAGAGAAACCACCGCAAGAGACGCCCGAGTACCGCAACTCAAGAGCAGCCCTGGTTCACCTCAACTAGAGAAAGCCTGAGTGGCGAAAGCCCGCATGCAGCAACAAAGACTCAGCACAACCATAAGCAGATAAAAATAAAAGGAGCCTGACCCTTTCTTAAAAAAGAGTCTTATGAAACTAAAAGAGAGCCTTTGACCACCTGCCTGCCAGGCTGCAACTTTCCTCTGGGGCCTCAGCTGAGAGATGACCAATGTGATCTCAGAGATAACTAATATCCTTTTAGCTCTGACAGAATTCTAGGTTTAAAGTTATCTTTACTCTACTAATCTACACAATGTGCGCATCCATGCTCAGTCTCTAAGTCACATCTGACCCTTTTTGCAACCCCATGGACGGTAGCCCACCAAGCTGCCCTGTCCATGGAATTTTCCAGGCAAGAATACTGGCGTGGGTTGCCATTTTCTACTCCAGGGGATCTTCCTGACTCAGGGATCAAACTGTGTCTCCTGTGTCTTTTGCACTGGCAGGCAAATTCTTTATCACTGTGCCTCCTGAATGTGTGTCACCTGCAAAATCAGTTTGAATCCTTTAAGAGCAGAAAAAATAGAAAAAGAGGATGCATCCTAACATATCCCAGTCTGGGGCTGAATAGTTACCCCAAGTGTCCTGTGTCCCCCAGCAGGAGGATATCAGTTGGTAAATCATGCCTGGTATATTCTTTCTGTGACTCAGCTGAGTTAAGCTTGATGGAGGAGGCCAGTGACTATGTGGTGCATCAGAAATACAGAATAAGCCTAGAGATGGCCTGCTAGTGTTGCCAAGGTGTCCTTGACAGGACATTCCATTGAAGGTCTAGAAGACCCAGCACCATGAGGCTTAAAGAGGATGCATCCTAACATATCCCAGTCTGGGGCTGAATAGTTACCCCAAGTGTCCTGTGTCCCCCAGCAGGAGGATATCAGTTGGTAAATCATGCCTGGTATATTCTTTCTGTGACTCAGCTGAGTTAAGCTTGATGGAGGAGGCCAGTGACTATGTGGTGCATCAGAAATACAGAATAAGCCTAGAGATGGCCTGCTAGTGTTGCCAAGGTGTCCTTGACAGGACATTCCATTGAAGGTCTAGAAGACCCAGCACCATGAGGCTGAGAGCCCAGGGAGCTCGCTCACCCCTCACACTGTGGGAGCCACAGACAGGTCCAAGAAGCTTGCAGAGCCCCACAGCAGGACCAGGGCACAAAGCACACTGAGAACGGTCACATTTCTTGCTAAGTGCCACACCTCATGTTTGGTCCCCTAGCCATCTGTTCAGGCCTATGGGAAGCCATCGGAGTCCACTTGGCTAAATCTCCCCACCTGACTCCAGACAAACAAGTCAATGCCAACAGACATTCTTGGTTCAAAACTCAGGACCCAAAGTTCCACCCAAGCTTCACTATTTAGATCCAAATACATCCAACCCTACAAGACAGAAAAATGAATTGCAGGGCTCTGCTGTCAATATTTTCTATCCATTGAGCCCTAAATTCCAAGGCAGTCATTTCTTTCTTGGAATGAATGTGTTACCAGATACAAGTTTATGTGCCCAATGGATAGTGAGGCCAGACAATAACAAAAGGTAGGAGTTTAGAGCAGAGAGAGGTTTTTGCAGGGCCACACAAGAAGAACAAATGGCTCATGCCTCTCTCTCCCCTGGAAAAAACCCTAAAACCTCAAAGTGTTATAGCAGTGCATGTTTAAAGGCCAGATGAGGGAGGGGCTTCATAGGGTATGGGATGAACTCATGCAAAATCCTCTGACTGGTTGATGGTGATCAGTCCTTAGACACTAGAAGTTCTGGGGGCTATGGGCTCAAGATCATCAAATAGTTAATTTCTTCAATTTGGTGGTGGTTTTTAGCATCTGAAAAACTTGGGAAATATTCCTAAGACACTACTATCTGGGTACTTTAGAGAAGAGCTACAGCAGACCATGTTGAGGACAGATCTGTCCCAGGAAGGCTGAACAGCATCCTCTTCAGTTACAGGTGGAGATGATGGGGGAGGTGGTGGAGGCTCTCTCATCCCACCACCTCCTCCCTGGCCTTCTCGTCAGCTCAGTTCATATTCTGTACCCCTCCAGTCATGAATCATCCCCATGTTCTGCTATAGAATATCTCACTCTCTGTTGATCAAGCCCAGACTTTCAGCTGCCTTATAGAATTTCAAAGTTAGTTCAGATTTACTTCCTTAGGCTCCATTTTAATCCTCCACTTGCATCAAGCCAATCTCACTGCCCAGTCACACATCCCTAATACCCTCAACAAATAGTAAGCATGATTTAAGGGCACTGCATTGTCCTAGGGAAAAAAAAAATCTATGGCCTCAGGCCCTCAATAAACTCACAAGCAGTGGTAGGGAGGAGAAAATAGCCCTCGTGTGTGTCATCACATTGCTATCTGACCCTAGAAAATTTTTAAATTCTCATCTATTAACTGGTGTAAGCTTCACCAATCCCCCTCTTTTAGGAAAAGAAGGCTTTGTTTCCTAGAGATAGATGGGCCCCTGGGCTGGACAGCTGGTGTTTGTCAAGTGGAATAAAATTGAAGCTTTGTTCTCACCTAGACACTCCAAGGACAAAGCTAGTGGCAGAGGTAATGTGCTAAAGAGGTAAAATGACCACTTCTGAGGTCAAGGAAAACTTCAACAAGCAGAAAGAATTCTTGGAGGTCAAAAACAGAGTGGGTCCCACCCCATAAGTGTGGACATGCATCCACAGACCTCTGCAATGGGATTTATCTTAGCAAAAAATTGCATGTGTATGTTGGAGAAGGTTCTAGAACAAATCAGGTGTGAAAAATGAAGCAAGATAATTGGCCAAAGGTTAAAAAAAAAAAACTGAAAGAACTGTCTTATATAAGTGATTTAAATTACCTCTTTACTGCACTCCTAGCTCAGGATGCCTTCACTCTTCTCCAGGTATGTATTTTTGCCTTGCTTCTGACTGAAATAAATAAATCGCTTCTGTGTGTGCTCACTCTCCCATACTTTGTGTTGTGTCTCTAATAATTAGCTTAGTACCTGTTTTTATTGCCTCCTTGAAACATTCTTGCTTTCAAACAGGGGGGTAGAAGGAAAAGTCAAGGTAGCCCTTGGGGGTCTAGCAGTTACAATTCTTGGTTTTCATCCAAGTGAAAAGTGAAAAAGTGAAAAAGTGAAAGTGTTAGCTGCTTAGTTGTGTCTAACTCTTTGCTACCCCACAGATTGTAGCCCTCCAGACTCTTCTGTCTATGGAATTCTCCAGGGAAGAATACTGGAGTGGATAACCATTCCCTTCTTCAGGGCATCTTCCTGACCCAGGGATCAAACCCAAGTCTCTAGCATTGCAGGCAGTTTCTTTACCATCTGTGCCACTAGCTGCCCAAATTCAATTCCTGGACAGGGAACTAAGATCTTTTTTCAAGACCACTCACTGCTGTCTCTCAGAGATCAACCTGATGAGGCTGAAACCCATCCCAGATCCCAGAAAATGTTCTTGAGTCAGTCATGAAATGGCCACTGGCCATCAAGAATTGGTTCAAGGATGAACACATAAATTAGTCAGAGGCAAGGAGCTAGGGCTTGTGGGAAAGTAAAAAATCTCTCCTTATTCTGTAAATCTGGAATAGAAAACCTTTTCTCTTCCACTGTGTGAATGAAGACTGTCACGCACCACATCAGTAAACAGAGGATGCTGTAGCCATTAAGCCAGTAGCCACTGCAGTTGCCCCCACACCCACCCTTGACCATGCACCCTGGGGGATTCCCAGGGATTCCAGAAGGATAAAAGTAGGATACTGGCCCTATATGCTAAGGTGCATCAAAGGGATGATTTCAAAGAACCCAGACTCTTGCATCTTCCCATACATAGAAAAGTGCTAATTTTTTTACCTTGAGATGTCTTTCTTTAATTAACAGTCATCTTTTGATGTTCCAACTATCTTTTTTTTTTGCTAAAATCCCTAATATCCTCTCTCCTCCTTTGCCTCTTCAGAACAGTCCCTCAGAGTTATGTGAAAAGCTATTTTCCAGGCTTAGCATCTCAGGAAGCCCATGGAATAAAACATAATTCTCAACTTTTAGGTTGTGCACTTTTTTTCAGTCGACAACTGGGTGACACAATAAGAGGTTGCAAGAGTTAGAACTCCATCAACTGTTTTGACACTGCATGGTATCCTGAGCTGCCAGTGGCCTTCAGTATAAACTTGGTGGTAAACCTAGGCCAGGAAGGCAGAGCAGGAACAGAAAGAGGCCCTACCCCTCAGGGATCCCTTCTGAGCCCATATCAGCCTTCCCTGAATACTGACCACCTCTAAGCATATTAGTTATGTGAACCAGCCACTAAATCCCCTTTGTAGATCAAGCCAGTTGGAGTATTTTATGTCACTTGCAACCAGACACATGCTAACTGATGTACTTCTTCACAGAGGCATGGTGAAAATTAAGTGAGGAAAAGCACTCTAAAACACTCAAAAACACTCCACACCCCAGGTAATGTTATGCGGCAGAAAGTACTCAGCAGCCGCCCAATAAACACTTTTCATATCTTAAGGCCTGATCACTCCTGCAGAGAAATTATCTCTGAACAGAACATATCTCTTAGAACCAGAAGTTTCCATATCAGCTGTTGTTTAAACCTACTGAGACCACAGGAATCACATGAGTCAGAGCCGTGGGTTTCCCATGACTTGTGCACGTGTGAAAATTCCCCAGCCCCAGGAGAAGAGGCTTGTCTGCAGTGTGGGGAACTGAGCTGTGACCTCAAGGGACGGTTCCTAGAAATGAAAATAATCTGAGGTCAATCATTAGAGCAAGGCAGATACCAGTGGTAGAGGGATGGCCATCAGAGACCGCACATGGCACTCTCATCTTTGGGGACAGAATTTCACACACAGACTCCGAGAGCCAAAGGTGTTTAGGACATCCTGTGTGACTGTCAAAATACAGGATCCTTCTGTCTAGCTGAAAAGATAACTCCATCCACATGGCTGTTTCACAATCGGGATGCATCTCTGAACGAATCTTATCAACATGTTGATACATTTGGTCCTGTGAAAACAACACCCTGTGTGTTAGGAGAGCACAGTCTCCCTGAGATGGCTGGCAACTGCTTTGCTCCTTACCTAGTGGGTCCAAGGCTGCACACAGTGGGGACTGCCCTGAGTGCCCTTGTCCTAGGAAATCCAAGTACAGGGGAAGGTCTTCAGCTATTCCACGCCATTCAAGGCTAGAACAAAAGACCAGGGGGAAGGGAAGAGGGCAGGGTGGGAGGGAGGTGTGCTCTGCTAGCCAAGATATGTTACCAAACACAAGTTCTTGTGACCACAATGCACATGAGGCCAAACAAACCAAATATTGGAGCTTGGAGCAGAGAAAGTTTTATTGCAAGGACATGTAAGGAGATGGATGGCACATGAACCTCAAAACTCCAAACTCCTCAAAGGGTTTCAGCAAAGCCTTTCTAAAGGCAAAGTGAGGGGAAAGCATAATTGGTTGTTGCACAGTTCTTGGTGTTGGAATCCTTTGTTCTCACAGCTGTCCATGTAGGTCAGGTCATGGTGTTTCTGTAAATGAGCAACAAGACAAATGTTTCTCTATTCTGAAAATTTTCATAGCTATATGAATGGAAAAGGAAAAGAATATGGCAACCCACTTCAGTATTCTTGTTGGGAAAAATCCCATCGACAGAGGAGCCTGGAAGACTACAGCCTGTAGGGTTGCAAACAACCTGATATGACTGAGCACATATTCATGAATGGAAGTGTTATCCCTCTGAAGTTCAGAGTCCTGAGAATGAGCTACCCTGTATATTTCAGGCTATAGACAACATTCACACACACACACACACACACACACACACACATATATATATATATATATATATATAATTTATCTATCTATCTATTTGTTTTTCGCCATGCTAGGTCTTCATTGCTGTGGGAGGGCTTTCCCTACTTCTGGTGAGCAGGAGGCTACTCTCTAGTTGCAGCACGCAGGCTTCTCATTGTGGTAGCTTCCCTTGTTGAAGAGCATGAGCTCTATCTGTGACATGCAGGTTTCAGCAGTTACAGCATATGGGCTCAGGAGTTGCAGCTCCCAGGTTCTAGAGCACAGGCTCAATAACTGTGGCACATGGGCTTGGTTGCACCATGGCATGTGGAATCTTCTTGGATCAGAGATCAAACCTACATCTTCTGCATTGGCAGGCAGATTCTTTACCACTGAGCCACCAGGGAAGCCTGGCAATATTCTTAACTGGAAGCAAAAGCAATCGAATACAAAGGTAAAAGAAACAGATATAGTAATGGAGTCAGATTTGTTCTTCCCTCTTACAGATAGGGCTCATACCTAGTCTTGGCAAGTATGCTCTCTAAGGGGTCCCTGTAGACAAGGAGCCCTTTTCTAAGTCTGCTCAGATGTCCAATCTGGCTGGACAAGAAGGTGGTGTCCAAGGTCCTCTTTCAAGATTTGAATTACTCAGGAAAACCAGTTACAGAGAGGGAACCCACTCACCTCCACACAGTCTTGGCTTTCTAGAGACTCTTCAAACCTGCCCCCATCCTAACACATACTCATGCAGTGGCCACATGACTAAGATCAGCTCCCTAGCACAAACCTGTTGGTTTTATTGCAGTTATGTTGCCAATTGTGGGATACTCCACCCTTTTGTGAAAGTCCATAAGCATCAATAAAAGGAAGCTTAGGTTTCACTAAATTGTTGGATTTTATTTTTCTAATGATGCTATGGGTTTTGTGAATAGAGTTTCTTTGCTTTGGCTGCTAGGAAGTTCAGAACCAGATTTGTGCCAACCTTTANCAGTTATGTTGCCAATTGTGAGATACTCCACCCTTTTGTGAAAATCCATAAGCATCAATAAAAGGAAGCTTAGGTTTCGCTAAATTGTTGGATTTTATTTTTCTAATGATGCTATGGGTTTTGTGGATAGAGTTTCTTTGCTTTGGCTGCTAGGAAGTTCAGAACCAAATTTGTACCAACCTTTAATACCTTCCCCAAACTCGAGAATCAACATCTATTTACCAGCCTAGCCATGAATTTATCTTACTTTTTAAATCATGTGTCTTATGGTATAATCTTAGTATTATACAAAATGAAAACTACAGTAAAGAAGGAATAAAGCCTCAAACTTTGAAACAGTTTCACCAGGCAACCCGTTCAGAAATCCTCAGCATCTCAAAAATAACTTTCCATAGGCTGAACATCCAGAGTCACTTTGGAGATTATTTATAGACATGGGTGACTCTTGATGGAAATTAAACCTTACATTTTAGAGAAGTCAGAAAAGATTCAGAGACTAATTCAGAAAGTATTTGGAAATGAACAGAAAACCCAGAAGTGGAAATCCCATGAATATGGAAAGGACATGCCTACTGCCTGGGTAATAATTAGCCACCTTCAGATCAGGGATGGTAGCATGAGGCAAAGCGCTATGCAGCATAATTTACTGACACCTGAGCCAAGGTCATCCCTGGGTGCACTGTTCACGGGATTTAAACCAGTTCATAAACGGTAGTTAATGGTCCATACCAAGGAGAGCCTCTGCATTCCTAGTGGCTGTGGGTGACATTTTAGAATGTGTTCACTCAAAGTTACATGTACATAGAAATCTGTGTGGAGCACCTGCTGTTCAGCCAAAATTTGGGAAGTGTTTCAGTCCCTAGCTATGCAAGCATTTCTGAGTACCTAGTCCATCCAAAGCCCTATGTTCCTGTTTTCTGCTCCATCAGACGGCTCAAGGACCATCTTCTCGACCTGCTTCCAGAGTTTGTGTTCAGCATCAAAGGATGGGTTAATGAAGAACTAGTCCCACGCATGGTAACAGTGTGGCTCCTGGAAACACAAACATCCTCCATGTTTTGAGTCTCCTGAAGGTCTTAGATAAAGTGACTGATAGAATAAGCAACAAGAAGAGGCATCCAACTGAACTGTACCCATGTCTGAAGGACAGGGTGTCCAAAGAACAGTCCCTGCTCCCAAGGACTCTGTATCCTAGTTGAAGAGATGAAAGTATTAATCCCTCACTCTGCTTTTGAGGAAACTAAGGCACAAGGGACATATAACTTATCCAAAGTCAAACAATTTATTCGTGACAGAATCAGAACTGATATCCAGGGTTCACAGCTATTTGGATTGTAGCAGGTACTGTCAAGGTTCTGTATCTTTTCTGCAAACTACATCATTTTAGATGCTCCAAATAGCTACCAACTGCCAGCATCTACACCTTTATACCTGAAGGCTCTTCTGGAAACATGGAAGGCCTCTCTGTTCATCTGCACAGCAGATCAGAAGCATCTGGGAATCAACACCTCTGGGAGGAAGACTCAACCAATGGTAGACAGGACATGGAACACAAATATCCTAAATTCTTCACCCTGGGGAAGGAATCACTCTGAGGTTTCTCTTCTGCATCTTTTGCATCATTTTCTTGCCCTTCTGAATGAACTCCTTGCTCTTAAACCCATTTCTTAAGCTGAAATAACACAAACTGATAGACAAGGAGATATAAAAATGTAGCTGTAAGAAACAGCTAGAGTTTTTCACAGAAGTAGAATAAACAATGTTAAAATTTGTTTAAAACCATTAAGACCCCAAATGGCCAAAGTGATCTTGAGAAAGAAGAACAAAACTGGAAGCACCATGTTTCCTAATTTCAATCTACATTACAAAGCTACACTAATCAAAACTGTATGTACTAGCATTAAAAACAGACATAGATTAATGAAACAGAATAGAGGGCCCAGAAATAAACTCCCACATATATGGACAATTAATTTACAACAAAATCAAGACTATATAATAGCTAAAGGGCAGTCTACTTAATAGATGGTGCTGGGAAAACTGGCAATCACATGCAAAAGAGTGAAACTGAACCACTATCTTACGTAAATACAAAAATCAACTCAAAGTGGATGAAAGACTTGAATGTAAGACCTGAAACCATAAAACTCCTAGAAGAAAACATGGGTTGTATTTTCTTGACAGATCTTACAGATGATTTTTTGGATTTGACACACAAAACAAAGGTTGCAAAAGCAAAAATAAATAAGAGAGACAGCATCCAACTAAAAAGCTTCTGAACAGAAAAGGAAAGCATCAACCAAATGAAAAGGCAACCTACTGCATAGAGACAATATACGCAAATCATATATTTGATAAGAGATTAATATGCAAATATATAAATAATTCATACAACTCAAGGGCAAAAAAAAAATTATCCAGTTAAAAAATGGACAGAGGATCTGAATAAACAAAGGAGACTCCAGATGACCAGAAAGTTCATGAAAAGATGCTCAACATACCTAATCATCAAGGAAATGCAAATCAAAACCACAATGAGATATCACCTCACACCTGTCAGCAAGGACTAGGGGAGGATATGGACAAAAGGAACACTTGGCACTCTTTGTGGGAATGTAAGTTGATGCAGCAACTATGAAGAACAGTGTGGTGATTCCTCAAAATTAAAATCAGAACAACCATATGATACAGCATTCCACTTCTGGGTATCAGTCTGAAGGAGATGAAAACACTAACTTGAAAAGGTATTGGTACCCCCTGGCAGCATTATTTACAATAGCCAAGACATGGATGCAACCCAAGTGTCCACTGATAGAGGAATAGATAAGAAAACATATACACATATTATCCAGCCATAAGCAAGAATAGAATTTTGCCATTTGCACCAACATGAAGAGACCCTGAAGGTACTATGCTAAGTGAAATTAAGTTATACAGAGAAAGACAAATACCATATGCTCTCACTTACATGATTTCCACTCACATATGGAACAACAACAAAAAAAAAACCTCATAGTACAGATAACAAATTAGTTTTTCCAGAGGCAGGTTTGGGCTGGGTTGGGTGAAATGGGCGGAAGGGATCAAAAGGTACAAATTTCCAGTTATAAAATAAATAAGCCCTAGGGGTCTAATGCGGTTTGATGGCATCACCCAGTCAATGGACATGAACTTGGGCAAATTCCTAAAGATGGTGAGAAACAGGAAGGCCTGGAGTGCTACAGTCCATGGGGTTGCAAAGAGTCAGACACGACTTGGTACTGAACCACAGCAAGGGATGTAATGTACAGCATGATAACTATAGTCATTAATACTGTATAATATATTCAAGAGTTTCTAAGAGAGTAGATGTTAAACTTATCACAAGAAATACAATTTTTTCTAACCATATAAGGTGTGATAACCAGACTTCTTGTGATGATCATTTATAATACATATAAAATATTGAATCATTATATTGTACACCTGAAACTAATATAATGTCAGATGTCAATTATGTCTCAATTTTTAAAAAAAGAAACAATCAGAACATATAAACAATAGGCAACATGGGAAAGTTGGCTTTGCAGTCAGTGGGCCTGGATCACAGGTCTGGTCCATTGCCTTTGTGACACCTTCCTGGGTCCCTCAGTATACTTGATGCTTCCCCATGGATAATTTGCTTATATGGAGTGACTTAGGGAGAGTCCTTCTTTAAGTGGAAGAAGGAACTCTAATTCAGGCTTGGTCATGTTTCCACAATGATGGCATTGCAGGAGAGGACAGCTTTGTTCTAAGGGCACGACCACAGATCTCTGCTTGGTTCTGTGCACAGGAGCCCCACCCAGTGAATGTGCTGGGGTGACGTTTCCAGCACATTCCCTCTGTGACTCTCAGGACCCTGATGCCCAGGCCCTGGGCTGCCCCACATGTGGCCTCTTTCTCCTCTATCCCCACATGTGCACTGTCAGCAGCCCAAGCTCACAGTCACACACTCCCTAACCCGGATCCTCTCCAGGACAGAGAGGCTTGCATTTGGGCCTCTGTCCCACCATGATCTTAAAAAAATTCAGCATACAGACCCTCATTCAGAAAGAGCCCTGATCCTGACCCAGCCACACCCCAACCACCCTCATATCCTTATTCCTCCTCCCTTCATTCTCACTTTCATCACACTGATGCCCTGCACAGGGAAGACCATGATGTTTCCAGGGGAAGGAAGAGCTCCACAAAAAATTAAAATATAAAATTACAGTTGTGGCTGAATGAAAATATAATGTATAAAAGATCCCATAAGAGAAAATAAAATCAGATTTACCCTTGAAGAACCCAGAGCTGAGCCTCAGAAGACAACAAAAACTCACCTGCTGAACAAGGGCCAGCATTATTACTGGTGGAGGGAAGAGCTGAACCAAGGGCTGGTGGTGGGGAAAGCACAGCATACTTGGGGAACCACAGGCAAGGAAACAGTAGAAAGCAGGTCCCAAGTGAGATGCAAGATCTGTGAGACTTTGGCAATCAATGAGCCCTCCAATTTGGTGTGAAGTAATGAGGTATACATGTACGTAGTCCTGGGGAGCCTGGAGTGTATGCAGTCCCCTGGGGAAGATCAAAACTCTCTAATCAGAAGCATCCCAAACCCAGGTGAGATGATAAACTAAATAATCAGATATCAAGTAGGAGGCTTCCTTTAAATAAAACTCACTATTTTTGGCATCACAAAACTGGCCATTCCCCTCTTGGGATGTTGGAGGTTAGCATCGCTAGTTTACATCCTCTTCCCCAGAGAACATGGGAGGATCAAGACTACAGAGAATTTCCCAGAAGAATGTCTGTTATGGGGAGATAACGTGCCATAGTCATGGAAGGGTGAACCCTGGAAATCATATCCCGGATAGAGTACAAGGTCAAAGCTGGTGAATCCAAGCCAGTTTGTATCATTAATCAAGGAAACTTCAAGAATAATGAGAAGCAAAGATTGACCTCAAATGAGGGGAGTTCAGGACCCTGAGATGGACAGGCAGTGGGAGGGCAGAAGAAAAGATGCCGGCATGAATTCTGAAGGCCAGGTGGGAAGGTGAAGGGGAGGAGTATATCTAGAATTGGGCAGTGCTGGGTGAGTCTAGCCTGGAAGAACAGCCCCCAAACAAAGATGCTTCTGCCTGGGCCCTGAATGGACCAGACTTCAGAATGACTGACTGCGGGTCTGTTTCTATTCACATCCTCTCTGCGTGATGCCTCTGAGCTCCTTGCAATCAGGGGCTGTCTTCCCCATCCTGTGCATGTGGTCCTCAGTGCCAGGCACTCAGCAGGCAGCCAACCAGGGTGTGTGGAGTGTCTCTTCAGCCCTGAGGCTCAAGGACATATTGATACAACAACAGGCTGCTCTCTGCAGGTGCCTGGCTCATGACTCAGCCCACTGCCCACATCATAAATCCTTCTACTGGACTCAGCCTTGAAAGGGCTTGGACGCGTGAAGGTGGAACCATATTATCCAAGGTCTACACTAATTGCATCTAATAAGCACAGCCTTGGGCAGCCCCCTGCTGCTACCTCTCCACTGACCTAATCACTGAAACTGATGCCACAGGAAAGGTGCACAATATCCGAAAGTTTTGTTTTGCTGAGTTTAAAGGAAACATGAACAGCCCGTACCAATATGAAAACATGATCTCCCCTAATGGACAACCCCGCATGAGGAAAGCTGGGGATCAAAATTCTATTCAAAGAGATTGTCGTTCATGCTTTCTGGGGCACGCACAGGGTTGGGGGGAAGGGACCAATGGCAGGACACTCATGCCAGCCTCTCTCTCAGGTTCGCCTTTCTGTAGAAAGGATTGTATGCAAGTCAGGCATCCATCTGTAGTGGAGAGATAAAGAGCATTATTTAAAACCCAAACTGAAGGCGGCTGCTTTTGCCTTTTGCAGGCAGCATGATTCATTTATATCCTAGGATAATAGGATGGAACTCTTCCTGCTTCAGTTTCCACTGAGCACCAAGACAGTAGATGTTCAATACCAAGCTTGTTGGGAAACAGATCGCCAAATGCAGAATTTATAAAGGTTGGATGAGAACCTCAATCCACAACCTGAGAAGTCCCTCATGCACCCCATGAATACTGAAAGGCATTTTTGGAGCCAGCTGTACTGTAAATCCCACTTCCCACCCCAAAAGTGAGGTATGGAGGTGGGGAGAAAGGACTTGAGGGAGTGGGGTGAATGAAACTTCATGGAGAACTCAGTATATGCCCCCAAGAACCAGAGAGCTGGCTGAGCTCTCACTCTCACCTGGGAAATCTAGAGGTCCAGGTGGGCAAAGAGCAGTGCTGAGATAAGATCAGTACGCTCTCCCGGAGAGCTAGGGATATATGAGTGCTTCCCAAGGACCCACATGGGCCTCATGGAAGAGAAGCCAGTGGGATGTCTTAGGGCCAATAAGACCACCCAGAGGGCTAGAGAGAGATGGCTGCAACAAGAAATTGGATATAAGATGACATTCTTTGGGACTGCAATGCTCAAGTCACCACCAAGAGTAGAGAAGCAAGATCTGCTCAGAGCAACCACAGATAAAGGACCCACTGGAGCAGCTCTGAAGAGCCTTGCAAATGCCAGCCCTGGGAGTCAGATCTCTGCATCTGCCAGGGCCCTGGGTCAGGAAGCTCCCAGCAGATTCAGCTGCCAGGAGACAGCACCCTCCCTCCCTCAACCCACACCTCCACTTTCCTACTTTGAAGAGTCTGCAGTGGACTGGAATCTGGAGAGATGGAGAAATTGAGAAAAAGTCCTTCATGTCCCCTGACTCTGAGCCAAGCTGGAAGAGAGGAGAGTATGCTCTACCAAATTGAGTCATTGTCTAGAATTGGACACTCTCATAGAAATGATGGGAAACATTCATACTCACAAGGGAACAGAAATGCCACAGGTCTGAAAGAGTGGGGCCAAATAACCACCACTCAGCAGCCTTTAAAGGGGAGGAGGAGACAAAGTCAGAGCTGTGTTTGTCCCAGCAGCATGCATTCCTCATGTAAGAGCAGGACCCTACAAGGCCTTCCCAGAATAGATCTCCACCCAAGTCCCCACCTGCCTTTGGTCTATAGAAAAACTTTAGTCAAAGAATAAATTTAATCAGAGGAGTGAGGAAACGCAGAAAGGAAATAATAATACTTTAGCCATTAAACAAAGTCAAGGACCTTTAGTTCTTCCTCAAGGGCTATAGACAATATTAGGTCTTCTTCAAGGACTATAGACAATATTCTGAGCCATGCCCTTTGAGCTTTTTTGCAGAAAGTGAAACTCGCACCAGGAGGAAGAAGTTAACTGTACACGGCCCACAAGCATGTAGACCCCAGCCAGGTTGGAACCAGAAGGTTGATGATATTGGCTCCCTATTACCTCACCATCAACATCAGAAAAATGTCCACGAGCTGATCATGCCCTGATCCTTGAACAGGACTCCTTGCTCACCCCTCCAGGTCAGGACACACAGGGTGTGCATTAGGGCTCTGTGGACCCCTTTGCTTGGCAAAGCAACAAAGCACTTCACCCAAAACTCTGTTGCCAAGATTTAATTTGGCACCAGTGTACAGAAGGCTTCTCTGATGGCTCTGCAGGTAAAGAATCCAACTGCAAGGTAGGAAACAGGAGATTCAGGTCAGATTCCTGGGTTGGTAAGATTGCCTGGAAGAGAAAATGGCAACTCACTTGTCTGGAGAATCCTATGGACAGAGGAGCCTTGTGGGCTACAGTCCACGTGGTCTCAAGAGTCAGACATGACTTAGCAACTAAGCACACACACACAGTGTACAGAGGCTGAATTTTGGCAACAGACATATTGGTTAGAATCTTAATGGGGACTAAACTTCTGCGCTCCTTGCAGAGACTGAGAACAGAGAATTGTCTTCCCCCAAACTCATTCTCCCCTCTGTGCGGATGCAGACCTATAGCTGGGCACAAGGTCTCAGAGAGGCTACATCCCCAGGTTGTGTGTGGCTGGTGGGGCCCTGCGACCACACTCCTGTGGATGACTGTGATCCGGAGTGATGGGTGTGGCTTCCAGGTCTGCTCCTGTGGACACTGGTTGTGGTCTCTTCCACACTCCCTCTCGTCGTCCCAGACAATTCCCTGGGCCAGGCCTGGGGCACCCGCCCGAGGGAACTTGGGTCCCTGAGTTAGACGATGCACTGGAACTGTATGATCCATCCCCAAAACCCCTGTGGGAAATATGCTTCTCTTTTTAGAGCATTGCCTGAAGGCGTCATTGGTTGCAGCAGGTTCATCTTTACCCTATCGAAGACCAGAGGGGAGCTGTGAAATCTGGGGTTAGCACATCAATGAAACACTGGATTTGCCAAGGAAGGTTCAGACTTGAGTGCCAGCTTGTGTGTGTGTGTGCTAAGTCACTTCAATCATGTCCAGCTCTGCGACTGTATGCACTGTAGCCCTCCAGGCTCCTCTATCCATGGGATTCTCCAGGCAAGAATACTGGAGTGGGTTGCCATGCCCTCCTCTAGGAGATTTTCCTGACCCAGTGATCAAACCTACATCTTTTATGTCTCCCGATTGGCAGATGGGTTCTTTATTGATACAACAACAGGCTGCTCTCTGCAGGTGCCTGGCTCATGACTCAGCCCACTGCCCACATCATAAATCCTTCTACTGGACTCAGCCTTGAAAGGGCTTGGACGCGTGAAGGTGGAACCATATTAATCCAAGGTCTACACTAATTGCATCTAATAAGCACAGCCTTGGGCAGCCCCCTGCTGCTACCTCTCCACTGACCTAATCACTGAAACTGATGCCACAGGAAAGGTGCACAATATCCGAAAGTTTTGTTTTGCTGAGTTTAAAGGAAACATGAACAGCCCGTACCAATATGAAAACATGATCTCCCCTAATGGACAACCCCGCATGAGGAAAGCTGGGGATCAAAATTCTATTCAAAGAGATTGTCGTTCATGCTTTCTGGGGCACGCACAGGGTTGGGGGGAAGGGACCAATGGCAGGACACTCATGCCAGCCTCTCTCTCAGGTTCGCCTTTCTGTAGAAAGGATTGTATGCAAGTCAGGCATCCATCTGTAGTGGAGAGATAAAGAGCATTATTTAAAACCCAAACTGAAGGCGGCTGCTTTCGCCTTTTGCAGGCAGCATGATTCATTTATATCCTAGGATAATAGGATGGAACTCTTCCTGCTTCAGTTTCCACTGAGCACCAAGACAGTAGATGTTCAATACCAAGCTTGTTGGGAAACAGATCGCCAAATGCAGAATTTATAAAGGTTGGATGAGAACCTCAATCCACAACCTGAGAAGTCTCTCATGCACCCCATGAATACTGAAAGGCAATTTTGGAGCCAGCTGTACTGTAAATCCCACTTCCCACCCCAAAAGTGAGGTATGGAGGTGGGGAGAAAGGACTTGAGGGAGTGGGGTGAATGAAACTTCATGGAGAACTCAGTATATGCCCCCAAGAACCAGAGAGCTGGCTGAGCTCTCACTCTCACCTGGGAAATCTAGAGGTCCAGGTGGGCAAAGAGCAGTGCTGAGATAAGATCAGTACGCTCTCCCGGAGAGCTAGGGATATATGAGTGCTTCCCAAGGCCCACATGGGCCTCATGGAAGAGAAGCCAGTGGGATGTCTTAGGGCCAATAAGACCACCCAGAGGGCTAGAGAGAGATGGCTGCAACAAGAAATTGGATATAAGATGACATTCTTTGGGACTGCAATGTCTCAAGTCACCACCAAGAGTAGAGAAGCAAGATCTGCTCAGAGCAACCACAGATAAAGGACCCACTGGAGCAGCTCTGAAGAGCCTTGCAAATGCCAGCCCTGGGAGTCAGATCTCTGCATCTGCCAGGGCCCTGGGTCAGGAAGCTCCCAGCAGATTCAGCTGCCAGGAGACAGCACCCTCCCTCCCTCAACCCACACCTCCACTTTCCTACTTTGAAGAGTCTGCAGTGGACTGGAATCTGGAGAGATGGAGAAATTGAGAAAAAGTCCTTCATGTCCCCTGACTCTGAGCCAAGCTGGAAGAGAGGAGAGTATGCTCTACCAAATTGAGTCATTGTCTAGAATTGGACACTCTCATAGAAATGATGGGAAACATTCATACTCACAAGGGAACAGAAATGCCACAGGTCTGAAAGAGTGGGGCCAAATAACCACCACTCAGCAGCCTTTAAAGGGGAGGAGGAGACAAAGTCAGAGCTGTGTTTGTCCCAGCAGCATGCATTCCTCATGTAAGAGCAGGACCCTACAAGGCCTTCCCAGAATAGATCTCCACCCAAGTCCCCACCTGCCTTTGGTCTATAGAAAAACTTTAGTCAAAGAATAAATTTAATCAGAGGAGTGAGGAAACGCAGAAAGGAAATAATAATACTTTAGCCATTAAACAAAGTCAAGGACCTTTAGTTCTTCCTCAAGGGCTATAGACAATATTAGGTCTTCTTCAAGGACTATAGACAATATTCTGAGCCATGCCCTTTGAGCTTTTTTGCAGAAAGTGAAACTCGCACCAGGAGGAAGAAGTTAACTGTACACGGCCCACAAGCATGTAGACCCCAGCCAGGTTGGAACCAGAAGGTTGATGATATTGGCTCCCTATTACCTCACCATCAACATCGAAAAATGTCCACGAGCTGATCATGCCCTGATCCTTGAACAGGACTCCTTGCTCACCCCTCCAGGTCAGGACACACAGGGTGTGCATTAGGGCTCTGTGGACCCCTTTGCTTGGCAAAGCAACAAAGCTACTTCACCCAAAACTCTGTTGCCAAGATTTAATTTGGCACCAGTGTACAGAAGGCTTCTCTGATGGCTCTGCAGGTAAAGAATCCAACTGCAAGGTAGGAAACAGGAGATTCAGGTCAGATTCCTGGGTTGGTAAGATTGCCTGGAAGAGAAAATGGCAACTCACTTGTCTGGAGAATCCTATGGACAGAGGAGCCTTGTGGGCTACAGTCCACGTGGTCTCAAGAGTCAGACATGACTTAGCAACTAAGCACACACACACAGTGTACAGAGGCTGAATTTTGGCAACAGACATATTGGTTAGAATCTTAATGGGGACTAAACTTCTGCGCTCCTTGCAGAGACTGAGAACAGAGAATTGTCTTCCCCCAAACTCATTCTCCCCTCTGTGCGGATGCAGACCTATAGCTGGGCACAAGGTCTCAGAGAGGCTACATCCCCAGGTTGTGTGTGGCTGGTGGGGCCCTGCGACCACACTCCTGTGGATGACTGTGATCCGGAGTGATGGGTGTGGCTTCCAGGTCTGCTCCTGTGGACACTGGTTGTGGTCTCTTCCACACTCCCTCTCGTCGTCCCAGACAATTCCCTGGGCCAGGCCTGGGGCACCCGCCCGAGGGAACTTGGGTCCCTGAGTTAGACGATGCACTGGAACTGTATGATCCATCCCCAAAACCCCTGTGGGAAATATGCTTCTCTTTTTAGAGCATTGCCTGAAGGCGTCATTGGTTGCAGCAGGTTCATCTTTACCCTATCGAAGACCAGAGGGGAGCTGTGAAATCTGGGGTTAGCACATCAATGAAACACTGGATTTGCCAAGGAAGGTTCAGACTTGAGTGCCAGCTTGTGTGTGTGTGTGCTAAGTCACTTCAATCATGTCCAGCTCTGCGACTGTATCACTGTAGCCCTCCAGGCTCCTCTATCCATGGGATTCTCCAGGCAAGAATACTGGAGTGGGTTGCCATGCCCTCCTCTAGGAGATTTTCCTGACCCAGTGATCAAACCTACATCTTTTATGTCTCCCGCATTGGCAGATGGGTTCTTTACCACTGATGCTACCTGGAAAGCCTGAATTCCTGGTTAGGACCTGCTAAATCTCTACATAATAAAGCAGCAGGATTTTTTTCTGGCATTGCTGGAGATGGGGAGTGATCACAGGCAGCTGCTGCTGCTGCTGCTAAGTCGCTTCAGTAGTGTTCAACTCTGTGAGACCCTATAGACGGCAGCCCACCAGGATCCCCCGTCCCTGGGATTCTCCAGGCAAGAACACTGGAGTGGGTTGCCATTTCCTTCTCCAATGCATGAAAGTGAAAAGTGAAAGTGAAGTCGCTCAGTCATGTCTGACTCTTCACGACCCCACTGACTTCAGCCAATCAGGCTCCTCCGTCCATGGGATTTTCCAGGCAAGAGTACTGGAGTAGGGTGCCATTGCCTTCTCCACATCATAGGCAGAGGGGAAACCAAACACAGTAGTAGATTTTGAGTTGTTGGAAAGGCTGAGGAGCATTTTTAATGCAAAGAAGTTAAATATTCAGTGTTAAATTCACCACGATAAGAAGCTTGGTGTGACCTCCCCTACTATTACTGCTGAGTTTTCAATAAGAGCTGCTCTATGTGGATGCTTGTTTTGTTTTGTTTATTCTACACTAGGATGATTGAGAAATGTATAAATTAGGGAAGTTTTCCAACATTTGTGAGATAAAATAACCAAGCCCTATGTAACCATCACCCTAATTTAACAATTACAAACCCATGGTCAGTCTCATTTCATCTTCACCTTTGTCCATTTTTTTCCTCCCTATGATATTTGAAATCTAAAGCAAATTCTTCCTGATGGAAGTATTCAACACCACTTATGAAGCAGTCTTGCCAGACAAAAGAAAACTGTAACTCAAGCAACCTTTAGATAGTTTTATGTCTTTGACAAGACTACTTCATAAATGGCATGGAAAACTTCACATAATATCCAGCTGTTTCTCATTTTATGATACCAATATTATTGATGATCAATGCCTATATCATTATTTCATTAGAGTTTTCAAAACAGAGGCATTCTAATTTATTTTTCCTTCTGTATCTATTTATAGAGAAATTTCCCCTTGTCAACTATTTGATTATTCTGAGGTTCAATTAGTAAGAAAAGGACAGAGTAAAGAATTGTTACTTTCCCTTTATTTGACCTGTTTCAAAATAATAAATAGTTTCTCTAGAATCCAAAGGTTATAAATGAGATTTATTGTTATTATTATTAATCATCATTATGGACTTGTGTATTCAAACATATTTAATGTGTCAGTATTTTCCAGTTATTACTTTTATTGATGGATAATTGTCCTACATTTAACCAGTTAAGAGCCATTTTGAAATGGCCCAATAGTCTTAGAGAGTTTGCTTGAATGGAAATGAATAAATAAGACAGATCTGTTTCACACATTTGGATCAAGGCCACTGCAAGAATAATGGAGCAGTTTCCAGAGGCACAACAGAAAATGACAATCTTGTTATTGAACTCAAGTTCCTGTGCCTGGAGGCCAGTGATGCCAAACAAACTAAATTATCAGAATTTGAAGCAGAGAAGGGTTTAATTTGGCAAGGAGAATGGGTGACTGTGCTCAAAAGACTTGAACTCCCCAATGGTTTTCAGGCAAGAGATTTTAAATACAGTGTAAGGGGAGAGGGTCCAGCATGCATGATCAGCTCGTGGGCCTTCTGACTGGTTCATGGTGAGATGCCAGGGTGATATTTCTGGAATCTCCACCTTCTAGTTCCAGTCAGTCTGGGGCCTGCCTGCTTGTGTTCAGCATGTAGTCACCAGCCTCCATCTGACTGGAGGTCTTAGTTCTACAGAACTCAGAGATAGGTAGCACATGGTTATACATGTCCATCCAGGAGGAATTAGGAGTCCTGTGACCCTCATGTCCTAAACAATAGTTGTTCGAGTTGCTCTTTGGAACTTGGGGAAGGCCCACGAGACTAATGCCTTTTTTCTCTTTCTTCTTTTTGTTTTTCTTTTTATTTTATTGAAGTATAGTTGATTTCTACTTTACAGAAAGTGATCCAGTCATACATATATATACATATTCTTTTTCATATTCTTTTACACATGGTTTACCACAGGATATGGTCTATAGCTCCCTGTGCTAAACAGTAAGACCTTGCTGTTTATCCATCCTACATATGACAGTTTGTATCTGCCAATCCCAAACTCTCACTTCATCCCTCCCCATCCTCCCTCCCATTTGGCAACCACAAGTCTGTTCTCTGTGAGTCTGTTTTATAGATAAATTCATTGTGTCATATTTTAGTTTCCACATATAAGTGATATCATATAGTACTTGTCTTTCTCTCTCTGACTTACTTCATTAAGTATAATCATTTTTAGGTCCATCTATGTTGCTGCAAATGGCATTATTTTGTCCTTTTGCATGGCTGAGTAGTATTTAATTGTACAAGCCTTTTTTTTGTCCTACAAATAGTAAACAGAGGACATGGAGGGTTTTTTGTATTCAAAAGGATCCGTCAGGGTCCTTCTCGGTTTCCATCTGGGAAAGCCAGAATCCTAGCCAGAAGTAACTAGAAGTAAGAGTAAAAATGAATTTACAAAAACCTTGGTGAAGGCTTTAGACCTCCTTCAAGACAGGAGATGCAAAAAGGGCAGTCTTAGCTCAATAATACCAAGAAATGTGCCCACCTCCAACATCTGTTTTATGTGGCATGATTGTAGCTATTGCTGATATTTTTTTAAAATTTTTGTTAATGTGGGTCATGTTTTAAAGTCTTTATTGAATGTGTTACAATATTGCTTCTGCCTTATGTTTTTGAGTTTTTGGCCCCAAAGCATTTAGTATCTTAGCTTCCTAGCCAGAAGTAACTAGAAGTAAGAGTAAAAATGAATTCACAAAAACCTTGGTGAAGGCTTTAGACCTCCTTCAAGACAGGAGATGCAAAAAGGGCATTCTTAGCTCAATAATACCAAGAAATGTGCCCACCTCCAACATCTGTTTTATGTGGCATGATTGTAGCTATTGCTGATATTTTTTTAAAATTTTTGTTAATGTGGGTCATGTTTTAAAGTCTTTATTGAATGTGTTACAATATTGCTTCTGCCTTATGTTTTTGAGTTTTTGGCCCCAAAGCATTTAGTATCTTAGCTTCCTGACCAGGGAT
Source organism: Aepyceros melampus (assembly GCA_006408695.1). Lineage (NCBI taxonomy): Eukaryota > Metazoa > Chordata > Mammalia > Artiodactyla > Bovidae > Aepyceros > Aepyceros melampus. The sequence goes on from SJXQ01007031.1 coordinate 115,620, forward strand.
CAAACCCACATCCCCTGCTTTAGAAGGTGAAGTCTTAACCAGTGGACCACCAGGGAAGTCTCACTGTGGGTGCTATTTTTCTCCTAAGTTTTGCCCATTCATCTTCCCAGTGCCTTTATCCTCTTGATTTGTCCTCTGATATCAAAAACTCAACTGCCAACCACCTCGAACTCTCTAGCATCTCTTCCAGAAAGAATTAGTACACTCATTTGCAGTGAAATATAGGCACGTTAATTCTAACTTGTTTCACAATCGTGCTTAATTAGTTTGCCCTGACAATTCTACTGAGTGGCCAAAACAAGCAGTAACCCTTCAAGGAAATGAGACTTTTTTAAGCAGCCTGGCAAAGGGATAAAGTCAAGAATCAATCCTCTTGGATTCTAGTTCAAAACTGTCAATAGT
>SJXQ01007032.1:0-98110 GCA_006408695.1 Aepyceros melampus
TTGAGGATTTTTATAGTTTTCAGTGTTACATTTAAATCATTAATACACTTTTGAATTGCTTTTGTGTGTCTGTTATGTGAGAGGAATCTAATTTCATTCCTTTGCATATAGATATTCAGTTTTCCCAACACTGTCTTTTGAAGACAATATCCTTTCTCTATTTTATATTCTTGGAACCTTACCACAGATGCATTGAGTTTATAATAATAAATTTATTTCTGAATTTTGTTCTGTTCTGTTAGTCTATGTGTATATCTTTATGCCAGTACTGTACCATTTTAATTACGATAATTTTGTGGTATATTTTGAAATCAAGAAGTATGCTGCCTCCAGTTTTGTTCTTCTTTATCAAATTTGCTTTGGCTATTTAGTGCCATTAATTATTTCACATGAATTTTAGAATTATTTTTATATTTCTATAAAATATTGTGCTCTTGATAAGGAATGCATTGAATCTGTAGACCACATTGTGTAATATGGACATTTCAACAATATTAATTCTTCCAATATGTTAACAAAGATGTCTTCCATTTATTAGTGTGTGTCTTAATTTATTTCATTAGTGTTTCATAGTTTTCATGTACAACTCACTTCATTCCTTGCTGAAGTTTATTCTGAGAATTTTATTCTTTTTTGCTATTATTGTAAATATAATCATTTCCTTAATTTCCTTTTGTTAGTACACGGAAACACCACTGATTTGTATATGTTTATTTTGTATTCTATTTATTAGTTCTAACAGTTCATTGTTGCTGTTATTGGCTGTGAAGTTTTTAGAGTTTTATACATGTAAAATCATGTTATCTGCAATTTGAATGCAAACACAAGGAGCTGAAACAGGGGCAGTAACTAGTATGGCATACCTAGAGCTCTCTTCTTGCATTCATGTCAGAATACCCAACTAAGTCACTGGATANTTGGCTGTGAAGTTTTTAGAGTTTTATACATGTAAAATCATGTTATCTGCAATTTGAATGCAAACACAAGGAGCTGAAACAGAGGCAGTAACTAGTATGGCATACCTAGAGCTCTCTTCTTGCATTCATGTCAGAATACCCAACTAAGTCACTGGATATGTCTTATCTAAGGAAATTGTAAAAGTTCAGAATCAAATACCCTACAGATTTTGATAATAGTTCAGTTCAGTTCAGTCACTCAGTCGTGTCCGACTCTTTGTGACCCCATGAATCGCAGCACACCAGGCCTCCCTGTCCATCACCAACTCCCAGAGTTCACTCAGACTCACGTCCATTGAGTCAGTGATGCCATCCAGCCATCTCATCCTCTGCCATCCCCTTCTCCTCCTGCCCCAATCCCTCCCAGCATCAGAGTCTTTTCCAATGAGTCAACTCTTCACATGAGGTGGCCAAAGTACTGGATTTTCAGCTTTAGCATCATTCCTTCCAAAGAAATCTCAGGGCTGATCTCCTTCAGAATGGATTGATTGGATTTCCTTGCATTCCAAGGGACACTCAAGAGTCTTCTCCAGCACCACAGTTCCAAAGCACCAATTTTTCAGTGCTCAGCCTTCTTCACAGTCCAGCCCTCACAACTATACATGACTACTGGAAAAACCATAGCCTTCACTAGACAAACTTTAGTCGGCAAAGTAGAGGTCCTCATATAATAAGTTTGACTAAGCTAGCTGTAATAAAACTCAAAAATTAAAGAATTTTTTCAAGTCATAGAGTTCTCTCAAAAGGCTTTTTAGTGACTTATATGGAAATTGAAGAGAAGGGCAAGGATCATGTGGTATGTGAAGAGGATTTTCAATCTGAAGGGGAGATCCCAAAGTAGAGAGCTAAAAAGAACTCAGAACCAGCAATATTCAATGAAACTTCTTTACTCTTTAAAATAGCAACAAATATTAACAATTCTAGGACAAACTTAAAAATTACCTAATTTCAAGGTTTGCCAATAGGAAACAAAATACTCAATAGGTAAGTTCCTTCTATAATTTGTCAAGAAATTGTAAAAAATATAGGAAATCAAGAAATTATCATGAAAATGTGTTGAATTTTGTCAGATATTTTCTTAACACTTATTGACATGATCATGTGATTTTTAATCTTCCATTCTGTTATTGCGATGTATCAAATTGGTTGATTTGTGTATACTGAACCATCCTTGCATGCTTTATGATTCTACTAATGTGCTGTAGAATACAGTTTTATTGAATTTTCGCACCAATGTTCATTGTTGCTTTTCAGTCACTCAGTCATGTCTGACTTTTCATGACCCCGTGGATTGCAGCACAATATGTTAGTTTTTCTTTCCTTGTAGTGTCTTTTTCTGCCTTTGTTTTTAGGGCAATGCTGGCTTCAAAAATGAGTTGGAAAGATTTTCTTCTCTTATTTTTTGGAGGAGTTTGCAGAGGATTGGCATTAATTCTTCTTAAAATGTTTGATAGAAGCTAGTCTTGAACTTTTCTTTATTCTGAAACTTTAATTACTTATTCAATCTCCTTATTCATTTTTTTATCTGTTCAGATTTTCAATTTCATAGTGATTCAGTTTTTGCAGTTTGTATATTTCCAGAAATGCATATATTTCTCCTATACTATCTAACTTGTCTGATAATTATTCCTAATAATCTTTTATGTTGATTTCTAAAAGATATTTCTGTTGTATGAGTTGTCAAGAAGACACTACTAAGTGAAATAAGCCAGTCTCAGAAAGACAAATATTTCATGACTCCATTTATATGAGGTATCTAAATTGTTCAAAGTCATAGAAGCAAAGAGTAGAATGGTGGTTGCCAGGGGCCGTGGGGAGAGGGAACACAGAAGTTGCTGTTTATCAGGTACGTTCCATTCCGTTCAGTCGCTCAGTCGTGTCCGACTCTTTGTGACCCCATGAATCGCAGCACGCCAGGCCTCCCTGTCCATCACCAACTCCCGGAGTTCACTCAGACTCACGTCCATTGAGTCCATGATGCCATCCAGCCATCTCATCCTCGATCATCCCCTTCTCCTCCTGCCCCCAATCCCTCCCAGCATCAGGGTCTTTTCCAATGAGTCAATTCTTCGCATGAGGTGGCCAAAGTACTGGAGCTTCAGTTTTAGCATCATTCCTTACAAAGAAATCTCAGGGTTGATCTCCTTCAGAATGGACTGGTTGGATCTCCTTGCAGTCCAAGGGACTCTCAAGAGTCTCCTCCAACACCACAGTTCAAAAGCATCAATTCTTTGGTGCTCAGCCTTCTTCACAGTCCACATCCATACATGACCACAGGAAAAACCATAGCCTTGACTAGACGGACCTTAGTCGGCAAAGTAATGTCTCTGCTTTTGAATATACTATCTAGGATGGTCATAACTTTTCTTCCAAGGAGTAAGCGTCTTTTAATTTCATGGTGCAGTCACCATCTGCAGTGATTTTGGAGCCCCAAAAAATAAAGTCTGACACTGTTTCTACTGTTTCCCCATCTATTTCCCATGAAGTGATGGGACCAGATGCCATGATCTTCGTTTTCTGAATGTTGAGCTTTAAGCCAACTTAAAGCCAAATTTATCAGGTACAGAGGTCCAATGATGTAAGATGAGCAAGTTCTAGAGATATGTACAACATTCTGCCTGCAGTTAAAATTACTGCATTTTGCCCTAAAACTTTGTTAGGGGTGTAGATCTCATGCTAAATGCCATTGCCACAATAAAAAATGCTTTAGAGACCTTTCATTGTTAGAATAGAATAATGACTCATGGCTTCTAAATTAGAAACAATTCCATAATGTAAATTTGTAAAAGTAAAAAGAGAGCATTGTATTATGCATAGAATACATATTTTGTGTTGAAAATAAAATTAAAAGTAAAAATAGAAATCATTCTTATGATTTTAACTGGGATAAAAATTTGATAACTTTTTTTTTTTCTCAAATCACAATACACTCCTCTGGAAACATCCAGGTTATGAACAATTTTTAGGAAGTTTTAAATCCCATTATGTTTATGTTCCACTAAATAGAGCATATTTGAATTGAATTAAGACAATTTTATTAAATTATTTTTTAAAAAACAAAGTCATGTACAAATGTTGACTTTTTTTTATGAACATCAGTCTGGATATACAAAGGACAAAACATCAGTAGTAGGCCAAGACTTGGCAGCTGAAAGCCTTAGTGGCTAATAAGATCTACATTTCTTTTATATTATAAAATAATATGACAAGGAAATTTTTCAATATTTGCATTTATTATTAATTAAATAATTTTGAAACAAATATTTTGGCTTCTACTTACACATTTCTCAAACATGCTGTGGATCTAAGCAGACATAGTAAAGGCAAGAGCTTCTAATTGATTTACAGAAGCATGGGTATGTATCCCATACAATGCTTCTTCTTCCAAAATTTTGCTTACTTTTGCTTTATGCAGGTATCACNCTACTTACACATTTCTCAAACATGCTGTGGATCTAAGCAGACACAGTAAAGGCAAAAGCTTCTAATTGATTTACAGAAGCATGGGTATGTATCTCATACAATGCTTCTTCTTCCAAAATTTTGCTTACTTTTGCTTTATGCAGGTATCACATTAGCATTTTACAGATTTATCAATGGGTTCTTAAAGAGTGAAAATTCAACTGAAGTAATATTCAGCAATGATGATGAAGTTAAATTGGTTAACTGTGGGATGAAATTTTAAGAGAGCAGAGTGGAAAACTTCGGGGATGAAAGTAATGGAAAGAGGTTGAAACTGGAAAGAGGAAATCCTAAAAAATATAGGAATAGGAGTATATTAGAGAATACGAGAGAATAGAAATATATGAGAGACTTATACATTTGGGGCAGAGACCTAGTATTATGAAAATATAAGGTATAATTAAATGAGGCAAAATTTGGCAACTGAGCCAGTCAGTAGTAGTTTGTAGGAATTCTCTCTCTGATCTTTGAGGATTTGATTATTTTGGAATACAATATTATCCTAAGGTAAAATTAGCATCTGGATTATTCCATTATTCCTTTATTATTATTATTTAAATGATTCTTCCATTTCTACAGTCAAGTTTAAATAAGCAATGTGTGTGTGTGTGTGTGTGTGTGTATGTGTGTGTGAGTTGCTCAGTTGTGTCTGACTCTTTGTGACCCCATAGACCATAGCCTGCTAGGCTCTTCTGTCCATGGAATTCTCCATGCAAGAATATATTGCAGGCAGATTCTTTACCATCTGAGCCATCAGAGAAGCCCTTAATTAGGTATTAAGTCCTGTTAATTGCATCTCTTTCATCTCTAGTCTCTCTCTTCTCTCACTATTTTTCTGCTGCTGGCTTAGTTTAAAAAGGTGAAGCTAAGAATAACTAAAAATCCTCATATAAATGCTCGGTTGGTTTTTCTAACACTCAAATCTTCAAAGTTGTTTTCTTGCTGAGCTTGTCTTCTTACTGTCAATGAAATATCTAGACATTTCATATAAGTAATGTTTATGATCTGGAAAGTTTCTAGCATCATTCCTGTTATATTCATTAAAGCAAGGTTTTGATACTACCAAACTCTGCAGTTCTCAACAATGTAATGCAGTCCCCAAGCCCTAATGCATTAGAATATGCCTTTGCTCAGTTCTCTCTACTTCTGCCTAACTTTGAACATGCCATGTAGACTTAGGCTCACTCTTTAAGAGGTAACAATTTTATTCTACATATTTGTTTACTTATCTATCTCTCTTATTCCATGAGCTCATTGACAGGTTATTGTCCTTGCTTAATTTTTATCTACAATCCTGTTCCTATTACACTGTATATGAATAATTCTCTGTTGAGTCAATAATTGAATAACATGATCTTTATTGAACTTTGTCATTGGAAAATCTGAGGACAATTTTTGCAAATTTTTTAAATGATCAAAGAAATCAGTTACCTTACAAAAATTATTTGTATAGAGTTAACAACATATATTATAGACAATGTCCGCAAAGCTAGGCAACAAAATTGATCCATGAATTTCAATAAGTGCTTCTAATATCCATTTAATCTTACATTCCCCATTTGGAAGGAAAGAATTTAGGACAAAATTCTACTGATCCATTTGGCATGCTCAGTAATAGCAATCACTTCAAGATTGTAGGTGGTGTAACTGCCTGTTCAATGTCAAATTTAAAAACTCTTGAGGAAACAATGATACATGTTGGGTGTGGGCAGGACAATCATTCTTTTGTCTTTTCATCATTTCCATTAGAATCAGGCACTACATGTCAGGATAGTAGCTTTGATGAAAGAGTTATGTTAAGGCTTAATCTAGATAAAGGACAGATAATACTGAACTGTGATTGGAAACAGAGATGGTGAACTGAAATAAAGCCATCATTCTTCTGCAAAGACATGGTAACTTCTTGCAATTCTGAAGACATGGAATGATTTTTAGTTCCTCAGACCATTTGCTTGTGAAATGACAGCATATATACTTTGAAAATCAAACACACCTATGCTGTACTGTTCATGTTTCAAGATGTAATGTGTGCAATTGTTTTGATTTATAACCCAAGTATCAATTACTCATGACACCTCCACTTTTCCTGTTTTGAAATAATATTGTATCTTTTTGCTAACGTGACCTCTTTAATTCCTTACGAACTATTAATTTTGGTTGCATGACTTATCTCATTTAAATGTGAAAAGAAATCACACTGAAAGTGACTATTTTACTGATCAGTAACATTATATACTGTGATGCAAATCTTAAACTCTGATGTCCATTTTCTTTTTACCATTTCTGTTGGATGAAATAATCTGCTCTTGTTATCAATCAGTGGGAATGCTTAATGGGTCAAGGGACTACTTAAAAGCTATGCTCACTATGAAAAAATTCTTTTATTCTCATCACTCCTCCTTTGTTCAAATGCTATTGCAATTTAGAAGAGATATGTCAATAATCAGTGAGTAACAGGGCCTATAATATGATCTTTAAAAGTATTAAACTCATAATTATAAAATTGATCATTATATAAAGTCAATGAGGTTATTCAATTAAAAAAATACTTCACAGATGGTCTGCTTTAGAATTAACTATAATAAACCAATCATTTCAATGTAGAAGATAAAACAATTAAGGCATAATTTTTCCTTCTATTGCCACTTCTTTCTTCTTTCCTTCCATCCTTTCTTTAGGCCTTACTTCCTCCTTTCCTTTGTATATTTTTCTTTTATATTTTCCACATTTGCTTGACATTTACAAACAATTTTTTTTCCCTTTTACCTTCCATTACATGGTTTTCTATTTTCTCCTTAAAAATGAAACGGCCTTATGATTTCTGAAAGTAATAGATTATTAAATACTAATTATGTAATCACACTTCCCTGGTTTCTCAGTGATGAAAAGAATGTGTCTGCAATGCAGGAGAGGTGAGTTCAATCCCTGGGTCAGGACGAGCCCCTGGAGAAAGAAATGCTAGCCCACTCCAGTAACTTGGCTGTGAAATCCCATGGCCAAAATAGCCTGGCGGGCTACAGTCCATGCAGTCACAAAGACTTGGACACAACTTAGAAATTAAGGAAAAACAATTATGTGATCACACAAGGAAAACATTTACTTAGGTATATCTTTATGATTGTTGGCACTATGCAATTTGAAAGAAATGTAGATATTGTATTGGTGTTTTTCTTTTTCTTTTTTTTTAATTTTATTTTTTTATTTTTTAATTAATTTTTATTTTTTAGTTTGTTTTGCTTTACAATACTGTATTCGTTTTGCTATACATTGACATGAATCAGCCACGAGTATACATGAACTACCAATCCCGACCACCACCTCCCCCCTCCTGCCCCACACCTTCTCTCTGGATTATCCCCGTGCATCAGTCCCAAGGATCCTGCATCCTGCATCAAACCTGGACTGGTGATTCGTTTCACTTATGATATCATACATGTTACACTGCCACTCTGCCAACTCATCCCACCCTCTCCCTCTCCCACAGAGTCCAAAAGGCTGTTCTATACATGTGTGTCTCTTTTGCTGTCTTGCATACAGGTTTATCATTACCATCTTTCTAAATTCCATATATATCTGTAAGTATACTGTTTTGGTGTTTTTCTTTCTGGCTTACTTCACTCTGTATAATCGGCTCCAGCTTCATCCACCTCATTAGAACTGATTCAAATGTATTCTTTTTAATGGCTGAGTAATACTCCATTGTGTATATGTACCACAGCTTTCTTATCCAGTCATCTGCTGATGGACATCTAGGTTGCTTCCTAGACAGCTATTATAAACAGTGCTGTGATGAACATTGGGGTACACGTGTCTCTTTCAATTCTGGTTTCCTCGGTGTGTATGCCCAGCAGTGGGACTGCTGGGTCATAAGGCAGTTCTATTTGCAATTTTTTAAGGAATCTCCACACTGTTCTCCATAGTGGCTGTACAATTTGCATTCCCACCAACAGTGTAAGAGGGTTCCCTTTTCTCCACACCCTCTCCAGCATTTATTGCTTGTTGACTTTTGGATCGCAGCCATTCTGACTGGTGTGAAATGGTACCTCATTGTGGTTTTGATGTGCATTTCTCTGATAATGAGTGATGTTGAGCACTTTTCATGTGTTTGTTAGCCATCTGTATGTCTTCTTTGGAGAAATGTCTATTTAGTTCTTTGGCCCATTTTTTGATTGGGTCATTTATTTTTCTGGAGTTGAGCTGCATAAGCTGCTTGTATATTTTGAGATTAGTTGTTTGTCAGTTGCTTCATTTGCTATTATTTTATCCCATTCAGAAGGCTGTCTTTTCACTTTGTTTATAGTTTCCTTTGTTGTGCAGAAGCTTAACCTAAGCTCACCTAACTTTGTACTTTAAATTTGTGACATGATTTCTTTCATAAATATGTATGTCAGCTGGCAGTGAGTTTTCTCTGCCTTCCAGCTCAGCTGTATGACTCAGAAGGCTGAGCATAGGTTAACTGGGACCTTGTTTCAGCATTTCAGAAACTATACTCACATGTGAGCTGGGAGTACAGTCTCATCTGAGACTCAGGGAACTCTCTGAAAAATTAACTTCTTATGATTGCAGCAATAAGGCTCACACTATCTTGAAAGCTCATGTAAGAACCACTCTCAAATCTGAGAGTCTTCCTTCAGGTCCTGACTACAGGACACTTCTACAGAGATTCTCACGGCATAGTATTAAGTTCAGAAAAAGCCCTTCTGATATTGACAAGTCCATGCAAGGTGTCTCCTGAACTCAAAGTTAAATGATTTAAAAACTTACTTATATCTTCAAAATTATTTCCTCATTTCTGTGTATACCTTAATTATGTAGTATCCTGTGTATTTATAGGCTCTATTTGCTCTCAATAGAAGGAGATTATATAGGGGTGAAAGCTTAGAGATGGTAATCTTAAAGCCATTTAAAATTCTGTCTACCACAAGATTATTTGAGCATAATTTTATTAACTTGATCTACAAAAGTGTGAGCATGAGTTGATTAAAATTTCATTTCTAGGGTAAATTGCTACTTAATAGATATAAATCATACAATTGACTAAGAAGGGAATGCTTTTAATTAATACTTAAGCAGCATGGAATATTCCAAACATTCTATTTTGCAAAAAATCATGTTCTACTGATTGCAACTTTTACTGTACATGTTATATTTGGTATATTTGGTTAAACAGAGACATTTCATATAAGATCTGATCTGAAACGTCTTCCCATTGGCCAGAATGAAAGACAACATGAAAACTGTTATAATCAATAATAGTTTCTACTTGTCACTCTTCATGGATTAACTATTAACTAGGTACTCTTAATACTGAATAGGGTATACAAGCAATTTTCTTTCATTGTCTTCTGAATTTTTTCCTTGGGCTCCATTCCAAAAGATTTAGACTGATAGAAATTAGCATACAATGGTACATGTCTGGGTGGTGGTGGTGGTTTAGTCACTAGGTGAAGGTGAAGTCGCTCGGTAGTGTCCAACTCTTGCGACCCCATGGGCTGTAGCCTACCAGGCTACTCCGTCCATGGGATTCTCCAGTCAAGAATATTGGAGTGGGTTGCCATTTCCTTCTCTAGGGGACCTTCCCGACCTAGGGATCGAACCCAGGTCTCCCACATTGGAGGCAGATGCTTTAACCTCTGATCCACCAGGGAAGCCCAGTTTAGTCACTAAGCCATTTCCAATTCTTGAGACCACATGATGGTAGCCCACCAGGCTCCTCTATCCATGGAATTTCCAGAAAAGAATATAAGAGTGGGCTGCCATTTCCTTCTCCAAGGGAACTTCCTGACACAGGGATCAAATCTACGTCTCTTACAATGCAGACAGACTCTTTTGAGTTGAGCCAAAAGGAAGCCCCATGTGTGTGAGAATACTGATACTAACCACAGAACCCTCTTTCTGAGCAAATTCATATATCAAAAATTAATTTTAAAGTATTTGTTTTATATCAAAAAATAAAATTTTAAAGTATTTGCTTTATATCAAAAATTAAATTTTTAAAGTATTTGCTTTCAATAGATATACAAGAACAAATTATACAATCAACACTCAGAAGAATTAAATGTACTAATAGTTTGTTTTACAGTTGTTCTTCATATTTGCTTTCAATAGATATACAAGAACAAACTATACAATCAACACTAAGAAGAATTAAATATACTAATAGTTTGTTTTACAGTTGTTCTTCATGGTATAAGGTTTAGCAGGCAGTATGAATAAATCAATACACAAAAAATATAATCTAAAAACTTTAGAAAAATGTTTAATATTTAAAACTATATCTCTGTTAGATTAATAGTATAAGCTTGAAAAAATCCTAAATCATTTATATTTACATATTGACTTAATTTTGCCACAGTTTGCATAGTTTATTGCTTAAAATACAAAAGGGCAAAATGGCTTTCTGTGGAAGCCTTACAAATAGCTGAGAAAAGAAGAGAAACTAAAGGCAAAGGAGAAAAATAAAACCTATCTGAATGCAGAGTTCCAAAGAATGGCAAGGAAGGATAAGAAAGCCTTCCTAAGTGATCAAAGCAAAGAAATAGAGCAAAACAATGGAATTGGAAACACTAGCGATCTCTTCATGAAAATTAGAGCTATCAAGGAAATATTTTGTGCAAAGATGGGCATAATAAAGGGCAGAAATTTTATAGATCTAACAGAAGCAGATGATTTTAGGAAATGGTGTTAAGAATACATGGAAGAACTATACAACAAAATCTTAATGATCCAGATAACAACGATGGTATGAACACCACCCTTATGGCAGAAAGTGAAGAGGAACTACAAAGCCTCTTGATGAAAGTGAAATGGGAGTTGAAAAGGTTGGCTTAAAGCTCAACATTTAGAAAACGAAGATCATGGCATCTGGTTCCATCACTTCATGGCAAATAGATAGGGAAACAGTGGAAACAATATCTGATATTATTTTGGGGGGCTCCAAAATCAGTGCAGATGGTGATTGAAGCCATGAAATTAAAAGACGCTTACTCCTTGGAAGAAAAGTTATGATCAGCATAGATAGCATATTCAAAAGCAGAGACATTACTTTGACAACAAAGGTCTGTCTAGTCAAGGTTATGGCTTTTCCAGTGGTCATGTATGGATATGAGAGTTGGACTGTGAAGAAGGCTGAGCGCCAAAGAATTGATGGTTTTGAACTGAAGTGCTGGAAAGGACTCTTGAGAGTCCCTTGGACTGCAAGGAGATCCAACCAGTCCATTCTAAAGGAGATCAGCCCTAGGAGTTCTTTGGAAGGAATGATGCTAATGCTGAAACTCCAATAATTTGGCCACCTCATGTGAAGAGTTGACTCATTGGAAAAGACTCTGATGCTGGGAGGGATTGGGGGCAGGAGGAGAAGTAGACAAAAGAGGATGAGGTGGTTGGGTGGCATCACTGACTCGATGGATATGAGTCTGAGTGAACTCCGGGAGTTGGTGATGGATAGGGATGCCTGGCATACTGCGATTCATGAGGTCACAAAGAGTTGCACATGACTGAGTGACTGAACTGGACTGCACTGATTATCTCCTGTGCTGTCGCAGCCTGGCACTCTCAATCACCACCCCTGACCTTGGGCGTGGGGTAGCTCCTCTCGGCCGCACATCTGCCTAAAGACTATGGTAAAGTCTTTGATTGTGTGGATCACAATAAACTGTGGAATATTCTGAAAGACATGGGAATACCAGACCACCTGACCTGCCTCTTGAGAAACCTATATGCAGGTCAGGAAGCAATAATTAGAACTGGACATGGAACAACAGGCTAGTTCCAAATAGGAAAAGGATTATGTCAAGGATGTGTATTGTCACCCTGCTTATTTAACTTCTATGCAGAATACATCATGAGAAATGCTGGGCTGGAAGAAGCACGAGCTAGAATCAAGATTGCCAGGAGAAATATCAATAACCTCAAATATGCAAATGATACCACCCTTATGGCAGAAAGTGAAAAGGAGCTAAAAAGCCTCTTGATGAAAGTGAAAGAGGAGAGTGAAAAAGTTAGGTTAAAGCTCAACATTCAGAAAACGAAGATCATGGCATCTGGTCCCATTACTTCATGGGAAATAGATGGGGAAACAGTGGAAACAGTGTCAGAGAGTATTTTTTAGGGCTCCAAAATCACTGCAAATGGTGTTTGCAGCCATGAAATTAAAGACTCCTACTCCTTGGAAGGAAAATTATGACCAACCTAGATAGCATATTAAAAGCAGAGATATTGCTTTGCCAAAAAAGGGCCGTCTAGTCAAGGCTCTGGTTTTTCCAGTGGTCATATATAGATGCAATAGTTGGACTGTGAAGAAGGCTGAGTGTCTCAGAATTGATGCTTTTGAACTGTGGTGTTGGAGAAGACTCTTGAGAGTCCCTTGGACTGCAAGGAGATCCAACTAGTCCATCTTAAAGGAGATCAGACCTGTGTGTTCATTGGAAGGACTGGTGCTGAAGCTGAAACTCCAATACTTTGGCCACCTCATGCGAAGAGTTGACTCATTGGAAAAGACCCTGATGCTGGGAGGGATTGGGGGCAGGAGGAGAAGGGGACAACAGAGGATGAGATGTCTGGATGGCATCACCAACTCAATGGACATGAGTTTGAGTAAACTCCGGGAGTTGGTGAAGGACCAGAAAGCCTGGTGTGCTGCCATTCATGAGGCTGCAAAGAGTCGGACATGACTGAGCAACTGAACTGAACTGATTCTCTTTTGAAGTATGAGGAAAAGTGACCAGCTTGTTTCCATGTTGTCTTATCACACATTTTTCATTTCTTCCATTGTAATATTTTTTTAAACATTACTTATTCCTAACTGTTCATGTGAAGAAATTCTCAATGGACTAACATATATATATAAAATGTCATTAGATTTCATTTCATTTCATTTAGATAAGATGATTTTGCACTTTGGACTCAAACACTTGCTTTTCCTATTAAGAATCCAAACATCAAGTAAGGAGCTCTATCTTTCAAATAAAATTCAGAAAGTATTTATGTTTCAAGTAGTGAATTTTGTTATGTGCTAAACTCAAAAAATAAGTGCATAAGTGTTTTTAAAAGTCCTAAAATAAGGAAATGAATATAGTCAAAGTAGTCAAAATGTTTTTTCCCCATCAGCTTGAAGCGTTAATCAGTGAGAAGTCTACATTGAATTCCATGTCATTAAATTATTGTGATAATTCTAGGATATAAAGGGAATGAAATATGGGGGAAAAAATCAAATGGGTAAAAGTAACCAAAAAGAAGCAAACAAAAGATTCAAACCTAGTAGTACATTTATTCAATTTATCTTCCTTTATGAAATAGATTCATTTCAGTTACTTTGGCCACAAGTTTCTAAATTTCTTCTGACATAAGTTGTGAAATCAAGGATGCTTTCCTGCAAAGGATAACTATTTGAAAAACTGGGGAAATCTGGCAAGAAAGACCAAGGAATGGCATATACTCAAGAGGAAGCAGTGTTGTAGAATACCAATAGTGTAAAACTTCCTGGGAGATGTAACTCACTTAATATTTAGGTTTTCATTTATACAAGTTTTAATGTTTTGCCATGGCATACTGATGATGAAAATTCTCTTTAGCCATCACCCAATTCCTGAACTAATTAGGTTATCTTACCAAATGCAGCAAAGCAGTATCTTCTGAAGTAGATGTTTTTAATCTCTATGTTCTTGAGACAAAGAAATTCTGTAGCAGAAGTCACAAATTGGTTTCTCTCAGACTAGAATTTGAAAAGATGTAATGTGTTTGACATAGATATTAAGACAAGATATGAAATTGGAACAGTAATAAGAAAGAACTGAAGATCTTCTCTAGATGTTGTGAAGCTTTGAATGTTCATTTCATGTTCCTGTTGTTGTGGTTATATGTTGTAAGTTGTGTCTAGCCTTTTGCCACCCCATGGACTTAGCATACCAGGCTCCTCTCTCATCCACTATCTCCTGGAGTTTGCTCAAATTCATGACCATTGTAACAGTGATGATATCTAACCATATCTTTCTCTGCTGCCCTCTTCTCGTTTCACCTTCAATCTTTTCCAGCATCAGGGTCTTTTCTAATGAGCTGACTTTTCATATCAGATGGCCAAAATGGAGCTTCAGCTTCCGGAACAGTCCTTCCAATGAATATTCAGAGTTGATTTCCATTCGGATTGACTAGTTTTATTTCCTTGCTGTCCAAGGGAATCTCAGGAGTCTGCTCCATCAGCACAGTTTGAAAGGGTCAGTTATTTGGAGCTCAGCCTTCTTTATGGTCCAACTCTCACATCCATATATGAGTACTTGAAAAACCATAGCTTTGAACCTATGGATATTTGATGGCAATGTGATGTCTCTGCTTTTTAGTATGCTGTCTAAGTTTGTAATATATTTCCTTCCAAGGAGCAAGTGTCTTTTAACTTCATGTTTCTAGATGATGACACAGGAGGACTTGGAGGGTGGGACACATATTGTTCCTTTTATACAAGACACAAACTTCTCCAGTTTGAAACATATTCAGAAAATTTTGGCTCATCTCATTTCACTCATTGTTATTAACTGGACTCTATGGGACATTGGAATTTGTGATCCCTTACTTTAACCTCAATGGTGAAGAACTCACTGTTCTGCAATACTTTTAAAAGGATATAATGAATGTTCTGCTTAATCCTTGATGACTATATATTTCATTGCTGATCATTTACTGGAGAAAATGGTCCTAGAAGAGTTTGGAATGTGCTGTAATAGACATACAAAAAGGAAATACTGTAGAAGATGCACCTCAAGATGCATTTGGAACCCAGAAGAGAAATGTCTATTGGAGATGGCAAAAAGGCAATGTAAGGAGAAACTGTCTTAGAGGATAACAAAATAATAAATTAAGAAAATTAAGGAATCTTTGAAAACAAGTCAATATCTAAGATTTTCATCATATTATCTAGTCTCAATTCCTTGGTGCTAAATTTTTCATAGAGAAATTCCAATGATTCAGTCTAATTCAACAAAATTACTGTTTTATTATGTAAATAAAATCATTTTATTAATTTTATATCAAGTGGATTACTACTGGATCATGATAAATGCATATACCTATAATAATACACACTGAATATATAGAACATTACAGATATTCCAGGAAGTTCCACTGGCTGTTTTACATTTGAACCCCTTCATCTATCTCCCAAATGACTACTGTTTTAAATTTATTTTCCAGCACTTTACTTTCTTATTCTAAAATTACATATAAATGCAATAATACACTATATTATTATTACAGTGTGTATAATATGTGTATGTTAAATAACAATATGCTGTATGTACTTTTACAGTGTTTGAATAACAGACTGTATATATGCAGTGAGCAACTTTATTTTCTTGAGCTCCAAATAGAATGTAAGGTTTGTGAAGGCAGGAGGTACATAGGGCTGTTTTATCACTGCACCCCGTAGCACATGGTAGGATGCTTTGGTTATTCTAGAGCTTAATAAAGAAATATTTATTAAATGAATTAATATTCTGCCAGTGTTTCTGAGGTCAGTCTGTTTGACAACAGTACAGAGTTTGGATGTAGGATGGCTGAAATAGAAGACAGAATTTCAGATCCACAAGCATATGCAGACATTGGATAACCTGTATCTCCATGGAAACCTAAATTAAAATAGCAAAATAACTGAAACCTGGAAATGACAAAGTTCAGCGTGTTTTAGTGAGACTTTTGTATATATGGCAACATTCTATTCCTTAATTCCTTTTTTAGCCAAACTCTAATGGAAAAGTTGACATTGTCCTTCTCATTTTAGGTCAAAGGAGCCGGACTCGATTTATCCTTATGCCAACCCAAGGAGAAGGCCGGCCATGTCCCACAGAGCTTACCCAGCACAAAACCTGCCCAATGACCCCCTGCTACAGCTGGGTCCTCAGCAACTGGTCTGCATGTAAATTGGAGGTAAGTCATATAATGGCATTTAAAGAAATGTTTCTCAGTCTGTCCAAAGTACTTGTCTGTTGAAATCTACAAGGTGATGAAACAAAGTTCATAGCACCAGGGGCCTGGCACAGTGTATTTTTATACCATAGAGAGCATGGAAAAAAGAACCAAATGACTTAACTTCATACAGAGCGATATTGCTAGGAAAATAAATGCCCATCGTTATCAACTATTTGTAATAAGTTGGATCAGGGAACTTTCAATCTTTTTAGCATCTTGAAGAATTCTCTATCTTCTTGGTTTGTTGGAAATATCAAAGCATTATGCAATTAGGCAAAACCCTGATACTATAGAAATGCACAACTTGTTGTAGACTGTATTTCTTTAAAAAGCACTTTTAGGCTTAGATAAAATCTTACACGTGGACAGAAAACCAAAAGTGTATGAAAGATATATTTTAACATTATTACACAAACCAAGGTTACTACATTTTCCTCAATGATTGCTTTTTATTGACCTGAAATATAAATGCCTAGTAACATCATAATATATCACATACCCAGAGCTTTTGCTGGGTCAGCAATGATGCTCTGTGGCATTTTCTCTCTGGTTTCTTGTATAAGAAAAAAGCACATTGATTTTTCTCCATTTTCTTGTTTTATTAGTTTATCCTTCAGTTCATATTCCAAGACAGATTTAATTAGGCAACAATAATTTTGATTATGCATTAATATATCTGCAGATTATTCTCTTAGTGTTCCTGTCAGGATGACATTGTTGTACAGCATCATTATCTTGCAGAAGTTAAATGTCCATGTATTTTAATAAGTCTCAGAGGAATAAAAATGTGTGGTACATTTGTTCAGTCTCCTTTTTACAGAAAATAAGTTACCATGCCAATTAATCCAATAGTAACCTAATGGCTTTAAATATGAATACTTTGTGTACTTAGTCCAAAACTCTCTTTCCTAAACCTTCAACAGTTTTTTCGGTACTGCTTAGTATCACAAATAAGAAATGGAAGGAAGATTTCTCCTAACAACTGTTGAGAGAGTAGTGAAAACAAATTCAAAGAATTTAGGAACTCATTGCAGGAGAAGGAAGAGAAAAGACAGGAAGAAGAAGGGAAGGATGGGGGACAAACTCCATACTCTGTGTCTCACCAGCCATACAGCTGCTACTATACCTCACTTGTTCTTTTGTATTGAGGTGGCCAAAAAGTTCATTTGAGTTTTTCCATAAGATGTTACAGAGAATCCCAGGTGAACTTTTTGACCAACCCAATGCTTTTCCTTTTATCTTCCTGGGTATCAAGAGCTTTTTTTTTTTTTTAATAGACGAATCTGCCAGTTTGTCTCCTAGGAACGTGCAGGGGAAATGTCAAATGTAATGTTTGAGATTTTGCTGTCACATACTAAACTTTAGCCAGAACCACAGGGGCTGGAGTGGTAGGTGGTGAACATTCTCTATAGCAGTATTTGTGGAGGTGGGGAGAAGGGGTGTACTTTGGGCACCTCATGCGAAGAGTTGACTCATTGGAAAAGACCCTGATGCTGGGAGGGATTGGGGGCAGGAGGAGAAGGGGACGACCGAGGATGAGATGGCTAGATGGCATCACAGACTCAATGGACGTGAGTCTGAGTGAACTCCGGGAGTTGGTGATGGACAGGGAGGCCTGGCGTGCTGCAATTCATGGGGTCGCAAAGAGTCGGACACGACTGCGCGACTGAACTGAACTAAACTTTAGCCAGAACCACAGGGACTGGAGTGGTAGTGGTGAACATTCTCTATAGCAGTATTTGTGGAGGTGGGGAGAAGGGATTGTGGCATCTGATGGAGATACTCAGATACAGGGGCCCTGGAGACCTTAAGAGAAGGTGTATCCAGAGATTTCAAAGGTGCCTTAGATTTCTAGATGAGGTCATTCCATTCACTGACATTTCCAGTCAAGGGGAAACTGGAGTTAGCCTCAATCCAGGCAAAGCTCTCAGAAAACATGTCTGTATTAATTATTCCTGTGTGGGCACCTTACCTGCAGGAGACCAACAGCATTCTTCCCCAAGAATTTGGAATGTAACTGAAGCTGTTCAAAGATATTATATTCAAAAACTCTTTGCTGTCAAATATTCCCACCTTAAATAATGAAGTCAGTTACTCAGAGGCAAAAGAGAAAAAGAATCTTGATGATTTTTGAAAGTTTGCTGAGTTTGAACTGCATTCCTGTTCTTCCTGAAGCCTGATTTTGAATGCTTTGTGAGATACATAACACAAGATATTTTCAATGAGTCCCCTTTTCTTACTTATCTATGTAAACTGAGTTTGGGGAATTACTGATCAAAATACACATCACATGAACTTCCAAATACAAAGCAAGTGCACCTCTCTCATAGCTGTCCTTCTGCTTCTCCTTTTTCTGTAATATCCTGACCTGCCCAGTGTGGGTTGCAGACTTATTCACTGGAGGTGGTGATTGTGATCTTGAAGTGGCTGATTGCCATCAAGTGGATCAAACCCCAAACAGAGGAGCTTGCCCAGGGCATGGTGGATATGCCAATTCTGTCACCATCATCTGTGGAAAGAGACTTGCAAACGAAAGTATTTATCCTCAGGCTTCATTTTTTTTTTCAGGGTTTCCTAACTCCTTCCAAGTTTCAGAGCTGATAACACATATCCACACATATGTTGCAAAATCTGTTTCAGAGCTCAGACTCTGGAGTCTCTCAGGTCTATTTTTTTAGATTTTGTTTTATATATTCTTAAATATTATTTTGTAGACTTCATCTATCCCTTAGTATTCTCAGAACTTCTCATTTTCAAAAGTAGAATAACATGAAGTGACACCCTTTACTCTTCACTGCTGCTGCTGCTGCTGCTAAGTTGTGTCAGTCGTGTCCGACTCTTTGAGACCCCATAGACAGCAGCCCACCAGGCTCCCCCATTCCTGGGATTCTCCAGGCAAGAATACTGGAGTGGGTTGCCATTTCCTTCAACGCATGAAAGTGAAAAGTGAAAGTGAAGTCACTTAGTTGTGTCCGACTCTGTGCGACCCCATAGACGGCAGCCCACCAGGCTCCTCAGTCCATGGGATTCTCCAGGCAAAAGTACTGCAGTGGGGTGCCACTGCCTACTCTTCACTAGATTCACCATTTTACATTTATGTATATTTATAGACTCACACACATATTTTGTATTTATTATTTAAATACATATGAGTAGACTTTTGTTTTTATTTATTTAAAGATACTTGAGTGTTTTTAATTTTTTTTTGTTTAATTGTTGGCTGCGCCTTGCAGCATGTGAAACCTTAGTTCCCTGACCAGGGATTGAACTTGTGCCCCCTGCATTGAGAAGCGGTGTCTTAAACCCTGGACTATCAGGGAAGTCTCTAGACTGTTGTTTTTTTTTTTTTTTAAGTGGCTTTAAGTATACCAAAAAACTGAGCAGAGAGTTCCCATATGCCCCTTAATTTCTCAAACTCGCATGCTTCCCCGTATTATCAGCATCTTTGCAGGCCTAATGTTGGTTAAGATTTTTTTCCAGTTCCTCACTCTGCACTTTTTGCCAGGTTTTTAAACTCTCCAAACTCTGTTTACTTATGTATATCACAGGAGGAGAAGTAGTATCTGCTTTGCTGGGGGTTTTGGTAACGATTAGACAAGTCATACGTAGTGCTGAGCATAGTACCTGACATAAATTTAGAGCTCAGTAAATTGAGGTTGTTATTATAGGTTTGATTAAAACTCTGATTGTGAGCATTAGCACCACCTGCTGATCCGCATCTGGTGATGCTGATGCAGAGTAGACAGGAAGTCCATTATGATCTGGACAGCAGAGACTTAGTGACAGAATCCTGACTGTTGACCATCTTGTTCTAAGAAGCCTGTCTCTGTTTTCGAGTCCTGGTGTGTAAAGTCTCATGAGTAAGACTGGGTAAATGCTTGCTTTCTGAATGAAATTATCATTCTGCTGCTGATTTCTCCTCATACTGTGGCTGTTGTTGTCAAAGGTATAAGAGATTAAGGTGGAACATGGATACATACTAGAAATATTATTGTTTGTCTTGGTTTTGAAAGTGCTCCCTGATGTTGACTAATTTCCCTTCCTTTCTGCACACTCCATCTCCTGGAATGTCAAACAAAGCTCTAATCAATTGCATCTCCAGTTACCTGAGGTTCTAGAGAGCAGTAACTTTAAACTTCAGACATGATTCAGACATCTTCAGACTCTAAGTTCATGAACTCTTGACACTCTACAGAGAAACATATACCTTAGGCAATTTGGCCAGGCAATGGACAAAAGTTACAGAAAGAACCCTCCTCCAAAGCCAAATTTAACTTATGCTAGTTATTTTCATCTTTGGTGTATAAATATTTATTAGAACATTTAGTTTGGATGAATATATTGTAAATTGATTCTGAACCTCCATTTCTCACACAAAAAAGTGCACTTGGGTTCATAACTAGGGCACATTTTTTAACCATTTCACAGTGGTTAGAATGGTTATGAGGTATTGAGATAGCAAGTGTGGGGATTGCCATCTTAGATAAACAAAGCACAATTCTTGTTAAAACATCTATGGAAAAGGATGTGATGGTCCCAGTTTGTGTGTCTGCTCAGATGATTCCATCTCTAAGTTGCTGTAACTTAGCCCTCCGACAAGTTGCATCTTTTTTTTTTTTTTTTTTGCTAGTATAACTTTGAATCTGAAAGAATTTTTCTCAGCAGCCTCTACCATCCTGCACCTCCGGCAGCCCATCCCCAACCTGCCCTTGATACTTAGCAGCTGCTGCCACTGTGCCTGGACCTGGCTGGTGCTTAGCAGGCCCATCCGCCTCTGAGCACCGGCTCCACACCCAGGAGCACTGTCATGACTGCCTTAGCTGCCCACCATGTCCCTCTTCAATCCTGCTGCTGCCAGAGCCACAGAAGCTCCAAGTTCTAGCAGTGTAGTTTCTGAGTGCTGTGGTGGGAGGGAGCAATAAGGAGGAGCTGAAACTCAGTTTCCCAATGCAGAGCCCAGTTGTCCAGTTATCTCCTAATAATGGGTTGTAGCATGTAGCATCCTTGTGTGCAGCAACAGAGTCCATGCAAATGTTCTTTCTCTCTCTCTCCATCTATACCAGAAGTAATCATAAAAACTCTTGGTCTTCCACCTATTTCCTGGCTTAGTGGGAGCTGAGTAATACACCTTGGAAGTATAGGGGAGTTAATACTCCCTGGGATGAAAGTTGATCAATGAGAACTGGATCCATGGAGGAGCTGGCATAAAAATGACTCTCCCTTTTTCCTGCTAACACATCTTGGATGATCCGTGTGGCCTGTCTAAACAATGTGTGATTGACCAAGAGACCAGCTGTGTTTACTCTAAAGTTGAGGCCGGTTGACAACGCACTACCTTATATTTGCTTTTCCTCTGCACCTGCGATGGCTCTCTCAGCCTCACTCTTGCACCCCTGGGATTTCACCTCCTTAGTATATAAGCTTTCTAAGGCACTTATGCAAAAAAAAACCAAAAAAAACAAACCACACACACACACACAAAAAACTACCCTCTACAGTTATCCAAATATCCAATGGACTTCTTTTTGAAATATGAGCACCTGACTAAAACTGAGGAGATAATACTCACCTTGTGAGTATCTGCTAAAAATGTTAGAGTAGGAAGTCTTTCATCAGGCAGATGGTTGAGCTAGATAACCACAAAGCTTCCGTTTCTGTGAGACACTGCACATTTTTTTTCTAATTGGCCAGAAAAATCTGAGTAGGATTTATATAAAATGTCTTCAAAGAATAATATTCAGCGCAGAAGGCATTATAAGAAAATCAGCATTTTACTGGAAACCCCAATCTAATCCACATGAAAAGTACTGAATTCCCTACAAAAGAAAAACAAGCAAAGCAAAAGAGAAATGTACACCCTGTGTTTGTACATGCTCTTTTGGGGAGTGATTATAGATTAGGCCACTTTATCACATACACCTAGACAAATTAGGTATTGTTTTTCTTTTTCAGTCAATCCTGGCCGAGTTCCAGAATGAATTGTCATATTCTGAGTGCATAAATTTCAAGGCATAAATTTGCATTTCTGCTTCAGTCGCTCTGTCAGCTCTAAAAGAATTGCTCAGGGATGCCTTATTGTCAACAACTGAAAGATAACTCTCAAAAGGAGGGAGCTAAAGAAATATGCAACTGTGTTTGTTTTGTTTTTTGGTTTCTTTTGCCCAAGAGGTGGCAGGAACTAAAACTTTGAGATGTTCCTGATTTGGGTAATGCTGACAGCATGTTTCCCTCTGACAGGGTGGAGACTGTGGGGAAGGAGTCCAGACCCGCAGCCTCTCCTGTGTGGTCCACAACGGCTCACTGTCTCCCTGGACTGTGCGTGTAGACGATGCGCTGTGTAGAGAGATGCCCTTTCAAGACAGCATCTTGAAACAGCCGTGTTCAGTGCCTTGCCCAGGTAGGCAATTTTAAATGATTGGGAGTGCCTTCCATGGTGACCTTTTTATTTATTTTTCTGTGTTTTGGAGTTCTCTCTCATCCAAGTTGAAGTTTGTAACGAACTTTAATCCACGTGTCATTGGTTATCACTTTGGAATATACCTAACAGCTTCTGTAGAGGCAAAGTAGGCTGGCAGGGCGAGTCAGAGGGGAAGCACTGGACTTGGAAATGTAAGAGCTAAGTTAGAATCTTGTCACTATCACGACACTGGCATTTTGCCTGGGACATATACTCTTGTCACTTTGAGCAGTGGTTGCTCCATCTAGAAAATGTGTTAATAATACCTGACCACACCAAGCACATTGCCAGCATTCAAAAAACATTCACTGAATCCATGAGTAACGAACCCCGGCTGATAACATGGTGACGACAAGGAAAGCTAAAGTTCATGAAAGCACTCTGTTAAACAAGCAAGTTCTATGTAATTGTAAAGGTTATTCTTAGTTACATAAGATTTATGAGTTTATTTTAATCCTAATAGCACAACTTAATCTTGTATGGCGGGAGCTTAAGGTAGCTAAATATATCCTTATGCAGTCTTATAATATGTCATGAAACATATATGTGTATATATATACATTCATACATATTGACATATATATATACACCAAAAAAATTTTGCATGTTTGGATTGTTAAATGAAACATTCTTTAAGTTTAAAGCTACTCTACTTCTTTCCTTTATATAATTTCTATGAACATCCATTTTATGATGTTATGATGCTCTTTAAAAACTGAATTGCCGTAATCTTTACACTTCCTTTTAAAAATTTTATTGTCACTAGTAGACACTAGTGTTCTCTAGATAAAACTTCCATGATCTAAGGCAAAATAATGGCAGTATAGTGCTTGGCGCTTTTCATTCAACTAGATTAAACCACAAATCACTTCCTCACTCCTAGTGCTTTCTGATTAGGAAGCTTGCCAGCATAGAATCTGTAGCTTCTGGAATGCACCTGGTCACTGTGGCTCCATACACAGCCCGCTGTGAAGCCTATGCGTGTGCGTGGGGCCAGGGCCAGTTTCACACTGTTCCCTCTGCTCTGTGCTGTGTGATCTTCCAGGAGACTGCCATTTGACAGAATGGTCAGCATGGAGCGCGTGTGAGCTGACCTGCATTGATGGAAGAAGCTTCGAGACTCTGGGTCGCCAATCTAGGTCAAGGACATTCATAATTCAGTCTTTTGAGAACCAAGACAGCTGCCCCCAGCAGGTTCTAGAAACACGCCCTTGTACAGGTACCAAGAGCACTTTTCAACCCTCAGCCTTGATTGATCAATGCTTATTCTGCTTTGATTGAGGCATAATAGAACCGCTGTTATCGTATTTACTTGCAGGAGGTAAATGTTATCACTACACATGGAAAGCAAGTCTTTGGAACAATAATGAACGAACTGTGTGGTGCCACGTTCAGATGGCATTAACGTCACAGGTATTCCTGCCTAAGATTCATGTGGGCACTTCGGAAAGATCTCTGAGTGTATGCTGTTGGTGAGAAGAATTAGCTTAAAACTAATAAGCAAGGGAAGACTGGGGAGTGGATTTAGATGAGCTTCATGGCAAGTTGCCATTAGATCTTTGCATCTTAGAAAGCAAACAGTTCTATATGAAGTCTCATAATATATCAGATGGGCTACCCGGGTGGCACAATTATAAAGAATTCTCCTGCCAGTGCAGGAGCCGTAGGAGACAGGGGTTTAATCCCTGAGTCAAGAAGATCCCCTAGATAAGGAAATGGCAAGCTATTTCAGTATTCTTGCCTGGAGAATTCCATGGACAGAGGAGCCTAGTGGGCTACAGACCATGGAGTCACAAAGAGTTAGGTATGACTGACTGAGCATACACACACACAGTATATCAGACAGCTTAAAGAAGTAGGTCAGTTACGTTCAGTCGCTCAGTGTGTCCAACTCTTTGTGACCCCATCGACTGCAGCACTCCAGGCTTCCCTGTCCATCACCAACTCCCAGAGTTTACTCAAACTCATGTCCGCTGAGTCGGTGATGCCATCCAACTGTCTCATCCTCTGCCGTCCCCTTCTCCTCCCACCTTCAATCTTTCCCAGCATCAGGGTCTTTTCCAAGGAATCAATTCTTCACACCAGGTGGCCAAAATATTGGAGTTTCAGCTTCAGCATCAGTTGATACATAATAAAATTTCTTTGAATATCATGATCTAAGACAAAAACGGAAAGACACAGATGTTGGTTTAAAACAGTGATCTCTAAAATTTTAAAAGATGTACCTTTTCAGTAAAAGGTATTTGAGAACAGACCTCAAAATATCCTAAAATCCCACACTACTGTGCTAAAGTTTCATGTTATGAAACATATACAGAAATTGAAATTAAAAGAGTTGATAAAGATATAATAAAAGCTAAAATATATTAATGATTAAAAACATTTTCCTGTAAATTATAGATGCTTATATTCATATACTGAAAGCTTCATTTTTTAACAATGTGGTAGCCTTGATTATTATTTAATATCTGACTATATATTGAAGGAAGTGTTCCTCATTCATGACAGTGAATGCAATTAAATTCTACAAATGGTCTTAAATCCCACACTACTGTGCTAAAGTTTCATGTTATGAAACATATACAGAAATTGAAATTAAAAGAGTTGATAAAGATATAATAAAAGCTAAAATATATTAATGATTAAAAACATTTTCTTGTAAATTATAGATGCTTATATTCATATACTGAAAGCTTCATTTTTTAACAATGTGGTAGCCTTGATTATTATTTAATATCTGACTATATATTGAAGGAAGGGTTCCTCATTCATGACAGTGAATGCAATTAAATTCTACAAATGGTCTTCTCAGTCCTTTAAAGGGGTTTGTTTCGATGCCTTCTTATGAAGGAAAATCAAATTGTCATTCTTTTTACTTAGTGCTATGGCTGACTAAGAACTCTTCAGAATAGAAGAATCTCGATTTTTCTATCGGAATAGAAAGGTTGTCTGCTTCACCTTTTTATAGTTTACTTGTTTTTTTCATTATTGGTTGTCCCTTTAATCCATAGTTTTTCCATACAACCATTTATTTTAAGTGACCTGCCCATTGTGTAAGTTATTATTGAAGCTAAATATACTGTAAGTCTGTCCAACCAGGAACACAGAAAGCATCGCTTGCTGCAGTATGCTGAGAGTTAACCAACTGGTGAGGGTTCCACTATCAGAGTCTGTGAGTGGAGTACCTCGTGCCCGGTGTACATCCCAGGGCCACCTGATGAATGAGTTCAGGTTACCAGTGTCACCTGCTAGGTATTATCACAGCTTAATTTCACTGTTAAAATTTAAAATGTTGGCTAAAATATCCAAAGTCTAACATGTTTTTCCTGGCTCCCAGGTGATCCTCTCCCCGTGGAGTATACACACTGCATGGTGGAGATCCCTGGTTTAAGGAGGGAAAAAACACCACCTCCAAACTCTGTTGGCAGTGACAAGGCTGTGTGGTTACTGCCAGTAACACATGATCAATTCACACCTACCTGCTCATTCTGGATCCTGTTGTTTTGGTTTTTTTTCTTGTGGAAATTATTTTTCAAGTAACAGATTTTAGCTATTTCATTCTTCAGAAAAATGTAGATGCAACTTTCCCTACGTAGCCTTAAGCACAAAACTTTCTCTAATTACAAAATCATAATTGGTTATGTTATGGTTATATACTATATAATTGGTTGACAATTATAATAATGCAGAGACTAGAACCTATAGATACAACCAGTGGTATATAAATGTAGCTTCAATGGTGCCCTTGAGTAATATGTCAATTTCTTTGCTGGTACCTTGAATCCAGGAAGGCATGACTAATATATAAATGATTTTCAGATTACAGAGATATTATTCCATCCAGTTACTCAAAGCTATTTTAATAAGGACCTGCAAGTACTAGTGTCAGATGTATGATTATCCCTGCTGGAGTGTATACATTTGCTCTTAAAAATATGTGTGGCAATCTTTATGTGACTCTGCATGTGTGGGTATATGTGTGTATATTCTGGCTGAAATATGTTTAAAATGTCACCAAAATGTTTAATACTTTGGTCTCATGAATGGACTAATGCCATTCTTTCAGTGTTTGGTTATTGGGAATTGGTCTAGTGCCTAGTTTGGGAGCTGGGAAAAAACTATGTAGACAGATCTTTGAGGGTATATATTTTCTGCTCCTGAACTTCAATTGAGATTTCATCAATTCTTTTACTGATCCTGACACTCTCAGGCTTTGCCCTCAAGTGAAGCCATATGATAGAATCACCTGGCCAACATGCAGGTATAAAATCTCAACTGTAAACAACTTCTGTTAGCAGAGCCTCCCATCTCAAACAGCCCTTCCTAGAATAATCAACAAAATAAAACTGAGCCACACTGTCAGCAAACAGATTTTTAAAAAAATAATACTGTTACAAGGTAGCCAGTGCCAGAGAGGAAAAGAAGTGAATATTTATCCTAGAAAAATCTGTAAATGATGGTGGGATTTCCTTTGTAGGAGGCTGCTCCCTCAGGCACGCCCTGCTGCTATTCGGCAGTGTAACCCAGCTTGCAGAAAACCTTTCTCCTACTGCACACAGGTGAGTCAGGTGCTAGAGGCTTGGACAGGTAATTTCATTGTGTTATATATATGTTGTCTGATGTTTTCCAGTCTCCTGTAGCCCAAGCAGCAATTCCATGGGCCCACGATACCACTTAGAGGCATTTGCAGAAGTAATAGCAGCTATTAAGAATTTCTTTGCATGGCCATGTATTCAAGAAAGCAGTCTTTTTCACTTTAAATCCATCTATAGCTAACCTCTCTTTCAGATATCTAATCTCTGTTAGCTCTATTTCTCCTCTGATTATCAATGTGTTCTCAGTTGATTTTATTTCCTTCATTTCATATACCTATTTTGCAAAATCTTTAAAAGGATATGTTCATGTTTGCTAAACATTAGGTACTAAATTTGATTACACTGTGATTAGTGTATATACATTTTAGTTGATTTTAAATAAGTTGATAGTATGGTTATGGGTAATAATTATGTGTGTGTACATATATATACATTTTTTAAAGCAGAAATTTTTCTCCTTTTCCTTCTTTAATTCCCACCCATTACTGCTCAGGATATAATGCAAAATGTACCATGTATTCTAATCAGTGGTACTCACAGTGTACAGTGTATATAGAAGAAAGGTGTGCCCTGTCTCTCAAAGAAAGAAGTTTCTTATAGTGTGTTCTTTCCAAAATTGACTTGGTTAAAATGATTCAAATGCTCCATTCTATTTTATGGACCTTCTACTTCAAGTAGAAGTAGGTTAATTCTTTGACACAGGAAAGCTAGGGATTAAGTTTCCAGTGGAAAAAAAAAGAAGGAAAAGAGATCAGCAACGACTTCATGGGCTGATGATGTTTGTGAAATAGAAGTTGTGGCTTCCCACCAACTCTCTGGATACCCTCTGTAATAAACATAAAATACCTTTTCCCTTGAACCTTTGGCCTATATAACTGGTTACAGCTTTTCACTCAGACTAAATAGAGACACATCTTAAAAGATGGCTTTCATATTTGAGCTTGTACCAATTTTCTTCATTAGTTTCTCCCCATTGAACATTGAGTAATGTCTTTAATTAAAACCACTGGAAATATTTATAATGATAACTGTCATTATACAATCTCTACCTAAACTTTAGGCATTTATTAATTATGGGTTTTTTTAACTTCTAATTTTTAGTTTTAGTATCTGTTGCTCCTCAAAATCATATGTTCAGTCAACAACTGATAACCTAAGTAAATAGTTCAGTTCAGTCACTCAGTTGTGTCCGACTCTGCGACCCCATGGACTGTAGCACACCAGGCCTCCCTGTCCATTACCAACTCCCGGAGTTTACTCAAACTCATGTCCATTGAGTCAGTGATGCCATCCAACCATTTCATCCTCTGTCGTCCCCTTCTTCTCCTGTCTTCAATCTTTCCCAGCACCAGGGTCTTTTCAAATGAGTCAGTTCTTCACATCAGGTGGCCAAAGTATTGGAGTTTCAGCTTCAGCATCAGTCCTTCCAATGAATATTCAGGACTGATTTCCTTTAGGACGGACTGGTTGTATCTCCCTGCAGTTCAAAGGACTCTCAAGAATCTTCCCCAACACCACAGATCAAAGTATCAATTATTCGGTGCTCAGCTTTCTTTATGGTCCAGCTCTCATATCCATACATGACTACTGGAAGAACCATAGCTTTGACTAAACAGACCTTTGTTGGCAAAGTCATGTCTCTGCTTTTTAATATGCTATCTAGGTTGGTCATAACTTTTCTTCCAAGGAGTAAACATCTTTTAATATCAGGCCGACAGTCACCATCTGCATTTTGAAGCCCCAAAAAATAAAGTCCATCAGTTTCCTCTGTTTCCGCATCTATTTGCCATGAAGTGATGGGACCAGATGCCATGATCTTAGTTTTCTGAATATTGAGTATTAAGCCAATTTTTTCACTCTCCTCTTTCACCTTCATCAAGAGGCTCTTTAGTTCTTCTTCTCTTTCTGCCATAAGGGTGGTAGCATCTGCATATCTGAGTTATTGATATTTCTCCTGGCAATCCTGATTCCAGCTTGTGCTTCATCTAGCCCAGAGTTTCTCATGATGTACTCTGCATATAAGTTAAATAAGCAGGTGACAATATACAGCCTTGACGTACTCCTTCTCCTATTTGGAGCCAGTAAGTAAATATGGCTGATGCATAAAGATTGATATGCATTACCATTTAAGGCTAAGGTACATTGAGAAAATACCAGACATAATTTTATGTAAGGAATCCTAACAGCAAAGTCATAGAGATTCATAATTGCATGCCTATTTTCTATTCTCTTCTATTGTCTTTATGTTTCTTGGAGGAAGGAAGAGCAGTTATTTCAGTTTCACTTCCAGAGACAGATAGAAAATCTTTGTCCATTACACTGTGTCATTATTAGTTTCTTCAGAGGCTTATTGTGCATGCAAATTACCGGGAATCCACAAATATGAAAGACCCATTGTCATGATGCTAACTAGGAATGTGATGATGTGGTGTGACACTCGGGTTACTTCAAGGTATCTATCTCTCTGTCTTTCCTCCCTCTCGTGGACATGTGACTTTGGTGAAGTTTTTTTTTTTTCTTTCTCCCCTTCACAGCCTTGGACTGTCTTCTCTGAGTACAGAACTAAGCCCATGAGTGGAGAGCCAGTTCAGTCTAGTTCGTGATCAATGACAGAAGATGATAGAGGCAGAAAGAGACCTCAAAGAGCTCAAAACTCAGAGAAGATATGCACATAATTTCTGTTGCTTTGCTTCTCAATGTTAAGGACAGATTGGAGTGAGCAGGCAGGAATCTGAAATAGCTGGGGGAAGAACCAAAGTAAATTTTTAATTAAATCTTTACACACCTCTATAAGAGAGAAAAGGATGTAGTTCATATACTCTATTGACAAAAAACTATGATTTCAATTTGGAAGGTGTAAGAATGATCAACCACTAGAAAGAACTGATGATTTATTGAAGTATTGACTTTGGAAATCAGAAAGATAAACTATTTATTGAATTTTCATCTCTTTGACAAGTCTGTGCTAAAAAACCCTAGATTGCCATGACATATCATGCAACTATCGAGCAGTTCCAACAATTAAGGTGTTATTTTTTCATCTGTACAACTCACTGTGTAACCATAAATGTATTTTTCATGCTGTAGGGTGGAGTCTGTGGTTGTGAGAAAGGCTATACAGAGATCATGAGATCAAATGGTCTCCTGGATTACTGCATGAAGGTACCGGGCTCAGAGGATAAAAAAGCTGATGTGAAAAACCTTGCTGGGAAAAACAGACCTGTGAATTCAAAAATACATGATATTTTTAAAGGTTGGTCTCTCCAACCCCTTGATCCAGGTACATATCAATTATGAGTAAGAAACATAAATTTTCTCTTGGGGGATTAGGGTTCATATTATGACCACTGCTCATGATGGAAAGCATAGAGGGAAGAAGGAACAGAAAAGGCAATATGGTCTTGTTCAAGGTTTCTCACATTTGAGTGCCATGTAGTGTAAAACGTTCTCATGGGTGGTTGAGAATAAGTCTGTCAACCCCAACCCCAGTCTGAGTTAAGGAACCAAAATATTAATCTTTGAAAATGTTTGAATTGTAAATTATCTTTGCAAAAGACTTTATGATAAAAACTGTGAAGTTTTATATATAACTGAAAGACAAGAAAAGGAATACATTCTCAGGAACATGGAGTTATGTAGAGAAATTCCAGGTACTCTATCTGATTTGAGAAACACTAGTGATATAGTAAAACAGCATCAATTTCAGAGGCCAAGAGACCTTATGGGTATCAAGGATCAGAGGTACCTCCTTTGTGATTGCATGTAATTTCTTTACCTCTCTGGAACTGTTTCCTCATCTATGAATCAATCTAGGCATCTGTCCTGCAGAATTTTCATGAGTATTAGCACAGTGTCAGGTCTACAGGACTCAAAACTTGGGGGAGATTAAGGATAAGAATGCACAATATTAGATAATTTCTCTGTTCCCTCTGATTCCATGCTGGTTGTATTGCTTGACTCATCTCATTACATTCTTGCAACATATGAGAGGTTGTTATCCCCACTTTAGAGATTAGGATTCTGGAACTGGCAATGCAAACTAATTTGACCAAGGTCACAGACCAGTAAGTGACAGGAAGGTATGAAGGCAAGCCAATAAGATCCTTACACAGCACTGGCCTCTACTTCCCTCTTTAAGAATTGGACAAAAATATGAAAGCAAAATTCTCTGTGCCTAATGTACATACCTCGTCCAGAAAACAAAGTGCTGTGAATGATTGAGGGAGATAGCGTGGCTGATGGAAGGAACCTTGAGAGGGAAGACACACATGAAACTCAGACAAAATATACCTGGGGAACTTTCCGCCCAGATCCTAAGCCTTGGTCATACCAAAGTGCCCTAATGACGTGCGTAAATGAAGCAAAACTGGAGCCCAGGCACAAAGGACGCTAGATCCAGTGGAAGAAAGAAGACAGTCCGTGACTAGCTTATAAGCGTGACCACACTATCTTAAGCTTTGGTTCCCAAGTACATCTGGGCATGCCGTAGATATTAAAAACCATATTCATTCTGTGATGTTTAGCTAATTTAGAGAAACAGACTTAAAGTTGAGGGAAGCATGCTATGAAATGCAGCCAGTCTCACTCACTGCTTCTAGACCCTATTTCAGGGAGAGAATTAGGGTGAGGTTCCAAGAAAATGAGTTTTCAAATCCACAAATGAGGTCCTTAAACTTTGGAGATCTAATTGAAGCATCAATACCATGTATGTGACTATACATGTGTGTACACATATATGCATAAACGCAGACACATACATATATGTAAACTCATATATACAAGTGTATATGTATGTATGTAAACATATATGTAAAATATATGTTTAGTCTGGGAGAAAGTTTATAACTTTCATTAGGTTCTCATAATGGGGTTGAAAATTTGAGCAACCTCTCAGGAAGACAATTAGGCAAAACCTATCATATATTTTGACCTAAAATTTTCCTCCTAGGAATTAATCATACAAATATACACACACATACTAAGAGAAGAATGTAAATGATATTCATATATGATTGCTTATTATATAGCAAATGAATGGAAATAACATAAATGTCTACAAACAGAATAACGAAAAAACAAAAATATGATACAACTGTGTAAAGTCTCTTAGGGGTATTAAAAGGATGAGATGGACCTGCTTTTATGAACCAGCATGAAAATATTTTTATTATGTATTGTTAGGTGGAAAAGTAGTACCAATGTGAATGATAAGGAACATCTGTGTCTTTTTTAAAAAGTGTGTGTATGTTGTGTATATACTCAGTTGCTTGCATTTGTGGAGAAAACTATGAGATGGTTGATAAATTGGTAACAGTGGTAGCACCTGTGTAGGGAGCTCAGAGATTGGCAGGAAAACTAATTTTCCACTACAGATCTTTTTTTAAAATTATTTTTTATTGTAGTATGAATGCTTTACAGTGTTATGTTAGTTTCTCCTGTACAATGAAATGAATCAACCACATGCATACATATATCCCCTCTTGGACTTCCCTTCTCATCGCATCTATCCAGGTCTTTACAGAGAACTGAGCTAAGCCCTCTGTTCTATACAGCATTAGCTTCTTATAAACAGCTATATTAATTCTTCTTTAAGTAACATGATTTAAAAGTTACCTAGATCACATACCTCTGCAATAGGGATTTAAAAGCACTGGATCTTACAATACTTCAGCTCTATGAGGTTTAGGGGTAATAAGATGAAAGGCGCATTCTCACTCAGGGAAGACTTTTTTTAATTGCCAATGTAAAAAATTCAGAAAAGGGGATCACATTAGTGTTTCAAAGAGATCAAAATCAAAGCTTTGTTAAAAGTTTTATGACCATAAAAAGGGTCATTACTACGTTGAAAACTCATTCTAAAACCCGACTGAGGCTTGAAAGTGTCTTGTAAGCAAAAACTGTAATAGATAGTCACAATATAATTGAAAGTAATAGTGATTTTCTTTCAAACAAATGTTTACAATAGATTTTGTTAATCCCATGAAGGTCTTTAGAATAAGATTCTGACGTGTTTTTTTTGGACCTACATTAATTACATTCAATGCAGTATAATGAACCTTTGTGTGTACATCTTTCAGAAAGGAACATAATTTCTTTTGGTATGCTAAGGCATTGCTATTATCAGTGCAATTCTAAGTTTAGTTAACTGTGTGCTCATGTAAAACATAGCAAAAACCATGTGTTTTCCAGAAACAGCTCAAATTTAAACATACACACACCATACATACAGTCAAGGTGTGTGTCATATAGTTAAAATCACAAAATAGATCAGACTATTTGGTTCTTTTTTTTTTTTAACCTCTTGCAGATATTAAATCCAAAATAATATATACTTCTACATGTGGATATTTTTGTAATACTTTTGTAGAAGTATATATAAATGAAAATAAATTCAAAATATCCTTCCAGTTGTTAGATTTTATGAATACTGATTAGTGGCACTGGTCTTTGGCATTGTGAAAAAATTGATAACCTATATTTAATATTTTCACCTATTTTTTGGACATTTGATAGCTGTCACATGTGAGTATTTTCACATATGCTTCTGACTTATGCAGATCTCAGAATTCAGATGAGAAATAAATAATACACTAATTAAATGAGAAATGAGAGCTTTTATATGCTAAGCCTGATATTTTTTATTTTAAACAGATGGCCGAGTGAAAATTTGGGTTTATGGCGTTTCAGGTGGTGGTTTTCTTATCATGATTTTCCTAGTATTTACTTCCTACCTTGTTTGGTAAGTACTAACTAGTAAAAAGTTTATACTCTATATTTCATTGGTGGCATATTATACTAAAAGAAAACTTATGTTGAAATCTGATCATTATAACAGGACCCTTAAACTCACAAATAATCACCAACATTAGAATTGCTAAATAGTTGAAGTGGGAGAGTATTATCTTTATTGTCCTTATTTGAAATAACATTTTTGTATTTGGCTTTCATATAATATCACAGGTATACGAGGCAAATCATTAATCAGGGCTTTCCCATTTTACAATTTTGACTTAGATCAGTACCATGTTAACACACTGGAATTTACTGAGACCAAGACTTAACCACAAACATTCTTTTTTTTTTTTTTTAATTAAGTGTAGTTGATTTACAATGTTGTGTTAATTTCTGCTGTTAGATAAAGTGATTCAGTTTATACACACACACACACACACACACACACACACAAATACATATACACACCCTGGAGAAGGAAATGACAACCCATTCCAGTATTCTTGCCTGGAGAATCCCATGGATGGAGAAGCCTGGCAGGCTATAGTGCATAGGGTCACAAAGAGTCAGACGCGACTGAAGCAGCTCAGCATGCACATGTCTACAGACACAATTTTTTTTCATTTTCCATTATGAGGACAGGATATAGAAAATAGTTCTCTGTGCTGTATATAGTAGGACCTTGTTTATCCATTCTAGATATAAAAGCTTACAACTACTACCACCCTCCCACTTGGCAACCACACATCTGTTCTATATCTCTGTGAGTCTGTTTCTGTTTCATGGACAGTTTCATTTATTTATTTTAGATTTCACATATAGTGATATCATAGGATATTTTTGTCTTTCTCTAACTTACTTCTCTTACTGTGTTAATGTCTAGGTCCGTCCATGTTGCTGCAAATGGCATTATTTCATTCTTTTTTGTGGCTGAGTACTATTCCATTGCATATTTGTAAAATAATTTTCTTTATCCATTTATTTGTCAATGGACATACAGATTTTTTCCATGTCTTGGCAATTGTGAACAGTGGTGCTATGAATAGAGGGGTGCATGTATTTTTTAAGGTTTTGTATGGATGTATGGCCAGGATT
Organism: Aepyceros melampus; assembly: GCA_006408695.1. Taxonomy (NCBI): domain Eukaryota; kingdom Metazoa; phylum Chordata; class Mammalia; order Artiodactyla; family Bovidae; genus Aepyceros; species Aepyceros melampus. The sequence goes on from SJXQ01007032.1 coordinate 35,253, forward strand.
GGGATTGCTGGATCATTTGATATTTCTATTTTTAGTTTTCTGAGGAACTTCCATACTGTTTCACACAGTGGCCTCACCAACTTATTCAATAAATTCCCACTAACAATATAGGAGGGTTTCTTTTTCTCCATGCTCTCTCCACCATCTGTTATCTGTAGAATATTTAATGACGGCCATTCTGACTGGTGTGAGGTGGTATCTCATTGTGGTTTTGACTTGTACTTTTCTAATCAATAGTGATGTTAGCATCTTCTCATGTGCCTATTGGTCATCTGTATGTCTTTGGAGAAGTGGCTACTTAAGTCTCCTGCCCATTTTTTTAAATTGGGTTTTATTGTTTTTGAGTTGCATATGTTTGTACATTTTGGAAATCAAGTCCTTGTCAGTCACATGATTTGCAAATATATTTTCTCATTTGTAGGTTGTCTTTTCATTTTGTTTATGGTTTCCTTTACTGTGCAAAAAGCTCGTAAGTTTGATTAGGCCCAATTTGTTTATCTTTTTATTTCTATTGCCTTGGAGACTGACCTAAGAAAATATTTGTACACATTATGTCAGAGAATGTTTTGCCTATGCTCTATTCTAGGAGTTTTATGATGTAATGTCTTATGTTTAAGTCTTTAAGTCATCTTGAGTTTATTTTTGTGTATGGTGAGAGGATGTGTTCTAACTTCATTGATTTACATGTATATGTCCAGCTATCCCAGCACCTCTTGCTGAACAGACTTTTTTTTTTCATTGTACATTCTTGCCTCCTTTGTCAAAGATGAATTGACCATAGGTTTGTGGGTTTATTTCACCTTCTTGGTCAGGTTATTCCCCAGTATTTTATTTTAGGGGAGGTGAGATTTTACAAGGTACTTTTTAAAAAATTTCCTTTCTGGTATCTCTAGCTCCAGAGATTCTGATTTAAGCATCTAGACAACTTGACCACATGCAGGAGCAATTAAAAGAGGCCCAGGTAACTCTAATAGCAGGCAAGGCTGAGAAAATTCTAGTTCTTCAAATTTCTTCTCAAACTGACCTATTTTTACCAAGTATGTTAAGTTGACCAGTTGGTTCAAAAAACCTACGAGTATGTTTTGGAGAGTAGAGCCAGGTGTTTATCTACAGTGACCAACCATAAAAGAAAATGTGATTGTCCATGCCAGGAACCCTGTTTGTAAGTGACTAGTTCCTAAAGTATATTATTCTCACAAAATGATGATTAGTTTATTGTATAGAATGTATTTTATTTGATGAGCTGATCTTGAAACCAGACAGAAGAAATACCTTTGAATATTTTTAAGTGTGTTGAGAATATTTTATTAGCTTCCTGAAATTTTTCAAAGTTTTTTTTAATTTTCATAAGATCAAAGTGTTACTTTGCTTTTTTCTCTAAATCGAGATATTTATATTCATCATCTGTCTCAAACTGTTTCCTTGAGAATTTTTGCCCAAGTTTTTAACTTCAATTCAAATCCAGTCTTTGTATTTTAGCTCGTACTTCCAAGGTTACACAGGTTTTTAAGTCTTTGCTTTTGGTCAGTGAAAGTTAGTGAAGAAAATCAAGTGACTTTAATTCTTTCTGCCACCTATAGTGATTGAGATTGAATTTCTAGAAGTTGGATTGCTATCCAGCTAATACTTCCTCGGTGTTGCAATAAAAAAGTAACACCTTCAGTTAGTCATTTACCTTAAAATCGAATGATTTGACCAATTATGTTTGAATTGATTAATTTTGTATTGTCTAGATTCTGTCTTAATGAACAAACATGAAGTGGAAAACTTTATATGAGCTTGAGAGTGATAGGAAGCATTTACCACTAGAAAAGATGAGGAAAAGGTCTCAAATTGAAACAAAGAACATAAAGGCTTGATAGATGAGAAACTGCTCTCAAAACAATGGCCCAGTACAGTGTAAGATAAGCAGCTCATCTATTAGTCTGTGAAAGCTGAGATGTATTCTACTTCATAGTCACATCCCCAAATCCAGATTCTATGGTTCCTTCTTCCTTAAATATCTAAAAGATTAAAAATTAAAATTTAATTAAAAGTCATAAATTCTGCCCTTTTACATTTCTCCCTTTCTTTCAACTTAAAAGTATGTTACCCTTAATCCATTCCTTCAACAATAAATACTTATTGTAGCCTTTTCTAGGCTCTGGGGATTGATTATAGGTACCTCACTGAATTGTGATGACAAACATAATTTTCTAGAGAATTTTTAATGTACAAGGTCAAGGGAATCATCCCCTACTATTTAGTGACCAAATTATATAGATACTTATGTATATAGTATATCTATTTTTTCATCCTCAGTATCCACCCTTAATAATCCCCCATTGGAAGCAGCAGTTAGCTCTGTATTTGGAAGCCCTACAAATCCTCCTTTCAACTGTCTATAGCCAGATTAGTCTTCTTAAAACTTAGTTAAGTGATCAGCCCCTTTCCTCCTCAAATGCCAGCAGTGGCTTCCCATTGACAGCAATATGAAAGTCATGTTCTGACTGCTTTGCAAGTCAATTAAAGCCTTCCACTATTTGAGCCCAAACAACTCTTTCAAGTTCATTTTCTACTATTTCTCTATGCCCTAGTGTGTTGCATAGGCTTAGATGTATTTAAATTGTTGCTTTATCATTGAAGAATTTAAAATCGTATTCTACATCAAAGTCAACATTTCAAGTTTACTATACTCATGTCCATTCGAGTTGGTTGAGATAGAACACTTCTTTCAATCTGTTTGTGTTGCTATCTCAGAGGTTTTATCTCAAGATCCAAGTATCTATTAACATATATTAGGGAAATTTGTCATTTTATTTGTACTGCTCATGTATATTTATGATCTCCATTACAAATACTTTTTACATTGTAATCTTCCATAATATTTATAGGAGTGGAATATAAGGCTACAACCTCTTTCTGAAGCATAGTGTTTTGGGAGACGTTACCTTACATTAAGGTACATAGTGGTGTGGTATCTTATTTCACAAGAAAACCTCTGCTTGCATGGTTTACTCCTTACAGTTCATTCTTCTAGAATTAATTTTCATAAGTTATTGGCATTCTAACAATTCTTCTCAATAAAAATTTAAATGCCAACTTTTCCTTGTGAAACAGCCTGGAATAACTTGTATAAGCCGCCAGCCCTGTGGCATTTACTCCATGCTGGCAATGTAGTTACTTGTATAAATGTTTTCCACCATCTACCAAACCATAAGGACTTGGGGGTGGGGGAGAAGAGGTATAATGACTTTTTTTAGAGTACAAGTTTCACAAACATTTATTAAATAAGTGAATGAATCAATGTGTGGATAAGCTAAAAAAATCTTTGCCCATGATCTTTAAAGGTCAAGAAAATAATCTAATATTCGCGTATGTCAAAGTGCTTTACATAGGTTGCCTTATTCGGTCTTTCCAATAATCCAATAAAGTGTTGTTAATATCATCTTTATTTTAAAGAGGGAGTAAGCCATACTCAGAAAAGTTCAATAACTTATGTAAGGGTATCAGCCTGGTAAAATCAGCTTCAGATTTGTCTTAACCCCCAAATGTCTTAACCCCTTTCCACTGGACTTCCAGTCTCTGTAATTTCTTGTCCTTGAGTAATCCTGAAAACTCTTCAGACTCAATGTCTACACCTTTTCCATTTTTTACTGAATCTTCATTTCCCAAGTAAAGTAAGTTATAGACCTGGGAACAGACTTAGTGATATCAAAACACTTACTGTTACATATGAGCTGCCTAAAGAATCCAAATAGGTTTTCACAGCATCTATTTCTATTAAATAGCTTGCAGAAGAGTTAGAAGATGACAGTTTTGGAGATTTTATATTTTCTCCTCCAAAATGAAAAACTTAGGACAAGAGAGCTGCTATAACATGCCAGGTGTTAGGTGTATACTTTAGATGAAAGCAATTTATAATAACATTTGGAAATGTTTTTTAGAAAATAGAGAAAAATAGTCTTCTCAAGGACTGCTTTGTTTAGATATGATCCTTTGTATGTCTGCCATAAACATTTGGGTTTCTTGAAATATTACTGATGCCCTAGCTCCCCTGGCAATAAAGATCCATGAGGTCATTTAGTAGGGACGACCATTGGGTGAGCTTTTAGTTAATCTCTATATAGTGCCTGGAAGTTACTTGGAGAACCACATCTATTCTCCCTTGCTCAGCACAATGCAGGGAATGGGCTCTCAAGTTTGAAGGTGATGCTGCTACCTCTGAGGCTCAGAGGTTAGTGTCTTCTGGTCTGGGTCCTGTGGCTTGAAATCAAGGGAGGTTAGAAGTGCCAGCACTTACCTGTCTTTTCATAATGAACTTACTTTTCTAGTCTAATGGGTTTATCCTTTCTAAAATGCAAATGATCATGGAAAAGGTGACTTTAAAACGTGTCAGTCAATGATCTCTTACAGCCAGAGCTGCATAATGGTTTTATCCCTTGTGCAAACTCTAAAAGTGGTAGTGGCTGTCAAGAGCGCTGCATTAGGAAGAATTATGAGGCTATTCCTGGGCTCAACAGGAAAGAAGTGTGTGATGGATGGGAGATGGCCACTGCGGGCACAGGATGCCTGGGAGTGGTGGCATTCCATGGGCCAGGCATTTATGGGTCCTGATTTAGTGTGAGTGAGGTGGTCATACCTTACCTGATAGCAGAGTTGAAGAGAAAAATAATTTAAAAGCAATTTCTAAATGAATTTCCTAATAAATATCAGGAGGGAAGAAAGGAAAGGGAGCAAGGGCTTCTGAAGAGTTTCCTATTTGCTGACTTTGTAGAGGGCAGGCCCCTACTCAGATCTTTCTCTTAGGGTTCTTTTTAACCAGCCAGGAAGCTCTAAAGCCACAGCTTCTCAGCAGCATTACCACATTATTCAGTGGTTGCTAACTTTTAAACTCTCTAAAAGTTCTCAGATCTCACACATTCTTGAGTGTGAAAGTCACTCAGTCATGTCTGACTCTTTGTGACCCCATGGACTATACAGTCCATGGAATTCTCCAGGCCATAATACTGGAGTGGGTAGCCTTTCCCTTCTCCAGGGGATCTTCCCAATCCAGGGATCAAACCCAGGTCTCCCATATTGCAGGCAGATTCTTTACCAGCTGAGCTACAAGGGAAGTCCCTCACACATTCATAGCTGTGATTTTTAATACATCAATTGAGAGCTTACATGATATGAAGAGAGACATCATGAAATAAAGCCTTTATCACAACCATCCCAACACACACCACAAAAATCCCAAGCCTACACACTAGGAGCCCCCCCCTTTTTTTTCCTAGAGGTGAGCACAATGTTCACAATTCCATACCTGTAAACTGGTGTAAAATTCAAGTAAAGGCTGATCAAGTTTAGATGTCTCCTAGGCAATATTGTTGCTCTTTGGTAGGAGGGTACAGTGGATGGAGGAGCCTGGAAGGCTACAGTCCATAGGGTTGTACAGTCGGACATGACTGAAGTGACTTAGCAGCAGCACAGGGATTTTATTTTTATTGAGGCATACTTACTTTACAATGTTATATTAGTTTCAAGCGTACAGAAAAGTGATTCAGTTTTATATATATGTGTGTGTGTGTATATATATGTGTGTGTGTGTGTGTGCATGCAAGCTCAGTTGTTATGTCTGACTCTTTGTGAGCCCATGGACTATAGCTGCCAGGATCCCTGTCCATGGAATTTTCCAGGCAAGAATACTGGAGTGGGTTGCCATTTCTGTGTGTGTGTGTGTGTGTGTGTGTTCCTTTTTAAATTCTTTTCCATTACAGGTTATTACAAAATATTGAGTAGAGTTCCTGTGCTATAATGGAGGTCCTTGTTGTTTACCTATTTCATATATAATAATAGTATATATGAATAGTAGTGTGTATATATTAATCCCAGTCTCCTAACTTATCTCTAACCACTACCTCCTTTGGTAACCAATACTGTTGTCTTTTCATAAAGAGCTACCCCTCTCTAACCTTCTTCCCCACACCCCAGGACTTCGTTTTCCCATTTTGCGACTACGTAGCTTGTGTGTGCTGTCACTTCAGTTATGTCCAACTCTTTTTGACCCTGTGTATTGTAGCTCACCAGGCTCCTCTGTCCATGGGAATTCCCAGGCAAGTTCTTTACTGCTAGCGCTGCTGGGAAGCCCTTAACAAATGCCAGTTAGAACAAAATAATGCCATTTGCAGCAACATGGACAGACCCAGAGATTGTCATACTGTGTGAGGTAAGTCAAAGACAAATGTCATGACAAATATTATGATCACTTATATGTGAAATATAAAAAAAAATGATACAAATGAACTTATCAACAGAAGTACACTCACAGACTTACCAACAGAAGTACACTCAACAACAAATACACTCACAGACACAGCAACCAAACTTATGGTTACCAGGTGGGACAGGATATTTGGGAGACTGGGAGTCACATGTTTGTTATTTAGTCACTAAGTCATGCATGATTCTTTTGCAACTTCATGGACTGTAGCCTGTCAGGGTCCTCTGTCTATGGGAGTTCCCAGGCAAGAATACTGGAGTGGGTTGTCCATTCCTTCTCCAGGGGATCTTTCTGACCCAGGGATCGAACCCAAGTCTCCTGCACTGGCAGACAGATTCTTTACCCCTGCGCCTAGGTAACTAATAAGGATCACTGTAGTATAGCACAAGGAACTCTATTCAATTCTCTGTAATGACCCATATGGGAAAAGAATCTGACAAAGTGTGGACATATGTATGTGTATAACTGATTTACTTTGCTGAACAGCAAAAACTAACAACATTGTAAATCAACTATACTCCAATGAAATAATTTTTTTTAGAGAAGCCAATTCCTTAAAAAAAAAAAAAAAGTGGATTGCCAAATGTAAACTGTTGTATAGAGAATGGACAAACAACAAGGTCTGACTGTAAAACACAGGAAATTATATTATCTTTTGATAAACTATAATGGAAAAGAAAATGGAAGAGAACATGTACACATATAACTAAATCACTGTACAGCAGAAATTAACATTGTCAATCAATTATATTTCATTAAAATAATTTTTTTAAAAAGTGAATTGCCAGAGACTCTGGAAACACCTTTATTTCTTGCCCCTCTCTTTTCTTCCCCTAAAACAGCAGGAGGTGGAGGAGGCAGAAGATCCCTATGGTCATTCCAAATGAAATTACTCTTATTCTTTTGGACATTAAGACACCTTCTACTACCATCCCTAGGGTGGATAATAGACAAACTGTCACTTCCAATTTGTTGTAAATTCTCATTTGTGTGAGTTTTTAGTCCCTTTAAATGCAGATTAGTGTGCTCTGGACCCAAGCTGGAGCCTGGCAGTGTGACTAGAGCCACGGGATTCTACCTATATGTTAATATAGACAAATTTGGATGTTATTCAGATAATTACGCAGTCCCTGCTCTTTGAGAAGGGGAACAGGCTAGGGTGAGTATACGTCTGCAGTGAATCTTGAAGCTGATTCCTGCCTCTCCGCTGTCGAGGATGTTTTTGCCCGCAGCCCATGCCCGGCACTCGGTCATACACAGACACCCACTGTATGCTGGGTGTGGACACTGTAGGATCTCTGGTTCCTGTCAGTAGGCTTGTTAGAAACCATTTCTAATTCACCTCTTCAGCATCTATAAATTGCTTCTAGCATCTATATTTCTAGCCTCTATGAATTGCTTCGAACAAAGTTTCTCTCAGTGTTTTAAACTAGGATATTCTCCCTAGAAAAAAAAAATGTTATCAAACATGTGTCTCTTTTGTGGTAAAATTCACGCATCATGCAATTCTCAACTTTTTAGCCATTAAGTAAAAGAAGCCAGACACAAAAAGCCGCACATACAGTATAATTCCATAGGAAATATCCAGAATAGGCAAATTTACAGAGGCAGAAAGTTGCCAGGTGGTTGCCAGGGGTAGAGAATGTCTTATCATCTTCCAAGGCCATCTTCCACCTCCAAATACCATCACATTAAGGGTTAAGATTTCAACATATGATTGAGGGAAGGGTAATGCAAATATTGAGTCCATAACAGTTCCTAATTACCCCCTTTACAATACAGTGCATTTTGTAAAATATATAGGCTTATATAATGCCTATTCTTTAGACAAATGCTGGTTTCTCAGAGCTGCCTTAAAGAATGGTATTTGGAAAGAAAGTGTCCCAAAGGCTACCTGTTCCAAAGTGTAGACTGCTTAGTGGGAAGAGTTTCCCTTTGGGGTGATGATTACACAACGTTGCAACATAATGTTCAAAATGCCACTCAATTGTACAGATTAAAATGTTTTTAATTTACATTCACTGAAAGTATTAAAAATTAATTATATGTACAGACAAAAGAGTTGTTGCTACCAAGTGCCTAATAAATAATGTGGCTACAAGGAGAATGCACTGAGGGTTAAAAGTGTTTTTCCTATGTGTGCTAGATGCATTTGGATTCTAGGCTCTGCCACTCATCAGTGACTTGAGGAAGGTAATAACCTCTCTAGTTCTCTGTCAAGTAGTAATGATAATCCCAGTGCCGCCTCCTTTCACTTTTGGCCTGGGATTTATTGAGGTGTTTTATGTAAAGTACTCAGCACAGGGCTTGGCACTTAGTATGTACATCCAATTAATAACATGCTGCAATAAAATAAATAGTATAGAAGTCTGGAGACAAAGCCAGAGGTGGCTCCCTCTTGGTGAGGACAACCCAAAGAGCTGGGCTCTGAAGGCATGACAAAGCCTAGACACTGAGGACAGAAGGGAGACAGAATGATGGTGGGGAAGGCAGTGTGCAGCAGAATTAAACTGTAAATACTCATTAGCTGACATTCACCCACGCTGAGAATCAAAAGGCATAAGGAAGCGTGGTTTGCCCCAGATCTGGGACATCACTGAGAGTTTGGGGACTGTAACTCAGCTTCAGCTTCTCTCTGTGTGAGAAGCAAGAACAGCCCTCCCTAATCTGGCAAAGATGTCAAACTCAGGGAACACAGAGACCAGAAGCAAATGGTTTTGCCTGGTACAACATTAGTGAAATTCTCCTAACAGACTCTGGTGACTTTGGTAGCCAGGTTTCAAGCCCGAGCAGAAGTGTGTTTACTTAAAAACAACAGCAGAGTAAAGCAAGAGAATCTGGCTGTTCTAGCTACTTATGATGTTAAAACATCTGCGCTGTGGAGGTCTTAGTAGCTTAGGAATTAGTGAGCAGCAGATGTTCACATTACAGCATATAAACAAAGGAAAGTGGCCCTTTACCAAGTTCATTGTTTCCACTAACCTATTTTTAAGATTTTTGGGGAAAAAAAGGCTTCTCCTGGTTTAAGGGTTAAAGTATACCAGTATTCCAGAAAGGAACCCACCAGTCCAGAGAAATCAGTCTTTTGTCTAACCACTTAGATTTCTGTACCTCACAGTTTTCTTTGGCAGATGAAACAGAACTCTGTGAACTTTCTTCATCTCAGGAATTCTTTTCCCTTTACAGCAAGAAGCCAAACCACATCAAAGCACACCTCCCCAACAGAAGCCTCTGACCTTAGCCTACGATGGAGACTTAGACATGTAACCTGAAAAAAGAAATCCAAATGTAGACATCAACTGCCTTAACCGCTTTCTATTTTGTAGCTCTCAGACTTCTCAGTTTTTTGAGGAATCTCATGGTGTGATATACTGGGCAGAATACAAATACTGCAAAAGTAATATTGCCTCAACTTCATTTGGACATGGAGTCAAGGATTATTAGGTCTGCCATTTTGCTTTCCAGTTGTTTGTGGGTGTGAGTGTTTAATGTTTTTGATTTTCCCAAGGGACCTGAAAACCCTTCTCTTCCTGTTTGGAAATGGGAGGAAGAAAACACGATGGAATTCCCACAGACTTAAGTAAATTTTATCCTCAGCAGCATGATGACAATCCAGAGAGGCCAAGGCTTTTACTGTAAATGATCAGTCTGACATTGCATTCTTATGCACTATATTAGTGCAAATCCTTATTCTTCCCATACTTCAACACTGAGTTTTCTAGAATTTACATTGGTTCAAAGACTTTCAAATTGGCTCGCCTATTTTCATGAACACAGAGAGAATGGGTTACCATTTCAGAAATTCTGAGTTTTTACCTTTACAAATTGTATTTTGTTTTATAGCCAGGAGGATGATGGTACTTCATGGGTTGTATTTATTGAAAACAAATGAAATGTGTGTAGTTGCTGGACTAGATGAAAGCTAGGTGGTTTTGAATGAAATGTGTATTGAATGTTAGGGTGTACAAATGAAATCAGAGGTTATATTGGAAAAAAGAGGTAAATTATTTAATTACTAAAACTGTATTTTAACAAAAACTTGATCATGTAGATATAGCATTAGCCACACACAGTTGTAATTCAGTTTAATGATGACAAACTCTGCTTTTGTAATTTCAATTTTCTTATCTGAATATTTATAAATTCTTTTTTTTGAATTTAATTATCTGACCTCATTTAATATACATCTAACACCGATCCTGTTTGTAGCAAGTCTTGCTTTATAAGGTTTCAATAATATCTAAAGCAACACAGGAAAAAGCTGAAACCATTTTATGAAGATGAATGTTTGTAATCATAGATGTTGAAAAGTAAGAAGGTGCCATCTTGTGGTATGGACTTGTATTTATAACAAATAAAGTGTTCAAGAGACCAAAATGTTGACTGTTGTAGACTTATTCCCTACTGAAGAGCCCATGGAGTGGGTTGCCATTTCCTTCTCCAGGGATGATTTGACAAAGACAGCTTTAATAACAGCTTCCCCATGTCACTATTTTAGAGGGTGACAGCTGAAATCACTGACAGAGAAAAGGATTCTTTCCCCGCATGCTCAACACTGTTGGTTACACTGTGAAATGGAGACAAGCATGATTGCACAGAGTAGCTCTGAAGGCATATTTAAAGCTTAGCTAACATTAGAACAAACCACTGTGTAATGTTGCAAACACTGATATGTAAATGAACTGGGTGGCCTGAGAAAATGGAAATGTTAGAATGATACAGTGAGCAAGTTAGAGAATGGTTTTACTTATATTGGGACTTTTAATTTTGCTAATCATTTTAACACTAATTTATTTTCTTCAATGGCACCGTGGTTTTACATGAAAAAAGTCAATGAAAAGAGAATAGTTGATGTGAATATTGTGGTTGAGGGAACAACTCCTAGAGTTGTCCTTTCATTATTTCACTTAGGCTAAAAAGCTTCAGAAGACTTCCTGGTAGCCCAAGAGATCCTGCATCAGAGATCAAATCCTAGCTATGCCTTTTACTGCCTGTGTGATCCTGTGCAAGGATGCTAAATTCTCTCCGTCTCAGTTGTGTGACCCACAAAATGAGATAGTGAAATTATTTTTCTCCTAAGGTAGACATTAACAATAAATGTTAAAGGGATTCTGGTTCAAGATGGCCACATAGAATTCTGAGCTTACTTGCTCCCACAAACATGCCATATCTATAGCTCCCTATGGAACAATCTTCCACAAGAAATCAAAAAGCCAGCTGAGTGACTCCTACACGTCAGGCAACAAGAAAAAAATGCCCATCTAGAACAGGTAGGAGAGACTGAGACACAACTTCTCTTTAAGTTCCACCTCTGGTGCAGTCTTCCTCGGCAGGGAAAACATCCCTCGGATTCTGAGAAGTAAGGTTGAACCTCACCTTTGGCACCCAAACTTTTAAGATCTGCACCTAAGAGGTCTTCAAAACATCTAACTTTGAAAATTAACAGGGCTTGTGACTACAAGACCCACAAAACCATAGGAAATGAAGAAACAGTATTTAAAGAGCTTGCACAAACTTACTGTGGCCACCTTCAAGGCAGCACTCAACTGAAAACAGTCCAGAATTTCTGTGAAAGAGGCCCATCTGCACATCTTAAAACTTTGGCCTGAAAGGCCTCTAATTTAATCCACATCTAGAGGCTAAATGAAATACTCTCCAAAGGCCAAGGAGACTGGTAGGCACTATTTTTGAACTCTCCCTCTGTCCTACCCCAGGTCTCCAGTATCACCTGGAAAGGAGATTGTTCATACATCTGGAACTCTGGTTTTTACAGCAGCCATCCAGGCATGCTGCTCATCTTGACTCTGGTAAGCCAGTGGGGCTTACATTAGCAGGTCCCACAGGACTATAACAGAAAGATTTCTTAATCAGCTTCCTCCCAACCAGAACACAGCACAGAAGCAGCAGACAGAAATGCCAAGTCATTCCATGAAAGAGAACTGTTCCCTTATCTTTGTAGCTGTCATCTGAGATGCAGGCATGCATTTAGGAGCCAATTGCGACCATTTCTGGAGACCAGGGAGGCTAGGTTCAGTTCAGTCACCCAGTCATGTCTGACTCTATGCAACCCCATGGAGTGCAGCATGCCAGGCCTCCCTGTCCATCACCACCTTCCAGAGTTTACTCAAATTCATGTCCACTGAATCAGTGATGCCATCCAATCATTTCATCCTTTGCCATCCCCATCTCCTCCTGCCTTCAGTCTTTCCCAGCATCAGGGTCTTTTCAAATGAGTCAGCTCTTCACATCAGGTGGCCAAAGTATTGGAGTTTCAGCTTCAACATCAGTCCTTCCAATCAACACCCAGGACTAATCTCCTTTAGGATGGACTGGTTGGATCTCCTTGCTGTTCAAGGGACTCTCAAGAGTCTTCTCCAACACCATAGTTCAAAAGCATCAATTGTTCGTTGCTCAGCTTTCTTTATAGTCCAACTCTCAAATACACACATGACTACTGGAAAAACCATAGCTTTCACTAGATGCACCTGTGTTGGCAAAGAGATATTACTCTGTTTTTTAATATGCTGTCTAGGTTGGTCATAACTTTTCTTCCAAGGAGTAAGCGTCTTTTGATTTCATGGCTGCAGTCACCATCTGCAGTGATTTTGGAGCCCCCCAAAATAAAGTCAGACACTGTTTCCCCATCTGTTTGCCATGAAGTGATGGGACCAGATGCCATGATCTTAGTTTGTTGAATGTTGAGCTTTAAGCCAACTTTTTCACTCTCCTCTTTCACCTTCATCAAGAGGCTCTTTAGTTCTTCTTCGCTTTCTGCCATAAGGGTGGTGTCATCTGCATATCTGAGGTTATTGATATTTCTCCCAGCAATCTTGATTCCAGCTTGTGCTTCATCCAGCCCAGCATTTCTAGTGATGTACTCTGCATATAAGTTAAATAAGCAGAGTGACAATATACAGCCTTGATGTACTCCTTTCCCTATTTGGAACCAGTCTGTTGTTCCATGTCCAGTTCTAACTGTTGCTTCTTGATCTGTATTATTTTGGAGCTCTGTTTCTTTACCTCACCCCAGGTTACTGGTATCTCCAAAAAGGAGCTTCTGCACATGCCAGGCACTCCAGTTTTGTGGCTACTGCCCAGATGGCATATCACTTGTTAACCTGGCTCTGGTAGTCAGTGCAGCTTATTGTTCATGGGATCACCATGAGGATAGCAAACAAAGAAAGAATTCTTAATTGTATGTTATCCCAGGTGAAGTGCAGAAAGGACAAGCAGAAATGTCCATCTCAGTCTTTTTCTGGAAGAGGTATTGCTATTGCTTCGTGTCTGACTCTGTGCAACCTCATAGATGGCAGCCCACCAGGCTCCCCCGTCCCTGGGATTCTCCAGGCAAGAACACTGGAGTGGGTTGCCATTTCCATCTCAAATGCTTGAAAGCAAAAGGTGAAAGTGAAGTTGCTCAGTCATGTCCAACTTAGCAACCCCATGGACTGCAACCTACCAGGCTCCTTCGCCCATGGGATTTTCCAGGCAAGAGTACTGGAGTCGGGTGTGCCATTATCTACTCAGTTTAAAAGTTGCTGCTTGCAAACCTCGCAACCATTCATTCATCCTGAATGTGTTACCTGAGATACTCTCACTTGACACCCTGATAAATGCAAGAACACTGGAGTGGGTTGCCATTTCCATCTCAAATGCTTGAAAGCAAAAGGTGAAAGTGAAGTTGCTCAGTCATGTCCAACTTAGCAACCCCATGGACTGCAACCTACCAGGCTCCTTCGCCCATGGGATTTTCCAGGCAAGAGTACTGGAGTCGGGTGTGCCATTATCTACTCAGTTTAAAAGTTGCTGCTTGCAAACCTCGCAACCATTCATTCATCCTGAATGTGTTACCTGAGATACTCTCACTTGACACCCTGATAAATCTTGGCAACCCTGAACTATTGGTAACCACTAAAAAAAAAGTAGGCTAAATGGACAACCAAAGAGGTTTGGAAAAGAACCAAGAAAGTTTCATCTTCTACACAAAACCAGTTTTTCCAGACTGGGAAAGAGAAGGACTAGAAACCAACACAGAGAATCAAGGAAAATAAAATAATAGAGGAATGTTTTCCAAATGAGAGAACAAGAAAAATCCCTCAGAAAAGACCTTAATGAAATTGGAGACAAATTATTTACCTGATAAAGAGTTCAAAATAATCATTGTAATGATGCTTATCAAAGTCAAGAGAATAATGCATTAACAAACAGAGTTTCAAAAACAGAAAATATAAGACTGTATAAACAGAAGTCACATAGCTGATGGATGCAATAACTGAACTAGAAAATAAAGGAGTTCAACAATGGATGATATGAAATGCAAGAATAGGCCAGCAAACTTGAAGATAAGACACAGAAATTTACCAAACAGAGTAGCACAAAGAAAAACATGAAAAAGAGTGAAGATATCTTAAGGGCTTATGGGACAAAATAAGAGGAACAAATCTTCATTATAGGATTTCCAAAAGGAGAGATGGAGTAAAGGGCAGAAAACTTATTTAAATAAATAATCTGAATAATAAATAAGCTGAAAACATCCCTAAACCTGGGGAAGGAAACAGATGTGTAGATCCAGGAAGTCTAAATTTTTCCAAATAGGGTGAACACAGAGAGACCCAAGCCAGGGCACATTATACTTAAAGTGTCAAAAACTAAAGACAAGGAAGAATCTTAAAAAGAAACAAGAGAAAAAACACGTGTTAGATACACGAATGCTATAAGACTATCAGCAATTTTCAGTAGAAACTGTGCAGGCCAAATGAGAGTGGTATAAGATATTGAAAGTACTGGGGTAAAAAAAAAAAAACTACCAAGAAAGAATACCCAGCAAAGCTGTGCTTCAGAATCAAAGGAAAGATAAAAAGTTTCCAAACAAGCAAAAGCTAAAGGAGTTCACCACCACCAGAAAAGTGGCCTTACAAGAAATGTTAAGGAACTTTCTTAAGTTAAAACAAAATGACGTTAATTAGTAATAGGAAAATGTGTGCAAATATAAAGCTTACTGCTGCTACTGCTGCTGCTCAGTCGCTTCAGTCGTGTCCGACTCTGTGCGACCCCAGAGACGGCAGCCCACTAGGCTCCGCCGTCCCTGGGATTCTCCAGGCAAGAACACTGGAGTGGGTTGCCATTTCCTTCTCCAATGCATGAAAGCGAAAGGTGAAAGTGAAGTCACTCAGTAAGTGTCCGACTCTTCGTGACCCCATGGACTGCAGCCTACCAGGCTCCTCCGTCTATGGGATTTTCCAGGCAAGAATACTGGAGTGGGTTGCCATTGCCTTCTCTGATAAATCTTACTGGTAGAGGGAAATACACAGTAAAAGAATAATGTGGTGAAGTTGAGGGGTTAATAATTTAGAGTGGGAACTCATGTACACCCATGGCAGATTCATATCAATGTATGGCAAAACCAATACAGTATTGTAAAGTAAAATAAAGTAAAAATAAAAATTAAAAAAAAGTCAAAAGACAAAAATAGTAGAAATACCTATAACTACAATCTGTTAATTGATATGATACCACTAACGGCAGAAAGTGAAGAGGAACTAAAGAGCCTCTTGATGAGGGTGAAAGAGGAGAGTGAAGAAGCTGGCTTAAAACTCAACATTCAAAAAACTAAGATCATGGCATCTGGCCCTATCACTCCCATAACAAATAAATGGGGAAAAACTAGAAACAGTGATAGACTTTATTTTCTTGGGGTCCAAAATCACTGTGGACAATAATTGAAACCATGAAGTTAAAAGAAGCTTGCCCCTTGGAAGAGGAGCTATGACAAACCTAAACAGTGTTTTAAAAAACAAAGACATCACTTTGCCAACCAATGTTCGTATAGTCAAAGCTATGGTTTTTTCTGGTAGTCATGTGTGGATGTGAGAGTTGGACCATAAAGAAAGAAGGCTGAGCGCCACAGAATTGATGTTTTCAAACTGTGGTGCTAGAAAAGACTCTTGAGAGCCCCTTGGACAGCAAGGAAATCAAACCAGTCAATCCTAAAGGAAATCAACCCTGAATGTTCATTGAATGGTTGTATGCTGAAGGTGAAACTGCAATACTTTGGCCACCTGATGCAAAGAGCTGACTCACTGAAAAAGACTCTGATGCTGGGAAGGATTGAGGGCAGAGGAGAAGAGGGATGACAGAGAATGAGATGGTTGGATAGTATCACTAACTCAAAGAACATGAGTTTGAGCAAAACTCCAGGAAATAGGGAAGGACAGGGAAGCCTGGCATGCTGCAGTCCATGGAGTTGCAAAGAGTCAGATATGACTTAGAGACTGAAAAAATGCAAGTAAAAATACTGTAAACTGTGACATCAAAATCATAGAGTGTGAGAGGAGGGGTAAATAGGTAGCACTCGAGAATGTGTTATGATAATGTAATGAGCTTAAATAGACTTATAAATATAAGTTGTTATATGTAAGCCTCATGGTAACTGCAAAGCAAAAACCAAGAGCAGATGTACTAAGGAGAAAGAAATTTAAGCATACCACTAGAGAAGTCATTCAATCACAAGGGAAGAGAGTAAAAGTAGAATGAGGAAATGAATTAGAAAAGAGAGAGAATACAATTAAGAAAATGACAATGAGTCTATACCTACTGATAATTACATTAACTGTCTATGGGCTAAATTCTCCAGTCAAAAGACAGAGTGGCTAAATGAATTTTTAAAAAACCTTTATATATGCTGCCTATAAAAGGCTCATTTCAGATACAAGGACACACACAAGCTAAAAGAAAAAGGATGGAAAAGATATCCCACAGAAATGGAAAGCAAAGGAGATCCGCAGTAGCTATATTTATATTAGACAAAATAGACTTTAAGTTAAAGGAAAAAAACCTCTAATAAAAGACAACAAAGGCCATTATCCAATAATAAAGATTTCAGTTTAACAAAAGGATTTAACATCTGTAAATATGTATGCACCCATCACAGGAACACCTAAATATAAATTAAATATTATTTGAGGACCCAGATATTAAGGACCCAAAGTGAGAAACAGACAGAAATATGATAACAGTAGATGACTTTAATATTCCACTTACATCAATAGATAGATCACCCAAATAGAAAACCTGTAGAGAGGTTTCCCTGGTGTCTCAGTGGTGAAGAATCTGCCTGCCAGTGCAGGAGACACCAGTTCAATCCCAAATCCAGAAGATCCCACATGGCACAAAGCTACTAAGCCTGTTTGCCACAACTATTGAGACTGTGTTCTAGATCTTGGAAGTTGCAGCTACTGAGTCCACGTGCCACAGATACTGAAGCCCATTCACCCTAGAGCCCATGCTCTGCAACGAGAAAAGCCACCACAACGAGAAGCCCATCAGACCACAGCTAGAGAGTAGCCCTTGCGTGCCACAACTAGATAAAAGCCCACACAGCAGTGAAGATCCAAACAGCTGGATAAATAAATTTCCTAAATTAAGAAAATCAGTAGCGAAGCATTAACTCTATATGACATAATAGGTTAGATGAATATCACATACATACAGAGAATATCACAATCAAAAGCAACAGAATGCACTTTCTTCTGAAGTGTACATGTAACATTCTCTAACATAAATCAGATGTTAGACCACCAAATAAATCTTAATGAATTTAAGAATATTTAAAACATATCAGGTTTCTCCAAACACAACAACAGAAATCAATTTTAAGAAGAAAGCTTGCATACATGATATTAAGCAACTAAAGGCTCAAAGAAGAAATTGAAAGAAAGAGATGAAAAAATACCTTGAGACAAATGAAAACAGAAATAAAACAAACTTATGGGATTCAGCAAAAGCAGTTATGAGAGGGAAGTTCATAGCAATAAACACCCATATTAGTAAACAAAAAGATCTCAAACAACTGAAATTTAAACTTTAAGGAAATAGAAAAGAGGACCAAATAAAGCTTTAAGTTAATAGGAGGAAGGAAATAAAGATCAGACTAGAAATAAATGATACAGAGTCTAAAAATACATTTGTTAATATCAGTAAAAATAAGAACTGTTCTTTACCTTTAAAAGATAAACAGATAAACCTTTAGCAACTCAGCAATAAAAAAATAGATATTACCCCAATAAATAAAATCAGAAATGAAAGTGATGTTACAACTGATATCATAGAAGTATAAAGCATAAGAGACTATTATGAACAAGTAAATGTCAACAAATTACACAACCTAGAAGAAAAAATTTCTAGAAATGTACAACCTACCAAGAATTATAAAAAAATTGGAAAATCCAACCAGACCAATTACTAATAAGGTGATTAAACCAGTAAATCAAACCTCCAAACACATAAAGTGCAAGACCAGATGACTTCACTCATGAATTCTATCATCAAAAATTTAAAGAGCTAATTCCAATCCTTCTCAAACTCTTCCAAACAATAGAAACAGAGATGAAACTTCCAAATTCATTTGACAGGGCAGCATTATATCCTGGTACCAAACCAAGAACACTACAAGGAAAGATAATTACAGGATTATCCCTGGGGAACTGAGGTGAAAAATCCTCAACAAACTTTTATCAAACAATTTAAAAATACATTAAAAGGATCATACATCATCATCAGGTGGATTTATCTCAGGGATGCAAAGTAGGTTCAACATCCATCAATGAATCAGTATAACACATTAACAAACCAAAGGATGAAAATCATATGTTCATCTCAATAGAAGCAAAAAAGCATTTGACAAAACCCAACACCTGTTTATAATAAAAACTCTCAACAAACTGAGTATAGAGGGGTTGTACTTCAACATAATAAGGACATATTTGAGAAGCCCACCGTTAGCATTGTACCTAAGGTTAAAAACTGAAAGCTCTTCCTCTAAGATCAGGAATAAGACAAGATGTCTACTAAGGCCACATTTATTCTCCATTGAATTGGAAGTTATAACAAGAGAAATTAGGCAATAAAAAGAAATGAAAGGCATCCAAACTGGAAAAAAATAAAAATGTCTATTTGTAGATGGCATGATATCATACATAAAAAACCCTAAAGACTCCACCAAAAAGAAACACTATAGAATTAATAAATTCAGTCAATTTATAGAATAAGATATCAATGCATAAAAAATGTTTAATTTTATACTCTAATAACTATCACAAAGAAAAAATTAAAATCCCATTTATAATTGCAAAAATACAAAGAAAATACCTATGAATAAATTTAAACAAGGAAATGAAAGAGTTACACTGAATAAGACTTGATGAAAGAAAGTGAAAACAACAAAAATGAAAGGAAAAAGATTCCATGTTCACGGATTAAAAGAATTTAATATTGAGAGATTGTGCATACTAACTAAATCTACAGAATCAATGTCATTTCTATCAAAATTTCAATGCCATTTTTTATAGAATTAGAATGATCCTATAATTTGTATGTAATGACAAAACACTCCAAATAGCCAAAGAAATCTTGAGAAAGGATAACAAAGCTGGAGACATCAACGATTTTTTATTTCAAACTATATTACAAAGGTTTACTAATCAAAAAAGTATAGTATTAGTATAGAACAGCCACATACATCAATGGAACCAAATAGAGAACCCAGTAATAACCCACACATATATATCCAATTAATTTATGGTAAAGGAGCCAAAATTATACTATGAGAAAAAGGATAATCTCTTCAATAAATGGCACTGGGAAACTGGACAGCCAAATATAAAATACTTAAATTGAGCCCTTATTTTACACTGTACTCAAAAATTAACTCAAAATGATTAAAGACTTGGATATAGACTTGAAAGACCTCTAGAAGAAAACAAAAATGATAAGCTTCTTGACATCAGTCTTGGTGGTATTCTTTGGATCTGACATCACAAGAAAGGCAACAAAAGCAAAAATAAGTAGGTGGAATTCCCTCAAATTAAAAATCTTCTGTATTGCAAAGAAAGCCACTAATGTAATAAAAATGCAATCTTCCAAATAGAAGAAAATATTTTCAAATCATATAACTGACAAAGTATTAATACTAAATATCCAAGGAAAGTATATGACTCAATGGCAAAAACAAACAATTCTATTTCTAAAATGTGCAGAAGATCTGAACAGAATCTTATCCAAAGAAGGTACAGAAGAAAAGGGCTCAATATCACCAATCATCAGGGAAATACCAATCAAAACCATGATGACATATCATCTCATACCTATTAGAATGGCTTTTCTTAAAAAGACAAAAAATTAACAAATGTTGGTAAGGATGTCAGAAGAAAGGGAACCCCTTGCTCTGTTGGTGGGAATGTAAACTGGTGCAGCCACTGTGGAAAACAGTAAGGAAATTTTTCAAAAAATTAAAAAATAACCATATGATCCAGCAATTCCATTGCTGAGTATTTATCTGAAGAAAATGAGAGACTTACTCCTAAAAGATAGCTGCACCCCATGTTTACTGTGGTACTATTTATAATAACCAAGACATGGAAGCAATCTAAATTGTTCCATCCATCAACAGATGAATAGAAAAAGAAAATGTGATATCTATATAATGGAATATTATTCTGCCATAAAATAGAAGGAAATACTGTCATTTGTGAAAGTACAGATGGATCTTAAGGGCATTGTACTAAGTGAAATAAGTCATAGAAGGACAAATGCCTTATGATCTCACTATATGATGAATCTTAAAAAACAAAACAAAACAAACATAAAACAGACTGATAGTTGTCAGAGTTGGGAGGTAGGCATTGTGGGGGTCAGTGAAATGGGTAAAATGTGTCCAAAGTTAAAAACTTCCAATTATAAATAAATAAGTCCTGGAGATGAAATCCATAGTGTAGTGACCATAGTTAATAATATAGTACTGTATATTTAAAATTTGTTAGAGAGTACACATTAAAAGTTCTTATCACAAGAAATTTATAACTATATATGGTGACAAATATTAATGAGGCTTTGGAGTGATCGTTTCACTATATATATATATATATATATATAATTACTAGGTTGTATACCTGAAGTTAACCTAATGTTATATGTGAATTTTATCTCAAGGAAAATGTAGGAAAAACTAAACTTAGCAGTATGTATTATTAGTTCTGTTATTGTTTATAAGATTAATAATTTAATTTTAAAGAAATAAGTCCTCAATACTATATACATATCTTAAGTATCTGTAATATTTTTGTCCCTTAAAGCAAAATAGATTCACATGTACATAAGCATGCTACAAAAATATTAGTAACAAAATATATCATTCAAAGGGCTTCTGTGTGGCTCAGAGGTTAAAGCATCTACCTCCAATGCAGAGACCTGGATTCGATCCCTGGGTCAGGAAGATCCCTGGAAAAGGAAATGGTAACCTACTCCAATATTCTTGCCTGGAGAATCCCATGGACAGAGAAGCCTGGTAGGCTACAGTCCATAGGGTCACAAAGAGTTGGACACGAATGATCGTGTCATTCAAAGTGAAAAAGTAAAAGTGTTAGTCACTCAGTTGTGTCTGATTCTTTGCAATCCATGGACTGCAGCCTAATAGGCTCCTACATCCATGGAATTCTCTAGGAAAGAATACTAGAGTGAGTTGCTATTCTCTTCTCCAGGGGAACTTTCCAACTCAGGGATCAAACCCAGGTCTCTCATTGTGGGAAGATTCTTTACCATTTGAGCCACAAGGGAAGCCCAAATCTGATTTCCAAAGCAGAACATCATAAACAAAAATATCAGTGTTAGATCTCTTGCGTTATGTCTTACAATCATTCATTTTCCTTTTCTGTTATCTTTAAAATTATCTAAAATAAATAGTCCTAAATACTAAGAAATGCACTAAAATTATTAAGTACATCTGAGGGTAAGCTCATAGAAAACTTCTGCCATAGTTTTTTGAAATTGCATTGTTCATGTGGCTTTGGGATAATCATAGTCTTAGTAATAGTTTATACTTATTCTAAAAATAAAATAACAACAAATATAAAATAATTAGAGCACATATCAAATGTATAATAAATATACCTACAATTAGTATAATATAGCACTTTCAGTTAGGGCCCTTAGGTCAGTCAAGGTTTTCATTCATTATAGATTCAATGATTATACATGTATTGAATTTGTGTTTTTAAATATTCAACATCTATGACATGAGTAATTTCCCAGATGACACAGTTACTCAAAATGTTCATTACACCTATTTTTCAAACATCATAATTAATAGAGATTTCATTCTCAGAACAATACATATTTATTAAATACCATGTTAGGCACAGACTAGAAGACACACTAAAAATCAATGAAATATGATCCTTTCACTTTTAGTTTATTTGAAAATTATACCCATAAATCCAAAGATGCAGGAACTCTACCCCTGTAGAACAAAACTAAGTAAAGAAGTGCAAAATTATATTCCATAGGTTTACACAGATTCCAAAAGTTTATCCATGAAATTTGTGCACTCTTTTCCTTAGGAGAGCATATTGCTTCTATAGTGAATAGAATTTTAACATGTATGGTTCTTACAGGAGAGAATATTGCAAGTCTTAAGAAGTAACCACAGTCTATACTAACTACCCACTGACCTAAACAAATCATCTAATTCACCTTTCATACTGCACAGTGTAGAAAAGAAACACAAGCAAAATCGCCAAATGATTCACTCCATAAATATATGTGGAAGTCCTGGATAACTAGCTTGAGAAGTATTTAGTTCAATATGCAAATGTTTTAGGTTTTTTTTAATCAGTTACAGTCATTTGAAATTGAGAAAATTTAAACATAAATTTGTGTCTCTGTCTTCTCTAAAAACTCAGAAGATTGAGTAACAAACACCTCAATCTTTCATGATTATACTTGTTGGAACTAAAGAGGCTGCTCTCTTTAGAATAGTATTCACTCTTCGCTCATTCACCTAACAAATATTATTGAATATATACTATGTGCTATTACTATTCTAGATGCTGAGCAAAGAGGAAGCCAGCTCACTTGCCCTCATGGCACCTTAAATATTCATTAGGAAAGATAAAAACAAAGCTTGACAACAAGCATCCAGATAAAACATATTAATGTGATGATAAATGTAAGGACAGAAACAGCAAGTGCCTAGCAGAAGCAGAAGAGATTAAGAAGAGGTGGCACAAACACACAGAATAACTAGTTTAAAAAAAAGAAAAGATCTTAATGATCCAGATAACCATGATAGTGTGATCTCTCACCTAGAGCCAGACATCCTGGAATGTGAAGTCAAGTAAGCCTTAGGAAGATTACTATGAACAAAGCTAGTGGAGGTGTTGGAATTCCAGTTGAGCTATTTCAAATCCTAACAGATGATGCTGTTAAAGTGCTACACTCAATATGCCAGCAATTTGGAAATCTCAGCAGTGGTCACAGGATTCAAATAGGTCCATTTTTATTCCAATCCCAAAGAGCAATGTTGAAAAACATTTAAACTACCATACAATTGTGATCATTTCATATGCTAACAAGAAAATGCTTAAAATCCTTCAAACAGGCTTCAACAGCATATGAACCAAGAAATTCCAGATGTACAAGCTGGATTTAAGAAAGGCAGAGGAACTGGAGATCAAATTGCCAACATGCTCTGGATCATGGAAAAAGCAAGGGAATTTCAGAAAAACATCTACTTCCACTCCATTGACTACACTAAACCTTTTGACTGTGTGGATCACACACAAAAACACAAAAACGTGGAAAATTCTTCAAGAGATGGGAATACCAACCACTTTACCTGTCTCCTGAGAAACCTGTATGTGGGTAAAGAAGCAACTGTTAGAATCGGACATGGAACAATGGACTGGTTCCAAACTGGGAAACGACTACATATATCAAGGCTGTATATTGTCACCTTGCTTGTTTAACATATATGCAGAGTACACCATGTAAAATGCCTGTCTGGGTAAAGCACTAGCTGGAATCAAGATTGCTGGGAGAAATGTCAACAACCTCATATATGCATATAATAACACTCTAATGGCAGAAAGCAAAGAAGAACTAAAAAGCCTCCTGATGAGGGTGAAAGAGCAAAATGAAGTCTGACTTCAAACTTAACATTCAAAAAACTAAGATCCTGGCATCCAGTCCCATCACTTCAGGGCAAAGAGACAGGGAAAAAAATGGAAAGTGACAGATTTATTTTCCTGGGCTTCAAAACCACTGTGGATGGCAACTTCAGCCACAAAATTAAAAGACACTTGCTCCTTGAGGTGGGGGAGGGGGAGGCTACAACAAACCTAGACATCGTATTAAAAAGCAGAGACATCACTTTGCCAAAAAATATCCATATAGTCAAAGCTATGGTTTTTCCAGTAGTCAAGTATGGATGTGAGAGTTGGACCATAAAGAGGGCTGAGTGCCGCAGAATTGATCTATTAAACTGTGGTGCTAGAAAAGACTCTTGAGAGCCCCTTGGACAGCAAGGAGATCAAACCAGTCAATCCTAAAGGAAATCAGTCCTGAATATTCATTGGAAGTTTGGATGCTGAAGCTGAAGCTGAAATACTTTGACCACATGATGCAAAGAGCTGACTCACTGAAAAAGACTCTGATGCTGGGAAAGATTGAGGGCAGAGGAGAAGGGGGATAACCGAGAATGAGATTGTTGGATAGCATCACTAACTCAAAGAACATGAGTTTGAGCAAACTCCAGGAGATAGGGAAGGACAGGGAAGCCTGGTGTGCTGCAGTCCATGGGGTCACAAAGAGTTGGACACAACTGAGCAACTGAACAATAACAACAGCAATGATTAAAATTATATATACTTTACTGGAACAGAAAGTAAGTTTGCTCAAATCCTATGTATGTTCTCAGTGAGTCATTCTTGAGTGATGTTTAATACTGTTAAGAGTCTTTAAATTACAGCCCATTGGTTAAATCAGGCCAACTGCTTGTCTCTGTGAAGTTTTATTGAAGCACAGATATACTCATTCATTGACATATTATCTTTGCTGCCTTTGTATTATAGGGGTTGCCGCAGAGACACTAAGGTCTGCAAAGCCTAAAATATTAACTGATGGCATTTTTTTGGTACTCTCAATCCCCTATAACTTCCCCAATTTTTTTTCCCATGGCTCTATAACCTCTAAAATTCTATTTATATGTTTATTTTATGACTTCTTGTCTTTCTCTCCCTTACATTAGGATATTAACACCATAGGTGAAAATCTTAACTTTGTTCATATATGTATCCCAAATGAATGGAATATGATAGCTACTCAATGAATATTTATAGAATAATTGAATGAGGTTACAAAAATAAGCAGTAGACATCATACAATGATGAATTCAATAATGAAGAATTTGAATTTTATTCTGAATTTATGGACAGCCACAGGAAGGTTTTAAACAGTGGAATACCACGATGACATTCAGACTATTATGATCTCATGATTATATTCCTTTCACTGGATGGACTCAGATCCATTCATCTGTGTTACTTCCCTCACCTGTGCTCCACATCTTAGTCCAGTAAATACTTCATGAATGGGAAACATTTATGGTAATGAAATCTCAAAAGATTAGTGTTCAATGTTGTTGTTTGGTTGTGTCTGACTCTTGCGACTTCATGGACTGGCATGAGGTAGCCATGAGACAGCCTGGTAGCCTGCCAGGCTTCTCTGTCCATGATATTTCCCAGCCAAGAATACTGGAGTGGGTTGCCATTTCCTTCTCCAGGGAATCTTCCAGTCCCAAGGATCCAACCTGTGTCTCCTGCATTGCAGGTGGATTCTTTACCATTGAGTCACCAGGGATGCCCAGTTTTCAAAGATTCTACTTCAAAATATCCCTCTGTGGGCAGAAGCCCCAGGGAGACAGGTTTATTGGCAAGCTCTGCATAGTTCTTCAATAACAACATTTAATAGCAAACTCAATGGCTTTAGAATAGAGGGATTTTATGGGAGTTCTGTAAATTTTATGCATTAAATCTGTTACAGTGCTTATAACTTGTCTTCCAAGAACTTTATACACAAAGATGTTAGTGTAATCAAAATACAAAACAACCCTACCAACCAATACACTAGAGTGTAATGGTTTTGCTACCCATGGGTAACAGGTTTGCTAAAATATCAATGCCTTACCACAGAGGGGGGCAACCAGAACCTTCTCTCTTAGTCAGCCATGGCCTCATCCATTTAGCCTTGAAGTGTTACAGAATTATTATATGAATGTCATAAGGTTAAAAAGTTACAATGGACACAATCATAATTTGTTAATGACAGCTGTTTACAAAAAGACCAAAAAAAAAAAAAAAAAGTCATTGAGTCTGTGGCTACTACTGAGATTTTAAAGCTCATCAGGACAACTGGACAAAGGTTTAGGTATATTTATATTTTTCATGAATTTACAAACTAGGGGAAGCACATATAAACAATAAGGAACACTGATATAAATGAGTACCCAAGGTAGCCTTGCTAACTTCATTTGGGAGATTAAGGAAAGGCTTAGGAACAAAATGGAATTTGAGCTACATGCTGAAGACTGAGGGCTTTTTGATGGGCTAGAGGAACAGTGACTGCTAATTGGCTCCATATTGCTCCAGAGATATAAGATAATTTTCACATTCTGTGGAATGAGGACCAAGGTTAGAATAATTTTCATATTCTCAGGTATGTCTAAGAATGAATCAACCCAAATCAAGGTGTAACAATTCCTTCATCAAGCAGTGTGCAATGGTTTTCCATTTATACCTCCTTGACAGCATGGAAATCAAACCAGTCAATCCTAAAGGAAATCAGTCCTGAATATTCATTGGAAGGACTGGTGCTGAAGCTGAAGCTCCAATACGTTGGCCACCTGGTGCAAAGAGCCAACTCATTGGAAAAGACCCTGATGCTGGGAAAGATTGAGGGCAGGAGGAGAAGGGGGCAACAGAGGATGAGATGGTTGGGATAGCATGACCAACTCAATGCACATCAGTTGAGCAAACTCTGGGACATAGTGAAGGACAGGGACGCCTTGTGTGCTGCAGTCCATGGGGTTGCAAAGTCAGACATGATTGAGCGACTGAACAACCACCTCCTTATAGTTGGGCTTCTCAGACCAAATCTCTAAGCACCTTCCTAATAAGGACTTTCTATGTCTACCATGGAGCAGCCTCATCAATCATGCCAGAAGTGGAAGTAATGGAAAGTAAAACATGTGACTCAGCTACCTAATAAGAAAACCCTGCCTCAATCTGTTGCTAGAGACTGGTGAGCTGAGGAATATTTAGCCACAGTCTATACACCATATGCACAGCCCCCAAAGAGCCTTCTGAGAGTATCACTTGGCCTTTGTTGGTTATTTTCAAAGAAAAACAACAGATCCAAACAGTTCACCAATGTCAAATTTTAAAAACTGTTTAATTCAGAGGTTCCCAGACTCCTTTGGTTTAGAAGATGCTTCATGTCTCAGTAACATCCCCATGATGTTTGACAGCCCCAAAGCAAACCTATCATTCTGTTTATGAAGTTGTTAGGTTCAGACAACTTAATAATTTATGCCTTAACAACTTAACAACCTTCTGAATAAACAATACACATACATTAAAAGAAAAAAATTGTATTTCATTTTTAAAAAGCCACAAGTTACACATCAAATGGATTTGTGCTCTTGGAACTTCTTATCAGATCACGGTATTAGATCAGATGCTGCCACCCTCATTTCCTATTCCATATTTGTTTTTGTTCACTATTTACTTTTGTTACAACAATCAATGAAAACCCAGCTTCTGGAAGATATGACATCATCTAAAGAAATATAAAGATCATGGAAAAAGCAAGAGAGTTCCAGAAAAACATCTATTTCTGCTTTATTGACTATGCCAAAGCCTTTGACTGTGTGGATCACAGTAAACTGTGGAAAATTCTGAAAGAGATGGGAATACCAGACCACCTGACCTGCCTCTTGAGAAATCTGTATGCAGGTCAGGAAGCAACAGTTAGAATTGGACATGGAACAACAGACTGGTTCCAAATAGGAAAAGGAGTGCGTCAAGGCTGTATATTGTCACCCTGCTTATTTAACTTCTATGCAGAGTACATCATGAGAAATGCTGGACTGGAAGAAACACAAGCTGGAATCAAGATTGCTGGGAGAAATATCAATAACCTCAGATATGCAGATGACACCACCCTTATGGCAGAAAGTGAGGAGGAGCTAAAAAGCCTCTTGTTGAAAGTGAGAGAGGAGAGTGGAAAATGTTGGCTTAAAGCTCAACATTCAGAAAACGAAGATCATGGCATCTGGCCCATTCATTTCATGGGAAATAGATAGGGAAACAGTGGAAACAGTGTCAGACTTTGTTTTTTTGGGCTCCAAAATCACTGCAGATGGTGACTGCAGCCATGAAATTAAAAGGCGCTTACTCCTTGGAAGAAAAGTTATGACCAACCTAGATAGTATATTCAAAAGCAGAGACATTACTTTGCCGACTAAGGTCCGTCTAGTCAAGGCTATGGTTTTTCCTGTGGTCATGTATGGATGTGAGAGTTGGACTGTGAAGAAGGCTGAGCGCCGAAGAATTGATGCTTTTGAACTGTGGTGTTGGAGAAGACTCTTGAGAGTCCCTTGGACTGCAAGGAGATCCAACCAGTCCATTCTGAAGGAGATCAACCCTGGGATTTCTTTGGAAGGAATGATGCTAAAACTGAAGTTCCAGTACTTTGGCCACCTTATGCGAAGAGTTGACTCATTGGAAAAGACCCTGATGCTGGGAGGGATTGGGGGCAGGAGGAGAAAGGGACGACCGAGGATGAGATGGCTGGATGGCATCATGGACTCAATGGACGTGAGTCTGAGTGAACTCCGGGAGTTGGTGATGGACAGGGAGGCCTGGCGTACTGCGATTCATGGGGTCGCAAAGAGTCGGACACGACTGCGCGACTGAACTGAACTGAAAGAAATATAATGCAATCTAATATTGAAATATCAACTGCCTTAAACTAAGTAGTTCACGTATCTGACTGATGCTGTGATTTGCTGTTTTTTCTTAATAAATTTAAAATCTGGAGAATGTAATCCACAAAAGACTTTGTTACACAGCCACCAGAATTGCATTTCTGAAGGGCCATTAGGGTTTTAGATATCCATGTTTGTTTTCCATGGGCTTGCTATTCATTTAGGGAACAATAACCACTTGAGCCTCATTTTTGTTGCAGTTTAGAGTCCTAAAAGTACAGTTTCAATTTATGTCCCAAATCTCCCAAATATCTTTCTATCTAACACTATTGATTTGCTATATTTAAAATCACAAGGGAAGCAATCAAAGGATTTTTGTGTGTGATCACTCACCCCTAGAAAATATGATCTAGTAAAGATATAATTTTTATAGATGATGTCCTTAACATGGAGTATATGCACTTTCCTCCAAGTTTTCTATTATCAGACCCTTTATCCAAGCATCTTTCATTAACACCTACTTAACATACTTGTATTTACATAAGACAAAAAAGTTACCAGAAAACATGTAACTGGGACACAGATAGGAGATGGCAGGAAAAAAAGATGAAAATGTAGAGAACTCTTCAATCACTAATATATCATAAATTGAAAGGATCCAAAGCCATTGCCATAAAATCTTATAAAAGTTCTGTTCATAACTAAAATTGAAAATACATATATAGATGTGTATATATAATACACATATATGTATAAGCATGCGTGTATACACACACATATATAGTATGTATGCATTTCCTCTGGGAACCCAAATTTAAGACCAACAAGAGGAGATCTGAGACCAGTCAAGAGTTAATATATAAATACATTATAGAGTTGCAACATTAGGCAAGAAAGAATTATCCTCACTTTACAGATAAGTACTTGATTCCATGACACCAATAAGTTGTAATGAGTCTATTAGAATAGGCCTTCAGGTACCCATTTCAGTAGAATAGGGATTCATCTAGTAGAAAAGGGATTCATCCTTTCACCAATAAGATGGGCTACAATCTGCCATCTCCTAGACTAATCAATGTCAACAATGGTTGTGCATCAACACATTGGAAATGAGGATCTTGATGCAGGGTTGCCTGTGATGCTAAGCAAGAACATGTGACCGTGGTCCACATAGGGTGGCTGAAGAATCCTGGCTTCATTGTTCCAATTATTTTATCTTTAACACGAAAAGAGTCTAGTTCCTCTTAAAGGCTCTATATTGCATCTTCCCTTGGACACAATAACAGGAAAACCAATTAGGTTAATCACTTGCAGAGGAGTGGAAGAGATACACAGATATTTTAAAGAGCTGTCAATAGTGAAGGGGAGAGTGGCAAACTAGTGAAAAGCTTCAATCCTCCTCTTTAAGTACTTGATACAAAAAATGAGAAACACTCACAGCTCTGATGGAGGCTGCAGGGCCTTGCTCAGCACCAGGGAGCTCCTTTCAAGAGTAGTTGCACAGCAGGGCTGCCATTTTCTATGTGAAGATTCCAACTACAGTTGTGCAATGTGGCAGCCCTGATGGTCATCATTATGTGGAATAATTTCCTCTAATTCTGGTCTTTTCTTAAATAAATTTGTCATATTTTATATTTTAAATGAAGAAAAAGATTGAATGTTTTACATTGAAACTAGTGTACCAAAGATAGACTTGAAGTAAAAGGGGAAAAAAAAAGTTGTATAAATTTATTTTTACCTGAAAAATTGTTTTGATTTTATTCTTTAAACAGAATGCCTTTAAGTGTGAGATCTTAAATGTGTCAGCTTTTCATCTACATTGTATTTTTTGAGTATTATAACACTACACCAGCATCTTGCCTCATCCTAAGATTCAGAATAGATGAAAAATAATTTTTAAGTATTAAATAGTCATCCCCAATTCCTTAGCTTCCTAGATTTCCCTGAAAAGACCAATTTCTTATCCATGTGCAGAAACTTTAAATATACACATGACTCAGTATTTGGTGTGCTTTCTTCACTACCATTGATCATTCTGACTCTAAGCATTATATACCATAAAATGGAAACCTTTATAATTAAAGTTTAAAATTTTACTAATTATACCAAGGAAGAAATTGAAAAGTAGCATGTCAACATTACTTTTATGGACACAAAATATTTCCATTACTCTGTAAGGACAAACCTTTCAGTTTAATAAAAATGACAAATTTATGCCTCTTTCAAACAAGTTTAAGAAAGATTTTGATTGCAAATAATTTGTAGAAATCCTAGCAGGTATATGCTGAGTGCAGATACATGGTGCTAGATTTATTTGAATTCAATTCAAATGCAGAATTTATTTTCCTTCCTGGCAGTTCTCTGAAATGTACATTATGGCTTTGTTTAGTTAAACCAGTTATGCCACCTGAACCTCGAAATGCTAATATACCTGTACTCAGACTTTGAATGTGTTGATTTTGTTTCCTTGGTGGAACAAATTTCAATCCTTTTCATGCAAAAAAACCAAGATGAGCAGATATTTGTATAATGTATATGTTAATTAAAACATAATGTTCTCTGGGGGCTGTGAAACAAAGAATGTGTTACTATGAGTAATTTAAGGCAGATATTCAGTCATCAAATTCAACAGAAATCAGGGATGCTAAAAAGTGACTTATTGTAATAATGTATTTTAAGAAACAAGAGAAAGTCATGCTTTTAATAGAAGTGAACTTGGATGACTTAATGTAACAGAAATGTGGTTTCTGTCAAATATTGTGTCACCAAGATGCTATAATTGCTTAACCTGAAAAATGTTCTTCACAGCCCTGCTCAGCCAATGGTTGATGGATTGATATTACCATAATAAAGAATTAGCTTTTTCATATGAGCAGAAAATTATCATCAGACTGTCACCATTCTGCCCATAAGTAAACTGTGGGCTTACAGATCAAGAGACAAAATACAGCATATCTCAATTACTGCTATACCTTCATGCCAGCTCAATACACAAAGCAAGTAATGCCTGTCCATAAAGAAAATGTATAAAAACATTTTCTGGGATCCAGGCTGTCATCCCACAACATACTCACTAGAAGCCAACTTGTTTTCACCTGGTCATTGGTCCAATTCCCAAATTTTGAGGGATTTTTTTTTTACTTATTGTTTGCTTTCATTCTAATGTTGGTTCCTGTTCCCAAGGTAACCATCAAGAATTCTGGGTTGGAATTGCCAACAAATTCACTCTCCTTCAGACCAATATGATCTTCCTGTTTCCTCCATAACCAACCCTGCATAAGCCCATTCTTTCCTTTGAAGAGAGAGACTTCTGATAAGTGTGTGTCTTAGAAATAATATACAAAGGATGCCACAAAGTTTCAAGCTGATCCACAGTATTATTTACAAAATATTGAGTATTTAGCTCATGGTTATGACCAGGGGGGCTTTGGAAATTGTGTGGGGCTATATGTTTGCATCGACTAAAACTTGGCACCACTGGCACCCACAGAGCAAACAGCACAGAAGCAAAATGCTATATGCAGGGCTCTATTTCAGCCTTGCTAGTGCTAGTCCTGTCTAAAGGTCATCATACTGAGGAATTTGTGAACTTTGTTTGGTGAAGATAAAGCTGAAGGCTACTAGAAGACCAAGAAAGCTACCTTGCTTCTTAAGAAACGTAGGGACTGGAATGATATCAAAAATCTCTCAGCAAATGAGAGCTGGCAGTGCAAAATGAAAAGATGTCATTGTATTGATAGCTTCCCTGATGGCTCAGTGGTAAATAATTCACCTGCCAATCCAGGAGATGTGGGTTTGATCTCTGGGTCAGGAAGACTCCCTGGAGAAAAAAAAAAAAAAAGGCAACCCATTCCAGTATTCTTGCTTGGGAAATCCATGGACAGAGGATCCTGGCAGACTACAGTTCACGGGGTCATAAAAAACTCAGACATGATTTAGTGACTTGTCATGAGCCGTGTTACGCATTACTGACATAATGGAGGCACGGCCCCAACCCCCTCTCCTCATCCCACAGGCATGGTCCTGGGATGAAGGAGTTAAGTCTTGTGATTCTAACTTGTTCTTTCCTTTCTTAGGTTGAGTTGGCTGGAAAGAATGTTAAGGTGCTTATTGTTCTTGAGAGAAGCATGAGAAAGCACAAAGCCTTCTGCAGTTGTGCCCAGAAAATAATCTATAAAGTAACCATTTACATTTGTTCAAGGATCTTTACAAAGAATGTTCCAGGATGAGCAGGTAGGCTGCAGTTTGAGGCCCTGGGAAGGATTGTTATCTGAGACCTGGTTGTGAGGGGAATATTTATGGCCAAAGAAGTTTGCTGAGCTTAGGGTTTAGAAATAATTAAGAATAGCTAGAAGCCTTTTTAGGATATAGTGAACTTAAGATGCTAGGGGCAAACAGGATTTAGAAAGATAAGAAATAAACTGAGGAATGTGGTATGCAGCTGAGACATAAGCATGTTAAATGTATAGGACACATAAGAGGAAGTAGATAATAGATAGTAAAGCTGATTCTGAGAGAATCACTGAAGCAGGAACTCTGTTTGAAGGCCAAGAATGATTTCTAGAGATAATAAATCAGGGTTGGGGGGGAACTAAAAATGTCAAACCTCTGACCTAATGCTTTTGTCAAAGTATAAAAAGAAAACCTG
Source organism: Aepyceros melampus (assembly GCA_006408695.1). Classification (NCBI taxonomy): domain Eukaryota; kingdom Metazoa; phylum Chordata; class Mammalia; order Artiodactyla; family Bovidae; genus Aepyceros; species Aepyceros melampus. The sequence goes on from SJXQ01007032.1 coordinate 68,961, forward strand.
AAGCTTGAAATAAACATGTAGACTTGCACATTGAGTCAGAGGCTACATCATTCCCCGCCAACACCGTTCATCCCTTCAGGCTGATTCCCTGGCTGCTGCTCCAGCAGTGACTAAACAACACCACCAACACTGTACTGAGCACAGAGGACCCTTCAGAAACATTCTTATAATCACTCCAGTCCCATCACTTCAGTGCAAATAGATGGGAAAAATGGAAACAGTGACAGACTTTATTTTCTTGGGCTCTAAAATCACTTCAGACAGTGACTGCAGCCATGAAATTAAAAGATGCTTCCTCCTTGGAAGAAAAGCTGTGACAAAACTATACAGCATATTAAAAAGCAGAGACATCACTTTTGTCGACAAAGGTTCATATAGTCAAAGCTATGGTTTTTCCAGTAGTCATATATGGATGTGAGAGTTGGACTAGAAAGCTGAGCACCAAAGTACTGATGCTTTTGAACTGTGGTGTTGGAGAAGACTCTTCAGAGTTCCTTGGACTGCAAGAGGATCCAACAAGTCCATCTTAAAGGAAATCAGTCCTGAATATTCATTGGAAGGACTGATGCTGAAACTCCAATACTTTGGCCACCTGGTGTGAAGAGACAACTCATTGAAAAAGACCCCGATGCTGGGAAAGATTGAGGGCAGGAGGAGAAGGAGACTACTGAGGGTGAGATGGCTGAATGGCATTACTGACTCAGTGGACATGAGTTTAAGCAAATCCAGGAGATAGTGAAAGACAGGGAAGCCTGGCATGCTGCAGTCCAGGGGTTACAAAGAGACATGACTGAGTGACTGAACAACCACAATAAATAAGTAAACTGAACATTCGAAATTTATTCCTGCTGTTACTGCATTTGGACTGAAAGTGCTTTCCTCAAGTGAGATGATGTGCACTGCACTTGGTGTAAAGTTGCCTTCCTCAAGAGTGACTGCAACCTCCCCATACATAAGATCCTCAATAAAGACCTTAGCAGAGTCTGAAAAAAGCCCAGAGATCCAAAGACACCTCCAAGCACCACATAAGAAAATTCATCACAGACTCATACAGAAGAATCCACTGAAAAACCTGAGAATCATGTTGGAACTAAATTCATATGCAAAAATCAGGCACTGGAACATAATTATTTGTCAGATCAAGAATCACAAACTCCAAGGAGATAAGGCATCCCTAGAAGCCAAATCAGATAAAAAGAGTGTTCCAGGCAAGAAGCCAGTGGTAGTGAAGGAAGAAGACTGTTGGTGTTAAAAAGCTTTGGTGGGAAAAAAACACTGGAGCTGCCAAGAAGCCACCAGCTAAAAAGAAGCCAGAAGAAATCAAGTCCACAGAAGCAGCTTGCTGTATAAACTAAAATTTATTTATTCCACAAAGTTCTAATCATTTGAACAATTCAATTTGAATAAAGATCTGATCAAAGAGGCACTGAAACACAAACAAGCAAAAAAGATGGGAGGAAAGTTAAGACTGTGAAATCAGGAAAATAATATTTACAGATAAAAAGCTGCCTCATAGATAATGCAAAATAATGTACAGACACACTTAAAATGGTAAGAGGATTTAGCAAATCTGTCAGAGAGGAAATCAAAATATTGACATTGCCAGTTCAAGATGGAAACAGAAAGATCCTGAACTCTTACAGACACATCGGATCTACAGCGACATACTGAAGAATTTGCTCTGAGAAAAACCTAAAAACTAGCTAAGCAATAACCACATAGCAGGTGAACTAGGAAGAAAAAGCTCATCAAAGTGAGTGGGAGAAGCTGAGATGCAATCTTGCCATAAAGCCCACCCCTAGTGTATAGACTCCCATCAGAAGTTTCTCACTGCAGAGTAAAAGGTTTGAGCCCCAATCCAGCACCATAACTTTCAAAATCTACACCTGAGATATGAGCCCCCAAACATCTAGTTTTAAAAACCAATGGGGCTCATGACAATGAGACCCAAAGCAATAGTAATCTGAGAAATGACTTTTGAAAGGATCACCCATTTGCCTAAGGGAAGCCTCTGATCTCACCCAGAGTTTATATGAAAGAGGTTCATCTGTTGATCTTAAAGAATCAGCCCAAGGGGCAGGCATCTAAATTAACAAAGATCCAAGAGTCTTCTAGGGTCAGAGGCTGGTGGGCACCTTCTTTACACACCATCTTTCTCTTTTCTAAAACCCTAGGCTCTTCCCCTCACCCCCTGGGGGGCACCATCTTTATATTCCCCCTCTCTCATCTCCCAGTCATAAAACACTACACTTTTTTCCTCTCCAGCAGGCACTAACTATCCTTACGCTCCTCTTCTGCCTTACTCCAGCAAGCTGTTACCATTCTGCTCTCTTTCTCTGCTACACTCCAGAGTCCCCTCTTAAAGGGGACATATTACATGTTTCTCATGCTCTGGATTTTCCCCTCTGGTTCTGTTTATTGTGGGTGCCACTCTAGGCATTCACCTTGATCACCTGGCTCTGGAGGTCAGGGGGACAGTCCTATAGGACTATAACAATCAGAGGGACAGTTCCTGGCAGATTACCACCCCCCGTAAGGCACTGTACAGACAGCAGAAGAAACATGCCCTAATCTCTTTGAGAAAGAGGTCTATTTGCTTATCCTGGAGTTTTGGTCTGAGGGTCAGGCTTTTGGTATGGCACACATCGAAGGGCAGAGAAATGGAATATTTCCTGCTATATCAGTAACCAAGGATATTACAGTCATCAAAGATTGCAGTCCTCCAGTGTGAGCCAGTGAGCCCTGAGAAAACTCAAAATAGAATACCTGCCATCAAGCAGCCATCAGACTGCAGCCACACCCTTTGGTGAGTCCTGAGGAAACAGGATGTGCAAATACAGGATACTAGGCCCAGATAGCTGAGGTACGTATCAAAGGATGATTTTATGAGGCCAGATCCTTGCATATTTTCCATAGAAAAGCACTAAATTCCTTAACTTGAAATATCTGATCTCTTTAATTAACAATAATATTTCGATGTTCCTGATTGCTTGCTCTTTGTTGCAAAACTCCTATCCTATCTATCCTAGCTCCTCCCCTCACTTCCTTGAAACAGTTTTTCAGAACTATCTGAATGCAGTCTCCTGGGCTGCAGTTCTCATTTTGTCCAAAGAAAACTTAACTCTCAACTCTCACATTGTGCCTTTTTTTTTTTTTTCCTGGATAAGGTCTACTTAGGGGCTATCAGAAAACAGTAGCCAGTAGAGACAATCTTTGAACTCTCCTTCCACCTCACTCCAGCTTGCTGGTATCTCCTAGGTGCCACAGGATTATAACAAATGGATAACGAATTCTCAAAAGCCTACCCCTTCCAGGACTCAGAAAATGCAATAGACCCAGGAACTCAGTCTTTCTGTAAAAAGGCCTACTAGTTTCTGCAGTCTGAGGAGCAGAATTCTAATTAAACACACATCTAAGGACTGACTGTAGTCTTTTCCAGAGGGTGAGAATCACCTTCGTGCTGTCCCTCTGCAGTGCTCTGCAGCGCCACTGTCTCTCAGCTGGGAGCTCTGCCACACATCAGTTTCCATGACTGCCCCCCAGGGGACACCCCTTGAGCACCTGGCTCTGATGGTCAAGGGGCTTGCATTACTGGCTCTCAGGGACTGTAACAATCCCTGCAGTTCTTGCCAGGCTACACTCCTAGGGCACCGCACAAAAAGCAGGCTGAAACACATCCCCAGTCTTTCTGTGAAAGAGGCCTATTTGCTAGTTATGGAGCTTACCCTGAGGGCCAGGCTTTAATGCACAGTGAGAGGCTTAGACGGGTGGAATGTAGGTCAATGGGTGGTATGCCAATCTCCCTCTGCCTTGCTACCTCTCACCCAGAAGGGAGTTCTGGTGACCAGTAGAGAATACACTTGTGGCCCCATAGTACCACATACTGATCAGTGTAGAAGCGGTATCTTACCACCTGGCTTGCATTAGCCTGAATCTAGGTGCTGACTGAGATTTTCCTCTTTGGGATACTGACAGGTCTTGGCAAACACTCAAGTATTGGAAGCTATTAAAAACAAAATAGGCTGCTGGGACAATCATAAAGATTTGCAAAACAAAGAGCTAGGGAAGGGTTGAACAGAAAGGTTAATCTCCTACACAAGGCTACTTCAAGGTTGGGAGAATTGGCTGTTTCATCTAATACATAGAAACTAACGTAAAGAGTCAGGTAAATGAAGAAACAAGTAAATAGTCCAAAAAAATAACAAGATAAATACACAGAAAGAAATCAGCAAGACATAGATAAGTAATTTAACTGATAAAAAGTGTTGTGATTAATGGGGTCGCAAAGAGTCGGACACAACTGAGTGACTGAACGGAACTGAACTGAATAAATTTAAAATTAAAGTTATATAAAACAACTGTTCCAACCACAATGGAATGAAATTATGAATCAATTACAAGATGTAAACTGAAAAATTCACAAATTGTGAAGGTTAAATACCATGCTACTAAACAACCAATGGGTCAAAGAAGAAATCAATGTAGAAATCTTTTAAAAAATACCATGAGACAAATGATAATGGAAATACAATATACTAAAACTTAGGGAATGCAGCAAAAGAGGGAAGTCCATAGGAAAACATGTCTATACCAGGAAACAAGGAAAACTTTAAATAATCAACATAACATTACACCTCAGTTCAGTTCAATTCAGTTGCTCAGTCGTGTCCGACTCTTTGCAACCTCATGAGTTGCAGTACGCCAGGCCTCCCTGTCCATCACCAACTCCCAGAGTTCACTCAGACTCACGTCCATTGAGTCTGTGATGCCATCCAGCCATCTCATCCTCAGTTGTCCCCTTCTCCTCCTGCCCCCAATCCCTCCCAGCATCAGAGTCTTCTCCAATGAGTCAAATCTTCGCATGAGATGGCCAAAGTACTGGAGCTTCAGCTTTAGCATCATTCCTTCCAAAGAAATCCCAGGGTTGATCTCCTTCAGAATGGACTGGTTGGATCTCCTTGCAGTCCAAGGGACTCTCAAGAGTCTTCTCCAACACCACAGTTCAAAAGCATCAATTCTTTGGTCTGGGGCGCGGAGGCTCACCATGTCTATTCACCTGTCCCGGCTGCTAAGATCCGTAAGAGAGAGAACCCAGGACGGGGCACTCTCTGATATTCAAATGGACGCCGGTGGCCTAACGTAGATGGGGCAAACCTCTTGTCTCGAGGTTTTATTGGCTTTCTACGTAAACCAAGTTATTCAGCCTTCTTTTCTCCATCTTAATTTTCCTACTATACTATTTCTTCCTAATCTATTCTTATATTTCTAAATAAATAAGTTTATCCTCGCCGACGCCGTCCCCCCTTCGAATTCCCTGGATCACCGGGGCTGGACCCCGGCATTGGGGTATAGTTCCTTTACAATGTTGTGTTAGTTTCTGCTGTATAACAAAGTAAATCAGCTGTATGCACACAAATATCCCCTACTTCCTGACCCTCCTTCCTACCCACCCCCATCCCACCCATCCAAGCTACCACAGAACACTGAGCTGAGCTCCCTGCACTACACAATAGGTTCCCACTAGTTATGTGTTTTAAACATGGCAGTGCACGTATGTCAATTTCAATCTCCCAGTTCATCCCATCCTTCTGCATGTACTCTGTGTGTACATTTGTCCTCTATGTCTTTGTCTCTATTCCTGCCCTGCAAATAGACTCATCTGAAACAGCAACCCACTCCAATATTCTTGCCTAGAGAATCCTGTGGACAGAGGAGCCTAGTGGGCTGCCATCTATGGGGTTGTACAGAGTCAGACACAACTAAAGCGACTTAGCGGCAGCAGTACCATTTTTCTAAATTCCACATACATGCATTAATATACAATATTGGTTTTTCACTTTCTGACTTACTTCAGGGCTTCCCTCATGGCCCAGATGGTAAAGAATCAGCCTGCAATACTGGAGACCTGAGTTTGATCCCTGGGTAGGGAAGATCCCTTGGAGAAGGGATTGGCTATCCACTCCAGTATTCTTGACTGGATAATTCCATGAACAGAGGAGTCTGGCAGGCTATAATTCATGGGGTTGCAAAGAGTCAAACATGACTGAGTGACTAATATTTATAACACTTCTGACTTACTTCACTGTGTATGACAGACTCTAGGTCCATCCACATCTTCACAAATGACCCAATTGTGTTTGTTTTTGTGGCTAAAATGAAAGTGAAATCGCTCAGTCGTGTCTGACTCTTTGCGACCCCATGGACTGTAGCCTACTGGGCTCCTCTGTCGATGGGATTTTCTGGGCAAAGGTACTGGAGTGGGTTGCCATTTCCTTCTCCAGAGGATCTTCCTGATCCAGGGATCGAACTCAGGTCTACTGGAGTGGGTTGCCATTTCCTTCTCAGAGGATCTTCCTGATCCAGGGATCGAACTCAGGTCTACTTGCATTGAAGGCAGATGCTTTACCCTCTGAGCCACTAGGGAAGCTCAGCAATTCGTGGCTAAGCAATATTCCAATTTCCATTGTATATATGTACCATACTTTATTCATTCATCTGTTGATGGACGTTTGGTATGCTTCCATGTCCTAATTCGTGTAAATATTGTTGCAAGGAACATTGGGGTACATGTGTGTTTTTGAATTATGGTTTTCTTAGGCTATATGCCTAGTACTGGGATTACTGGGTCATATGGTAATTCTAAGCCACATTTGTCTTCTTTTAGGTTATTTACATTAAACCAAGTAACATTTGCCAGGTTTTGACCAGCTGTCAATCTGCTCTTAAGAGACATTTCAATGACTTGCAAGTATTTATAATCTCCCAAGCCAATAGGACAGGGAGATCACTTTTTCCCATACAGATTCACCAAAAGAACATTTGAATGCTGAGTAAATTCCACAAAGCAACTTCTGAATGCCAGCAGAGGACTTCAGGCACCCAGAAAAGCAGCTAATTGTCTTCTAAAGGAGATGTTTCATCAATGGTGCCGTATAGATGAAGAAGTCTTGCTGCTGCTACTGCTGCTAAGTCGCTTCAGTCGTGTCCTACTCTGTGCAACCCCATAGATGGCAGCCCACCAGGCTCCCCTGTCCCTGGGATTCTCCAGGCAAGATCGCTGGAGTGGGTTGCCATTTCCTTCTCCAATGCATGAAAGTGAAAAGTGAAAGGGAAGTCGCTCAGTCGTGTCCGACTAGTAGCGACCCCATGGACTGCAGCCCACCAGGCTCCTCTGTCCATGGGATTTTCCAGGCAAGAGTAGTGGAGTGGGGTGCCATTGCTGAAGTCTTGAGGCTACTATAATCTCCCAAGCCAAATAGGCAGTAAGTGGTGGTTCCCCAGAGTAATTTGCTGAACTGTGTAGTGAGTCCACACATAGACCAAGCAGGAAAAAGTGCCATAACTGATTATCAATGTCTACAGCGGCGTGGAGATAAGGGGGTGGCAGATGACATCTTTGATCTGTTGAGCAGCATAAACACATCAATGGTGTGTTTAATACTGAAAATTTACTGTATTAGACTATTAAAAAATAAGCAGAGGTAATAACTAATACTCCATAGTGATGTAGAGAAGATAGTAAAACCATAAAGACCTTTTAAAACAGAAACAATGTAAGGGAAAGAACTTTCCATAGAGAGGAAAGAACGCACATGAGCATAGAGAGAAGCTCTGCTTGATTGTAACATAGCAATCCTGCACATTACACATTCTGTCAGACCTCTGCACCATGACCCGTCTGTCTTGGGTGGCCCCACACTGCATGGCTTAGTATCATCAAGTTAGACAAGGCTGTGGTCCATGTGATCAGATTGGCTAGTTGTCTGTGATTGTGGTTTCAGTCTGTCTGCCCTCCGATGCCCTCTCTCAGTGCCTACCATCTTTCTTGGTTTTCTCTTGTGGGCAGGATGAGATGGTTGCATGGCATCATTGACTCAATGGACATGAGTTTGGGTGGACTCCAGGAGTTGGTGATGGACAGGGAGGCCTGGCGTGTTGCAGTTCATGGGGTCGCAAAGAGTTGGACATGATTGAGTAACTGAACTGAACTGAACTGAATCCTGCATAAGAATAGGCAGAACAGACAGCTTGGGTTTACTTGGTCTTGCACTCTTTATAGCATGCTAAGGGTTTCAATTATTCACAATTTTTAATAATGCTTAGGAGCAAGGGCACATTATAATTTTAAATATTTTTTTTCTTTTTAAAAGTATATAGATTGGGTATTTTTGTCTGAACCACCATAATCATTTTTATACACAAAAGCAGCATCACTTGCCAAAAAGCAGATAGAAAGAATCTGCTTCATCCTGTACTACTGGCAACATCCCTTGAAGAGTTTGTCCTTTCTCCAATATACCTGGCTTGCTCAAAACTATTTTAGGTCAGAAAAACACTTGAGAAAAATTAATTTGAATTAATTTTTACAACTGGTGCATAAAGATATAACATTATACCTCTAAAGAATCATATGGTGTATCACACAAGTAGATGTAGATTTCTTGGTATGCATCAATTAAATACATGATAAAACCAAGCTCCTAACCTGGCTGACCATCATGCTCATCCAGGGAACGTTAAAAATCTAAACTCCTGGGCTATATGCAAATTTACTCAATGAATCTCTTAAAGGGTATCTAAGCTCTCAAGTGGTCCTAACTTTGAACAAGTTTGAAAAACACCATATTAAAATTTAAAGTTTGTTATGGGCTGAACTATAGCCCCCAAAATTTGTATATTGAAGCCTTAAATCTCAGAACCTCCAAATGTAACTGTATTTGGAGATAAGCCCTCTAAAGAAGTAATGATATTAAAAATGAAGCCATTAGTGTGGGCCCTATAACAATCTGACTGGTGTCCTTATAAGAAGAGAAACTTTGGCAGAGAAACAGCAAGATATAGCACACACAGGAGAGCCATGTGAACAGAAAGTAAGAAGCCAGCCACCTGCATATCACAGAAAGAGGACTCAGAAGAAAACAAACCTGCCAACACCTTGACCTTGGTCTCCAGAACTGAGAAAATAAGTTTCTGTTGTTTAAGCCACCCAGTCTCTGGTATTTTGTTATATAAGTCCTAGCATGCTAATACAGGCTAAAATCCCATAGAATTTTGAACAAAATGATATTAAAGTGCTTGGTTTAGTAAGAAAAGTAAAGATCAGAGCAAAAGTGGAGAAGACTTAGCAATAGCCAGAAGGTAAATGAATAGGGAATCTTCCACTAAAACCAGAGTGGGCAAACTACAGTCCACTGGACAAATCTGCCTCACCATCTTCTCTTGTCAATCAAATTTTACAGAAAAATATAGCCATGCTCATTCATTCATGAATGTCTGTGGATGTCTATGACAGCTCTCAGGTACTATTGCAAAGTTGAATAGTTGAAAAAGAAATGGTTTGGTCCATAAAGCCTAAAATATTTACTATTAGGCCCTTTACAGAAAAAAAAAAAAAAAGATTGTTGGCTTCCACTAGAATATAAAGAACAAGAGAACAGGAACTTTTTCATTGTCAATAGAACTTTCTGCAATAATTGAAATAGCCTATCTGTACTGATGACTTGGTAGCCACCAGACATATAAGTCTATTCAAATTTAAATTAGTGACAATAAATTGAAATTCAAAATTTATTTCCTTAGTCTCATTAGCCACAATCAAGTGTACATTGGGTGTATATGAGGTCAGTGGCCACCATATGATAATACAGGTCTAGTCTTACTCTTCATTATATTCTCAGTGCCCAGATCTGTGCCTGGCAAATAATACACAGGATTTCCAGAGATAATTGCTAAATGAATAAATTAATGAATCAGTGAAGAAGGATAATTACTCGCCCATATATAAGCATTAAAATTCACATTGAATTAAATTCCAAACTATGTCACTGTGGTCGGCAGAATTATAAAGAGATGTCCCCCAGAACACCATCTCATGGTTGTGTGTGTGTGCCTGTGTGTTTGTGTGCTCAGTCACATCCAATCCACATGGATTGTAGCCAACCAGGCTCCTCTGTCCATCTCATGCTTATTCAACTCTAATCTTTGTACTTTGAAGAGACTTCCCAGTTGTAATTAAGGTTATGCATCTTAAGACAGGGAGATGAAACTACAACATCCATGAGAGTCTAATCTAATCACACGAATCCTTAAAAGCAGAGAAATTTCTCTAGCTAGAGTCAGGAAATAGATGTTGCAGAAGAGGAAGGCAGATGACATGAGTCAGAAGGGGAGCCAGAGAAATTACAGAGATGTGAAGAGGATTTCTTCACCCTTCACTGCTGGCTTGAAGGAGGCCACAATCTTTCAAATGCAGATGGCCTCCAGAAGCTGTGAACAGCCTTCAGCTGACAGCTGCATAGCACTGAATTCAATCAATAACCTGGAGTCAATGAGCCTGGAAATGAATTCCGTCCCCACAGCCTCGAGACAGAGACACAACCATGTTCTAAGGCTCTAGGCAGGGAACCAGTAGGACCACCTGTGCCTGAACTTTGACTCACAGAAACCATACGATAATAAAGCTGCTAAACTTGTGGTCATTTGTCATTTATATAGCCACAGTGCAGACATTAAGTCTCCAAAAATTAGGTTTTCAGAGCTAGTATAAATAAAGCATGAATAATTATATATCTGAGAAGAAAAGGAACCCCCCCCAGCCCATCCTCCAGCTATTCCTTCTGAAGGGATTTGAGGGAAAGGCAAGTACTCAGCTTATATAAGGCAACCCTTTCTGATTCAGAAATATATCTCCAGAGCAGTGCAAAAGTCAGCTGTGCTGGCCAAATCAGATGGAACACAAGAGCCCCAAAAGATACCTCCTCTCAATCTCCACATCCCTCCCCAAGTTCTATATTAACTAAGGGCTTTGTATAGAAAATTTCAAACCAAATTGGCCTGGAGCACTTCCATCTAAGGCAACACAGACACAGACACAAATTATCACAATCCCAGTAAATATGCCCCCATATTATCCTTAATCTTAATTTACTCTGGAGTAGTTTATTTTCTTTCATATATCTCTTGAGATATGCTGTTAATCATGTTTAACACATAATTATGTCATTCCCCAGGGACCCCAAAAATATACATGTGATGAAACTATCAAAAACACTTAATATCTAGTAAATTATTTCCAAATACCTTTAAGGTAATGGCATACATTCAGAAAGAGAAGCGGTCTTAATGATAATCCATTACTCTTATTCTAATTCCCCTTCTTTCCCTTCCATAACACAAAACCAAGGGGTAGAGGATATGAAACTTTGCACCAGAAGAGAATACTTTGGTCTTTGTTAGTCTATGTAAAACTCAAGTGAGCAGAATATCAGTGAAATTCACAAACACCCAGACAAAGGAGAAGAGTCACACATGCTTGGAAACAGGCTGCTGCTGCTGCTGCTAAATCATGCCAGTCGTGTCCGACTCTGTGTGACCCCATAGATGGCAGCCCACAAGACTTCAGTCCCTGGGATTCTCCAGGCAAGCATACCGGAGTGGGTTGCCATTGGAAACAGAGAGGTTGGAAAAAGAGTATCTAGCATCCCCAGCCTCTATAATGGAACATGAGTCTTGTCCATAAGGAAAAAAGGAGATGGGAATGGTTGTCAAGTGTACAAACAAGAGGATATAACCCAGATGCGTGGGTAGTTTAGTTAACGTATACTGGTTTCACCAGTTGTCTGCTGCTGCTACTGCTAAGTCACTTCAGTCATGTCTGACTCTGTGTGACCCCATAGACAGCAGCCCACCAGGCTCCCCCATCCCTGGGATTCTCCAGGCAAGAACACTGGAGTGGGTTTACCAGTTGTCTAGAGAATCTTATAATGAATCATCATCCAGCTTCCTGAAGAGAAGGTTAAGGAAGTGGTCAATTCTTAAATCCTAATATTATAAAAGAGAAGGAGAAGGAAGCAAATGTTTTATGAATCATCAATTCAGTCAGTTGCTCAATCATGCCCAGCTCTTTGCAACCCCATGGACCGCAGCACACCAGGCCTCCCTGTCCATCACTAGCTCCCAGAGTCTGCTCAAACTCACATCCATCGAGTCAGTGATGTCATCCAACCATCTCATCCTCTGTCATCCCTTCTTCCTTCATTAGAGTAAAACATAAATATGGGGAAAATGGATATAAGACTGAAGCCAGATCATAACAGCCCAGGTACTAGATCCTACTGGTGCCCCGCCCCCCCTCCACCATCTACCCCTTGCCATATTCCCTTAATAGTTTGGCACCTTCATCTTCTGGCTACCAAGAGTATTGGTGATAAGGGCTTATGGCCTTATCATTCTCTGGGAAACTGCTCATGGCTAAAGGGAGCCATCTTCACCTGAAATTGCCTAGGGTCTGCAATATTGGTGAAGGACTACAGGTACAAAATGTGGTCTTCTTGTCTCAAGGTGGAACACCTCACTGGTTGTCATTCATACTCCAGAACACCCCAGGGGATCAGACTAGGGCTAGATGTCAGCTGAAACCACATCTCTGCTCAACTGCTTTCTTTACTTTTTCCTGTCTCCTTCTCTTCAGTACAAATTCTGCTAAAACCATCTTAAATATTCAGTTCAGTCGCTCAGTCATGTCCAACCCTTTGCGATCCCATGAATCACAGCATGCCAGGCCTCCCTGTCCATCACCAACTCGTGGAGTTCACTCAAACTCTCATTCATCGAGTCGGTGATGCCATCCAGCCATCTCATCCCCTGTCGTCCCCTTTTCCTCCTACCCTCAGTCCCTCCCAGCACTAGAGATTTTCCAATGAGTCAACTCTTCGCATGAGGTGGCTAAAGTATTGGAGTTTCAGCTTTAGCATCATTCTTTCCAAAGAAATCCCAGGGCTGATCTCCTTACAGTCCAAGGGATTCTCAAGAGTCTTCTCCAGCACCACAGTTCAAAACCATCAATTCTTCGGCTCTCAGCTTTCTTCACAGTCCTACTCTCACATCAATACATGACCACTGGAAATACCATAGCCTTGACTAGACAGACCTTTGTTGGCAAAGTAGTGTCTCTGGTTTTCAATATGCTATCTAGGTTGGTCATAACTTTTCTTCCAAGGAGTAAGCATCTTTTAATTTCATGGCTGCAGTCACCATCTGCAGTGATTTTGAAGCCCCAAAAAATAAAATCTGACACTGTTTCCCCATCTATTTCCCATGACGTAATGGGACCAGATGCCATGATCTTCATTTTCTGAATGTTGAGCTTTAAGCCAACTTTTTCACTCTCCTCTTTCACTTTCATCGAGAGGCTTTTTAGTTCTTCTTCACTTTCTGCCATAAGGGTGATATCATCTGCATATGTGAGGTTATTGATATTTCTCCCTGCAATCTTGATTCCAGCTTGTGCTTCTTCCAGCCCAGCATCTCTCATGATGTACTCTGCATAGAAGTTAAACAAACAGGGTGACAATATACAGCCTTGATGTACTCCTTTTCCTATTTGGAACCAGTCTGTTGTTCCATGTCCAGTTATAACTGTTGCTTCCTCACCTGCATACAGATTTCTCAAGAGGCAGGTCAGGTGGTCTAGTATTCACATCTATTTTAGAATTTTCCCAGTTTATTGTGATCCACACAGTCAAAGGTTTTGGCATAATCAATAAAGCAGAAATAGATGTTTTCCTGGAACTCTCTTGCTTTTTCCATGATCCAGCAGATGTTGGCAATTTGATTTCTGGTTCCTCTGCCTTCTCTAAAACCAGCTTGAACATCTGGAATTTCACAGTTCACATACTACTGAAGCCTGGCTTGGAGAATTTTAAGCATTACTTTACTAACGTGTGAGATGAGAGCAATTGTGCAGTAGTTTGAGCATTCTTTGGCATTGCCTTTCTTTGGGATTAGAATGAAAACTGCCCTTTTCCAGTACAGTGAGTTTCCAGATTTGCTCACATATTAAGTGCAGCACTTTCACAGCATCATCTTTCAGGATTTGAAATAACTCAACTGGAATTCCATTACCTTCACTATCTTTGTTTATGACTTTAGGTGTGTGTTAGTCACTCAGTTGTATTGACTCTTGGCAACCCATAGACTGTACCTCTGTCCATGGAATTCTCCAGGCAAGAATACTGGATTAGGTTGCCTTCACCTTCTCCAGGGGATCTTTCTGATCCAGGGATCGAATCTAGGTCTCCTGCACTGCAGATAGATTCTTGACACTTTGACCTTATTGATTTACTCAAAATATAATTATAATATTTTTATTACAAAAATATCTGACAAGAATATTTATGGCTATTATATGCCAGAAGTTTGTAATTTAAAAGTTTGCTTTTGTGTCTTTTGTATAACCTTGAAATAGTTTTTATTCTTCCTGTGACATTGCCCACCCATATCCACTAAGGGCTAAACAATAGAAAATAGATTTACCTTTAGCAAGAATGACTAGTCTAAATATAGATTCTGTTTATTTGTCTGTTTTAAAGGCAAGATTTAAACTCAGTAGTAAAGGTAGGCCCTTGTAAATTTTCTGAGCCTAGATGGAAAACCCTTAAAAAAAAAAAAAAAGGCTAAAAATCTACCTACATTTGATGCTTTGGGTATAAATTAACCTAAGTTCATGATCACAGTCAGAATCCCTTAAGAAATTCCCTCTGATGGCTGATTCCAGGTAACTGACAGGGCTTAACCATTAAGAGCTGAAGTGTCAGGCATAAGACATGAAAAAGAAATATATATGATTTTCATACAAAATGCTTGCAGTTGATACCTACATATCTCTAAATAATGTATTTTCCAGAAACCAATGAAAGAGATTTCTATTTACATTCATAGGGGTTACAAACTAAATCTATTGTTGCAAAAATCTAAAAATATATGCAAAGTTATTTTATCTCCCCCCAGTGAGATAAAACTAATTATGTAGCAACAAAATTTAGGTCTTCTAGTTGTACTGTGAAAGCCTGAAAACTCTTTACTAATGTAGCCTTCTATTCAGATAACTCAACCCTATGGTCCTAGGAATAAGCCCCAAAGAAAAGAGGAAAAACACCAAGAACCATAACATTTCCTTCTTTCATTCACTTTGAAAGTCATGGAGTATGATATTTAAGATAATAAAGTACAGTAATTTTGGGTTCACTCCCTAAACAAATTTTTACTAATCTCCTAATATGTGCATAGTCTTAAAACTAGTGCTGTGAGCTTGTATTACAGAGATTTACATATAGTAAACAGAAAAATTTACTCACCAGCATTAAAACTTCATATATATACCATGAGGAATTTCAATTTTCAAAGCTAACAGTAACATCCTACAAAGTAAAAGAACTTTCTGATGATTTCAAATTCCCTCGATCTCTTAGGTTTGTAAGATATGGTAGTAAAATGAGCTTTGGTGCATTCTTCTCTTTATCACCAAAATATTTTTTTGAGCATCTATATATCTTAGGCACTGTTATAGTCACTAGAGATAGAGCAGTAAGCAAAAGAGACAAAAATCCTTGTTATCAAAAAGATTCAGTTCAGTTCAGTTCATTTCAGTCACTCAGTCGTGTCCGACTCTTTGCAACCCCATGAATCGCAGCCAGGCTTCCCTGTCCATCACCAACTCCCGGAGTTCACTCAGACTCATGTCCATCGAGTCAGTGATGCCATCAGCCATCTCATCCTCTGTCGCCCCCTTCTCCTCCTGCCCCCAATCCCTCCCAGCATCAGGGTCTTTTCCAATGAGTCAACTCTTCACATGAGGTGGCCAAAGTACTGGAGTTTCAGCTTTAGCATCATTCCTTCCAAAGAAATCCCAGGGCTGATTATACTAAAAGAAATAGACATCAATGAAAATAAATAAGGAAAAATATAATATGATAAATGCTAGCAAATCCTATTGTGTCCTAGAGGGCAGGACAGTTGTGAAAAAAAGAGAAGAAAAAGGCAAAGGAGAAAAAGAAAGATATACCTATTTGAATGCAGAGTTCCAAAAATAGCGAGGAGAGACAAGAAAGCCTTCTCAGTTATCAATGCAAAGACATAGAGGAAAACAATAGAATGAGAAAGACTAGAGATCTCTTCAAGAAAATTAGAGATATCAAGGGAACATTCCATGTGACGATGGGCACAATAAAGGACAGAAATGGTATGGACCTAACAGAAGCAGAAGATATTAAGAAGAGGTGGCAAGAATACACAGAACTATACCCAAAAGATCTTCATGACCCAGATAATCACAATAATGTGATCACTCACCTAGAGCCAGACATTCTGCAAAGCAAAGTCAAGTGGGCCTTAGGAAGCATCACTATGAACAAAGCTAGTGGAGGTTATGGAATTCCAGTTGAGCTCTTTGAAATCCTAAAAGCTGATGCTGTGAATGTGTTGCACTCAATATGTCAGCAAATTTGGAAAACTCAGCAGTGGCCACAGGACTGGAAAAGGTCAGTTTTCATTCCAATCCCAAAGAAAGGCAATGCCAAGGAATGCTCAAACTACTGCATAATTGCACTCATCTCACACACAAGTAAAGTAATGCTCAAAATTATCCAAGCCAGGCTTCAACAGAATATGAATCATGAACTTTCAGATGTTAAAGCTGGATTTAGAAAAGGCAAGGGAACCACAGATCAAATTGTCAGCATCCATTGGATCATTGAAAAAGTAAGAGAGTTCCAGAAAAACAAGTAATCTGCTTTATTGACTATTTATTTATTGACTAAGCCTTTGACTATGTAGAACACAACAAACTGTGGAAAATTCTGAAAGAGATGGGACTACCAGACCATCTGACCTGCCTCCTGAGAAATCTGTATGCAGGTCAAGATAGAACTGGACATGGAACAACAGACTGGTTCCAAATCGGGAAAGGAGTATATCAAAGCTATTTGTCGTCCTGCTTATTTAACTTATATACAGAGTATATCATGAGAAACACTAGGCTGGATGAAGCCCAAGCTGGAATCAAGAATGCCTGAAGAAATATCAAAAACCTCAGATATGTAGATGACACCACCCTTATGGGAGAAAGTGAAAAAGAACTAAAAAGCCTCTTGATGAAAGTGAAAGAGGAGAGTGAAAAAGTTGGCTTAAAGCTCAACATTCAGAAAACGAAGATCATAGCATCCGGTCCCATCACTTCATGGCAGATAGATGGGGAAACAATGGAAACAGTGTCAGACGTTATATTTTTGGGCTCCAAAATCACTGCACATGGTGATTGCAGCCATAAAATTGAAAGACGCTTACTCCTTGTAAGGAAAGTTATGACCAACTAGATAGCATATTCAAGCAGAGACATTACTTTGGCAACAAAGGTCCATCTAATCAAGGCTATGGTTTTTCCAGTGGTCATGTATGGATGTGAGAATTGGACTGTGAAGAAAGTTGAGTGCTGAAGAATTGATGCTTTTGAACTGTGTTGTTGGAGAAGATTCTTGAGAGTCCCTTGGACTGCAAGGAGATCCTACCAGTCCATTCTGAAAGAAATCAGTCATGAATATTCATTGGAAGGACTGATGCTAAAGCCGAAACTCCAATACTTTGACCACCTGATACGAAGAACTAACTCATTTGAAAAGACTCTGATGCTAGGAAAGATTGAGGGCAGGAGGAGAAGGGGAAAACAGAGGATTGGATGGTTGGATGGCACCGCCAACTCAACGGACATGAGTCTGGGTAAATTTCAGGAGTTGGTGATGGACAAGAAAGCCGGTGTGCTGCAGTCCTTGGGGTCATAAAGAGTTGGACACAACTGAGTGACTGAACTGAACTATGTCCTAGAGAAGTCACTGGAGGTTTTGAACAGAATCACGATATAACCCACCTTCCTTTTTTTTTTTTTTGGTTTGCACTACATGACATGTGGATCTTGGCTCTTCAACCAAGGATCAAACCTGTGCCTCCCTGCAGTGGAAGCACAGAGTCTTAACCACTGGACCACCAGGGAAGTCCCCCCATGTTATCTTTTACTGAGATCAAAATGTGTACTCTAATTTAAAAACAAACAAACAAGCAAAAAAAGAATTATGATGTCAATAGACACAAGCTCTACAGTTTTCAGTTCGGTTCAGTTGCTCAGTCATGTCCGACTCTTTGTGACTGCAGGAATCACAGCACGCCAGGCCTCCCTGTCCATCACCAACTCCCAGAGTTCACTCAGACTCACGTCCATCAAGTCAGTGATGCCATCCAGCCATCTCATCCTCTGTCATCCTCTTCTCCTCTAGCCTCCAATCCCGCCTAGCATCAGAATTTTTTCCAATGAGTCAACACTTCGCATGAGGTGGTCAAAGTACTGCAGTTTCAGCTTTAACATCATTCCTTCCAAAGAAATCCCAGGACCTATCTCCTTCAGAATGGACTGGTTGGATTTCCTTGCAGTCCAAGGGACTCTCAAGAGTCTTCTCCAACACCACAGTTCAAAAGCAGCATTTTTTTTTGCACTTAACTTTCCTCACCATCCAACTCTCACATCCATACATGACCACAGGAAAAACCATAGCCTTGACTAGATGGACTTTTGTTGGCAAAGTAATGTCTCTGCTTTTCAATATGCTATCTAGGTTTGTCATAACTTTTCTTCCAAGGAGTAAGTGTCTTTTAATTTCATGGCTTCAATCACCATCTGCAGTGATTTTGGAGCTCAAAAAATAAAGTCTGACACTGTTTCTCCAATTATTTCCCATGATATGATGGGATCAGATGCCATGATCTTCATTTTCTGAATGTTGAGTTTAAGCCAACATTTTCCCTCTCCTCTTTCACTTTCATCAAGAACATTTTTAGCTCCTCTTCACTTTCTGCCATAAGGGTGATGTCATCTGCATTTCTGAGGTTATTGATGTTTCTCCCAGCAATCTTGATTCCAGCTTGTGCTTCTTTCAGCCCAATGTTTCTCATGATGTACTTTGCATATAAGTTAAATAAGCAGGGTGACAATATACAGCCTTGACATACTCCTTTTCCTATTTGGAACAAATCTGTTGTCCCATGTCCAGTTCTAACTGTTGCTTCCTGACCTGCACACAGATTTCTCAAGAGGCAGGTCAGGTGGTCTAGTATTCCCATCTCTTTTAGAATTTTCCACAGTTTATTGTGATCCACACAGTCAAGGCTTTGGCATAGTCAATGAAGCAGAAATAGATGTTTTTCTGGAACTCTCTTGCTTTTTCAATGATCCAGCGGATGTTGGCAATTTGATCTCTGGTTCGTCTGCCTTTTCTAAAACCAGCTTGAA
The DNA here is from genome assembly GCA_006408695.1 of Aepyceros melampus. Taxonomy (NCBI): domain Eukaryota; kingdom Metazoa; phylum Chordata; class Mammalia; order Artiodactyla; family Bovidae; genus Aepyceros; species Aepyceros melampus. The sequence goes on from SJXQ01007032.1 coordinate 88,072, forward strand.
CATCAGGAAGTTCATCGTTCACATATTGCTAAAGCCTGGCTTGCAGAATTTTGAGCATTACTTTCCTAGTGTGTGAGATGAGTGCCATTGTGCAGTAGTTTGAGCATTCTTTGGCATTGCCTTTCTTTGGGATTGGAATGAAAACTGACCTTTTCCAGTCCTGTGGCCACTGGTGAGTTGTCCAAATTTGCTGGCATCGTGAGTGCAGCACTTTCACAGCATCATCTTTCAGGATTTGAAATAGCTCAATTGGAATTCCATCACCTCCACTAGCTTTCTTGGTAGTGATGTTTTCTAAGGCCCACTTGACTTCACATTCCAGTATATCTGGCTCTAGGTGAGTGATTACATCATCGTGATTATCTGGGTCATGAAGATCTTTTTTTGTACAGTTCTTCTGTGTATTCTTGGCACCTCTTCTTAATATCTTTTGCTTCTATTAGGTCTATACCATTTCTGTCCTTTATTGAGCCCATCTTTGCATGAAATGTTCCCTTGATATCTCTAATTTTCTTGAAGAGATCTCTAGTCTTTCCCATTCTGTTCTTTCCCTCTATTTCTTTGCACTGATCACTGAAGGAGGCTTTCTTATCTCTTCTTGATATTCTTTGGAACTCTGCATTCAGATGCTGATATCTTTCCCTTTCTCTTTTTCTTTTCACTTCTCTTCTTTTCACAGCTATTTGAAAGGCCTCCCCAGACAGCCATTTTGCTTTTTTGCATTTCTTTTCCATGGGGATGGTCTTGATCCCTGTCTCTTGTACAATGTCACAAACCTCAGTCCATAGTTCATCAGGCACTCTATCTATCAGATCTAGCCCTTTAAATCTATTTCTCACTTCCACTGTATAATCATAAGGGATTTGATTTAGGTCATACCTGAATGGTCAAGTGATTTTCCCTACTTTCTTCGATTTAAATCTGAATTTGGCAATAAGGAGTTCATGATCTGAGCCACAGTCAGCTCCTGGTCTTGTTTTTGCTGACTGTATAGAGCTTCTCTATTTTTGGCTACAAAGAATATAATCAATCTGATTTTGATGTTGACCATCTGGTGATGTCCATGTGTAGAGTCTTGTCTTGTGTTGTTGGAAGAGGGTGTTTGCTATGACCAGTGCATTTTCTTGGCAAAACTCTATTAGTCTTTGCCCTGCTTCATTCTGCATTCCAAGGCCAAATTTGCCTGTTACTCCAGATGTTTCTTGACTTCCTACTTTTGCATTCCAGTCCCCTAGAATGAAAAGGACATCTTCTTGGGATGTTAGTTTTAAAAGATCTTGGAGGTCTTCATAGAACCGTTCAACTTCAGCTTCTTCAGTGTTACTGGTTGGGGCATAGACTTGGATTACTGTGAGATTGAATGGTTTGCCTTGGAAACAAACAGAGGTCATTCTGCCGTTTTTGAGATTGTATCCAAGTACTGCATTTTGGACTCTTTTGTTGACCACGATGGCTACTCCATTTCTTCTGAGGGATTCCTGCCTGCAGTAGTAGATATAATGGTCATCTGAGTTAAATTCACCTATTCCAGTCCATTTTAGTTCGCTGATTCCTAGAATGTCGATGTTCACTCTNCATTTTGTACTCTTCTGTTGACCATGATGGCTACTCCATTTCTTCTCAAGGATTCCTGCCTGCAGTAGTAAATAAAATGGTCATCTGAGTTAAATTCACCCATTCCAGTCCATTTTAGTTCGCTGATTCCTAGAATGTTGACGTTCACTCTTGCCATCTCTTGTTTGACCACTTCCAATTTGCCTTGATTCATGGACCTGACATTCCAGGTTCCTATGCAATATTGCTCTTTACAGCATTGGACCTTGCTTCTATCACCAGTCACATCCACAGCTGGGTATTGTTTTTGCTTTGGCTCCATCCCTTCATTCTTTCTGCAGTTATTTCTCCACTGACCTCCAGTAGCATATTGGGCACCTACTGACTTGGGGAGTTCCTCTTTCAGTATCCTATCATTTTGCATTTTCATACTGTTCATGGGGTTCTCAAGGCAAGAAAACTGAAGTGGTTTGCCATTCCCTTCTTCAGTGGACCACATTCTGTCAGACCTCTCCACCATGACCCACCCGTCTTGGGTTGCCCCTCAGACATGGCTTAGTTTCATTGAGTTAGACAAGGCTATGGTCCTAGTGTGATTAGATTGACTATTTTTCTGTGAGTATGGTTTCAGTGTGCCTGCCCTCTGATGCCCTCTTGCAACATCTACCATCTTACTTGGGTTTCTCTTGCCTTGGGCGTAGAGTATCTCTTCCTGGCTGCTCCAGCAAGACACAGCAAGCTGGGCAAAAAAAGCTGCCCTGTTAAAGATAGGCCAGACCAAGCAACAATCTCTTGCTATAAGAGAAATGACCATGTGTTGTTGAAAAATAAGACTTTGAATGTAATTCTGAGAATAGAACAAGGATGAGCAAGTGCAACAATTTCCTCACCCAGAAAGGGAAAGAGAAATCACTCAGTCATGTCCCACTCTTTGGGACCCCATGGACTGTAGCCCACCAGGCTCCTCCATCATGGGATTTTCCAGGCGAGAGTGCTGGAGTAGGTTGCCATTTCCTTCTCCAGGGGATCTTCCCCACCTAGGAATCGAACCCGGGTCTCCTGCATCATAGGCAAATGCTTTACCATCTGAGCCACCAACGAAGTATATGCTGCAGTTCTCCTCAGAGCCTTAACTTAGGTATAGATTTTGGAAATGTACTTCACCCTTTTTCCTCATTAAAATAACTAGATAGCTTCTAAAGTTTCCCCAGCCTTGGTGTTCTGTGGTTCTAAATAGAGTCCACCATGTTCTAGATTAAGATTCTCCCCCAAGGAGTGAGTTCCCTTGATAACAAATTTAATTATTTTCCTTAGCTACAAGTATCACCCAGCAGCTGTTACTTAGGAAGACTTCTTTGTGGGGGAACTAAGCATTTTCATCCAGATTTTATTCTCAGAAAGAATCTAGAGCTCTTCTAATAGAGAAAGAGATGATAGATACATAGATAGACAGATAGAAGCCAATACAATATTGTAAAGTAAAATATAAATAAATAATTTAAAAATTAAAGAATAAAAGAAGATAGATACTCATACTTATGAAACCACTATCTTTAAAACTTTTCTCTAAAAAACAAACCCATTTAAAAGGAATATTTATAGGATAGTACTGGAGTAATCAGGCTTAAAATAAGGCATAGCTCTTTAAGCTAGGTCTTAAAGATTAAGAAGTCCATCAGGCAAACATGGATAGGAAATGGAGGGAAAGAGTTCTCTGGGTGCCTATACGACCCAAACCCTTCTCCTGGGGGCAAAGTCCAGGAGAATATATTTTTATTCACCCACCACTCTTGCTTCCTGCTGTTTTCAAAAAATATATACATAGCAACACTATAAAATGAAATGTTAGTATGCCCTATAATTTATGGAAGAGCAAAAATTGACAAGATTTTTTATATACATTGCAGGCACTGAGAAGACTCTCCTAGAGAAACATGGATGGAGTTGGAAATCTGACAGTATCTTCTTCCAGTAGTAATGCATGCAATGACACATTGATGATTTCCGAAATCAAGTGTATTCCACCTTGTACTCTATGATCTCCGTTGTGGGCTTCTTTGGCAATGGCTTTGTGCTCTATATCCTCATAAAAACATATCATGAGAAGTCAGCCTACCAAGTATACATGATTAATTTAGCAGTAGCTGATCTACTGTGTGTGTGCACACTACCTCTCCGTGTGGTCTATTATGTTCACAAAGGCGTTTGGCTCTTTGGTGACTTTTTGTGTCGCCTCAGCACCTATGCCTTGTATGTCAACCTCTATTGTAGCATCTTCTTTATGACAGCCATGAGCTTTTTCCGGTGCATTGCAATTGTTTTCCCAGTCCAAAATATTAATTTGGTTACACAGAAAAAAGCCAGGTTTGTGTGTGTTGGCATTTGGATTTTTGTGATTTTGACTAGTTCTCCATTTTTAATGTCCAAATCTTACAAAGATGAGAAAAATAATACCAAGTGCTTTGAGCCTCCACAGGACATTCGAGCTAAATATTATGTCTTGGTCTTGCATTATGTGTCATTATTTTTTGGATTTATCATTCCTTTCATTATTATAATTGTCTGTTACACAATGATCATTTTGACCTTACTAAAAAATTCAATGAAGAAAAATCTATCAAGTCGTAAAAAAGCTATAGGAATGATCATAGTTGTGACAGCTGCCTTTTTGATCAGCTTCATGCCGTATCATATTCAACGTACCATTCACCTTCATTTTTTACACAATGAAACAAAACCCTGTGATTCTGTCCTTAGAATGCAAAAGTCAGTGGTCATAACCTTGTCTCTGGCTGCATCAAATTGTTGCTTTGACCCTCTACTATATTTCTTTTCAGGGGGGAACTTTAGGAGAAGGCTGTCTACATTTAGAAAGCATTCTTTGTCCAGCATGACTTATGTATCCAAGAAGAAGACCTCCTTGCCAGAAAAAGGAGAAGAAATATATAATGATTAGTTTAAGCTTATTTTTGATGATTCCCAAATTACTATTTTCTCAAATCATTCACAATAAAATAAGAACTTCCATTAATAATTTACACTTATTTGACTTAATGTGTACGTGTAAATCTGTCTCATTTATGAATTCACATTATTAGAGGTCCTAAGAGGAACTAAAAAGCATCTTGATGAAAGTAAAAGAGGAGAGTGAAAAAGTTGGCTTAAAGTTCAACATTCAGAAAATGAAGATCATGGCATCTTGTCCCATCACTTCATGGGAAATAGATGGAGAAACAGTGGAAACAGTGTCAGACTTTATTTTTCTGGGCTCCAAAATCACTGCAGATGGTGACTGCAGCCATGAAATTAAAAGACACTTACTCTTTGGAAGAAAAGTTATGACCAACCTAGATAGTATATTGAAAAGCAGAGACATTACTTTGCCGACTAAGGTCCGTCTAGTCACGGCTATGGTTTTTCCAGTAGTCATGTATGGATGTGAGAGTTGGACTGTGAAGAAGGCTGAGCGCTGAAAAATTGATGCTTTTGAACTGTGGTACTGGAGAAGACACTCGAGAGTCCCTTGGACTGCAAGGAGATTCAACCAGTCCATTCTAAAGGAGATCAACCCTGGGATTTCTTTGGAAGGAATGGTGCTAAAGCTGAAACTCCAGTACTTTGCCCACCTCATGCGAAAAGTTGACTCATTGGAAAAGACTTTGATGCTGAGAGGGATTGGGGGCAGGAGAAGAAGGGGACGACCGAGGATGAGATGGCTGGATGGCATCACTGACTCTATGGACGCGAGTCTGCGTGAACTCCGGGAGTCGGTGATGGACAGGGAGGTCTGGTGTGCTGCGATTCATGGGGTTGCAAAGAGTCGGGCACGACTGAGTGACTGAACTGAACTGAACTGAACTGAAAGACATTTTTACAGTTAAAATTCAGTTCAAGTCTATGAACTAAATTATAAATGGTTTTCTGAGCTTTCACTTAAAGATGGACAAAATTTGTATCTTGGCACTGTAAAAAATAGATCTGAGATTAAAGTTTTCCCTCTCAAATAAAAACTTTACCAAGGGTAAGAACGAGCTTTTAAGATATAAATTTAGCTAATAGTTCTCAGTGATCCTAACATATTTCTTTTCATGCATGCCAACAGATGAGAACTGGAGTGAGCCAGGAGCCACATAAAATGTACTATCACCCTCTTTCTTTGTAGCACTGATTAGCTAGGAAAGTATGGCCATTTCTTTCCCTCAAGAAAATGATCACGTGTTAGAACATCCTAGTCTTCAGCCAAATGGCCCTAAAGTTTCCATTCAATGTACAATCTGGAAACTGAGGAAGATAAACCTGATCAAAAGCTAGTTTCTCTCCAATTTTCTTCTGCTTCTGCCTTAGGTTCCCAAAAGAGAATAGTAATGTTTTTGTTGCTCACTGAGATTCTTTTAGGGTACTCTCTCCCTAAACAAGATGCAATCCTTCCCTAATAAAGCAGATGACTGGCACTACCATATAATAACAGAAATAATTTAAAATTTATCTAAAGAAGAGGAAAGGGAATCTACTTTTCTACACACTTATTATTGGAACCACAATGAACTGCAATGAGTCTCTGAATAAAAATTTGAATGTTGATATTGCAAATTTTAAGAAGTACTTACATTTATGCATATTGTATAAACTATATGTAAGAAATTTTGATGTATGCATTTAGGAGTGGAAGTTTGTTATAAGCTTTGTTATATTTTATGCTTTTTACTTTTATTAGCATGTTGAAAGGAATACCAAAGGTATACTTACAGTGGTTTTTATGTTATAGTGAAGGCTTTCTTCTTAAAATAGCAACAGTTTGATTATGGCTGAAATATAATATTCATGAGCAAGTTTTTGTCGAAGTGTAGTCTGTTCCTTAATTCTGTGTTTCAAAAAGTGCATTATCTCAGAAGAAATGATAATGTTAAAAAAAATAAAATCTAGGATACAAGTTCTATCTGTATCTGCCACATGCATGTAATTTCTATTTCACTTTTAATGTTGCAATCCCTTCGAAAACCTGAAAGATTTGTGCATGCATAAGTCTCTTCAGTCATGTCTAACTCTTTACAACCCTATGACTATATCTGTCCATGGAATTCTCCAGGCAAAAATACTGGAGTGGATTGCAATGCCCTCCTCCAGGGGATCTTCCCGACCCATGAATCCAACCTGCATCTCATGTCTCCTGCATTGACAGGCAGGTTCTTTACCACAAGCACCACGTGGGAAGCCCATAGGATCTCAAAGATATAGTAATAACTGATGCCCACTTATTTTTAACCCACCTGAGGTTTGTACAAATAAAAGTACCTGCACTTTTACCCTATATTTTTTTCTTGCTTGACAAAGATCAAATGTAATATGTATCATAAAATCAGTCCTTATTTCTTATTTACTAAGCTTTCTGTTATTCAATGAGTATATTGTAGTAGAACAACACTACATTGAAAGCCAGAAGACCTGGATGCTAATCTGATCTCTATTACTTACTAGCAGTGAAACTTGAAGCAAGTAACATAAACTCTGATTCTTAGCTTCCTCACTTGTAAAGTGGGAATAATAATACTTGTCCTGCCTTTCTTACAAGGCACATTTGAAACTCAAATGTAACCATAGTGTACAAACATTTTGACACACATATGTTAAAATTTTACCTTAAAACATACAGTGTGGTACAATTTATCACACTAAATGTAAGGTATTTAGAGATGGTTTTGTTACTTAAGCATACCGAATCATATTTACTATTGGGTTGGCCAAAAAGGCCATTCCGGTTTCCTACAACCACATATGCGAAATCCAAATGAACTTTTTGGCAAACCCAATACAGAGATTCTCAATTCTGAAAGAATTAGAACAAAATATGGCCATAGTTAAAATGTATTACACATAAAATAATCTTGTTTATTTTTTCCTACCTCCAGGTTTTTGCTTGTGTTCTCATTTCCAACCACAGTCCAACTTCCTCCCACTCAGCAACATACCATGCTTCAATCACCCACAAACTCACAATGGATTTATTCTTCTCTAATGCTGTATGTATTATAACCTGCATCACACTGTTTTGCACTCAATTTTTTTGCTAATTTTTCCAAATATTAGTATTTTCTCCCAAAGTGAAATAATTGCTTTGTGTAATTATCAATTCCTTGAAAATTATGCCTTTAAATCATGGTGCCTAGTATTTAATGAGCATTTGCTTTGTTTTAATTACTTTATCTGTATCAGTTCATTTAATATTTACAACTGCCCTGTGTGGTGGGTACCATTATTATCCTTGTTTTGCTGATTTAAAAACAGAGGCACAAAGAGGTTAAGTAATTTATCTAATGTCAGATAGCTGGTAAGCATCAGAATCAGAGTTCAAATCTAGCCTGGTGCCCTGTGACGACCTAGAGGGGTGGGATGGGAGGATGGGAGGAAGGCTGTTTTTGTGTAGCAGAAACCAACACAATATTGTAATTATTCTCCAATATAAAAAATTAATTCCTGACTCAAAAAATCATTAAATAAACAAATAAAGGCCTTCTGAGATAATTAAATATATCTCTCAATAGCTACCTACTATTAACACTTTAGTGATTCCAACCATTCGGAAGCTTGAACGTTGAGATTAGATCTCAGAGCAATGTAAATTTGTAGGCCCTTTCCAGTAGCAACATTACATTGGAGGTGGAAAAAAAAATCATTTTTTCTATTCTATTTTATGTGCTCAAGCTCGGTTAGACTGTATTTCCTTAACTTTAAAATAGCACAATATTTCTGAGAGACCAAATCCAGAACATTTTCTTTGACCCATCCTAGATCTCTGTTATCCTAGATAAAACACAAGACAAATTCTAACTCCTCATTCATTTCTTCATTGCTTCATTTTTCTCTGAACTATATAGAATCCCTTTATATAATTCCTTCTGTAATAATTCTACAAAAACCACAAGAATATATTTTTTTTTTAATTTTAATTTTTACTTTATTTTGCTTTACAATACTGTATTGGTTTTGCCATACATTGACATGAATCAGCCATGGGTGTACAATGGAAAGTGAGACAGTGTTCCCCATTCCCAGGAGTCTAAACGTCCATCTCAGATGCACGAGGATGGTTACATTAGAATAAAGCAACAGACTGTATTAGCTTGCTAGGGCTGCCATAGCAAAGTGCCACAGGCTGGGTTGACTTAAACAACATAAACGTATTTTCTCACAGTTCTGGAGGCTAGACGCTTGAGCTCAAGATGACAAGGTGGTTCCTGTGAAGGCTGTGGTAAAGAAGCTGTTGCAAGTCTCTCTCCTTGGCTTGTAGACGGTCATCTTCTCCCTGTGTCTTTCCACTGTTCATGTTCATGTCCAAATGCTGTCTTCTCATAAGGACACCAGGTACATTAGATTAAGGCCCACCTCAATGACCTTATTTTAATTGACCTCTTTAAAGACTCTTATCTCCAAATAAGGTCACGTTTTGAGGTATGGGAGATTAGCACTTCATCACCAATTTTTGAGGGGATACTACTGAGCCCATAACACAGAGACAGTATGTTTGATGAATAGCACTTTAGAAGAAATGTAATTTATTGCTAAGAAGCATTCTGCTCGAAAATTTCTTACAAGTTTACTATTTTCTTACAAATTGCTGAAATATTATGAATACTATATATGTGATTCTTAGTTTTAGAAGTCTAGATAATTCTGTTGGATTATTAGTTTCTTAAATTATTAAAAATATATTTTTCACTAGTATTCATTTTTTTCTCTGATTCTTCGTTGAATCAATAAACCTAAACTTCTTGAAGGACACTATGCATCATTTATTTTGCCCCCAGAATGCCTCCATATAGAGTAGAAACTCAACCCCCACTGAATATAATTTAACTGAAAGCCCTTTCTGTGATCTGACAGCTCTAGGCTTCCTCTATATCTCTGCTTCAATTCAAAATGAATTAAATAGATTCCACTCACAGAATTTAAATGTATGCATTTCTTAACAGCACTTGGCACCACAATATACCATTTCTTTCACTAACATTTTCCTGCATCTACGCCGTCTCCCTAAGTAGCTGGAAAGACGGTTACTCTCAGAGCCTTTGCTGCAGCACTTCTAGTATCACCTCGTCATCAGAAATAGTGTTCTCTCATGGAATGTGTTTGATTCTGTTGGATTATTCGTTTCTTAAATTATTAAAAATATATCTTTCACTAGTATTCATTTTTTTTCTCTGATTCATCATTGAATCAATAAACCTAAACTCATTGAAGGAGGACACTATGCATCATTTATTTTGCCCCCAGAGTGCCTCCATATAGAGTAGAAACTCAATGCCTGCTGAATAGAATTTAACTGAAAGCCCTTTCTGTGATCTGACAGCTCTAGGCTTCCCCTATATCTCTGCTTTAATTCAAAATGAATTAAATAGATTCCACTCACAGAATTTAAACGTATGCATTTCTTAACAACACTTGGCACCACAGTATGCCATTTCTTTCACTAACATTTTCCTGCATCTCC
>SJXQ01007032.1:98165-141556 GCA_006408695.1 Aepyceros melampus
ATTAAATAGATTCCACTCACAGATTTAAACGTATGCATTTCTTAACAACACTTGGCACCACAGTATGCCATTTCTTTCACTAACATTTTCCTGCATCTCTGCCGTCTCCCTAAGTAGCTGGAAAGATGACTACTCTCAGAGCCTTTGCTGCAGCACTTCTAGTATCACCTCGTCATCAGAAATAGTGTTCTCTCATTGAATGTGTTCTAGTTTAAACATCTACATAAAATATCTGAATATTTCTTTCACAGTTTGACAGATTAATATTTAGCTGTTAACCAAATTATGAAAGAAATATTGCAGTTTTTTAAAAAATACTATCTTTTAACCATTTAGCTTTTTAAAAAATATCAAACATTTTTGTAAGAAAAAAAGATGAAATGAATAGTTCAATTGAAAAATTTTGTTCCGCTCTGGAAAAAAAAGAATTGAAGTAATTTAAATAATAGAAAATGCTCTTTTCATAACATGAAAATCCTTTTGAAGTGAGATCTTGCTTACTACATCGAGTTCCAAGGACACCAGAAACATTAAAATACTGATGGATTAATTACATCTTACTTGGTTTTCTGGAGAATAAATATTTTACATAAATGCAAAAAAAAGCTACATTTATAAAATAAAATCTGGGCCTGTAGTTTGTGAAGCAAAAATACTTGCATATTAATAGGTGGAAACTTATTCCTTAACATACCTTATTTTAAAAAGTAAAATTTCCTAGCTTTATTGAGATATGATTGACATATGCCATTATGTAAGTTTCAGGTGTACAATATGATGATTTGATACATGTATATATTGCAAAATGACTTCCACAGTAAAGTTAGACAACACAGCCTTTCCTGACATATTTACCATTTCATTGTGTTATATATTGAGAAACATTTAAGTTTTATTCTTCTCATGACTTACAATTTGTTAGTTATGGTTACTTCTGGTGGTTATTTCTGCATTACTAAAAAATCTGCTTATTGTACTCTTTTTGTGTGTGTGAATTTGAATCCCAAATCAGTGTGAGGGAGATGCAACATTAAGAATTGTTAAGAACTTTATTTTCCTACCCAGAGCCCAAACAAACTTCCTTGATGGTCTGTGCTGTTGGACAGGTTTTTTTTTTCAGTCCAGCAAGAATGTATTTTTTAAAAGGGTGCTTTGGCTTTGTTTTCAATAGAGTCTTTAGTGAATTTCTCTTGTGCACTGCCAATTAAAACCAGAGCCTTTCAGCTCCAAGACCACCCTCCACATTATCCACACCCAGGGCAGCCTGAGTTAACACATCTAATACTTCTTCCTTCTGTATTTCTGGAACCTGGGGATTTCCTTGAGATAACAGTTATGTATTTTAAGAAAACAATATGGAAAAAATATGCATAACTGAATCACTTTAAAATGTAGCAGAAATTAACGCAACATTTTAAATCAATTATACTTCAATAAAACTAAAAAATAGTTATGCATTTTAAAGTGTATTTGTAAGAGGAAAAATATGCAGGAAAGATTTTTAAGGAAGAATTTTTCTCTTGTGCACTGCCAATTAAAACCAGAGCCTTTCAGCTCCAAGACCACCCTCCACATTATCCACACCCAGGGCAGCCTGAGTTAACACATCTAATACTTCTTCCTTCTGTATTTCTGGAACCTGGGGATTTCCTTGAGATAACAGTTATGTATTTTAAGAAAACAATATGGAAAAAATATGCATAACTGAATCACTTTAAAATGTAGCAGAAATTAACGCAACATTTTAAATCAATTATACTTCAATAAAACTAAAAAATAGTTATGCATTTTAAAGTGTATTTGTAAGAGGAAAAATATGCAGGAAAGATTTTTAAGGAAGAATTTTAATTTAGTTTTTCATATTATCAAAATCCTGTCTTTTATTGATTTTTTAAAAAAGAAATTATGAGTTTTCATTTTAGATTCAATCACTGAAGGACCTAAGCCACCCTATTTTGTTAAAAAAAAGACTCCATTTCTGAGGAAAGAGTCTTTGGAAATCCCCTGACCTCACCCCACCACCTGCGAGCTAATCAGATCCCAGATTAGGATGTCCTGACTTTACATACAGGATTTATGACCTGCCCGGGAAATTTGAATTAAGCAATTAAGCCCAGGAAATGGGAACCAATCAGAACCCAACACCTAACCAATTAGACATCTATCCTATGTAAGCAATGAAACCCACAGTTCGAGGCTCCTCCTTACAGCCGCTGCGTCGGTGTCGGTGTCGGTGTCGGTGGGAGCCTCAGCTCGAGCTTGGTAGTAAAGACTCTCTTGCTTTCGCATCGGATACTGGCTCCCTGGTGGTCATTGGGAGATTTTGCGACTTGGGCATAACATCATTTCATCAAAAAGAGACATATAATAATCTTTATTGATTAAATGATTTGATTTGTATGTCTTGAAAATACAAATTATCAATATATATTTTTGTTCAAAAAATGGATGTTCATTGTTTTAAAAGGCAAGCTTTTCTTTTTGATTACATTTTTGCTTCAGAAACAATTATGAACATATTGTCAGATATGTATGGGATCATTTTAGGAGCTTCTCAGTTAATCCTCTATGCCTGTGGTCAGTTAGATTTTTGAACTTAGGCTATTAACATGCAAGGAAATGTTAACAACAGATTTGTGTCTGATTCTCCCCCTTCCCGGGACCCTCAGAGGAATAAACAGCTTCATCAGATCTCCTTGTAAATCTGACCATGGTATTTACTGGTGGAAAGATACCAGGAAGACCCTATGTATAGGAAACTTATTTAGTAGAACATTTTTGGTCTGTTTAGGTTGCTTAGGAGATCAGTCCTGGGTGTTCATTGGAAGGACTGATTCTGAAGCTGAAATTCCAATACCTTGGCCACCTCATTCGAAGAGTTGACTCATTTGAAAAGACCCTGATGCTGGGAGGGATTAGGGCAGGAGCAGAAGGGGACGACCGAGGATGAGATGGCTGGATGGCATCACCGACTTGATGGACATGAGTTTGGGTGAACACCAAATTCCGGGAGTTGGTGATGGACAGGGAGGCCTGGTGTGCTGCGATTCATGGGGTCGCAAAGAGTTGGACACGACTGAGCGATTGAACTGAACTGAACTGAGGTTGCTTATTGCAGAAAAGCCTGTAATTTATGGATTTATGTGGCATGGCTGGCTGGAGATGGACTAACTTTGTAAGGAAGCTGAAAATGGAGATATCCTCAAACCACCTTGCTTTCTCTTTTTCACTGGCCACACCATGGGGTTTCCCAAGTGTCTCAGTGGTAATCTGTCTGCCAGTGCAGGGGCTATGGGTTTGATCCCTGATCCAGGAAGATTCCCTGAAGAAGGAAATGGCAACAACTCAGTATTTTTGCCTGGAAAATCTCATGGACAGAGGGGACTGGTGGGCTGCATACAGTCCCTGGTGTCGCTAAAGAGCCAGACATGATTGAGTGACTAAAACAACAACTAGCTGAAAATGGAGATATCCTCAAACCACCTTGCTTTCTCTTTTTCACTGGCCACACCATGGGGTTTCCCAAGTGTCTCAGTGGTAATCTGTCTGCCAGTGCAGGGGCTATGGGTTTGATCCCTGATCCAGGAAGATTCCCTGAAGAAGGAAATGGCAACAACTCAGTATTTTTGCCTGGAAAATCTCATGGACAGAGGGGACTGGTAGGCTGCATACAGTCCCTGGTGTCGCTAAAGAGCCAGACATGATTGAGTGACTAAAACAACAACGACCAAAAAAACACAGCATGTGGAATCTTAGTATCCTGACCAGGAATTGAACCCATGCTCTTTGCAGTGAAAATGCTGAGTCTTAACCACTGGATTGCCAGGAAAGTCCCAAATATTTTAATTTATTTCTTTGCTGAGTTGGGTTTTGGGTGCATCAGGCGACATCTTTTGTTCTGACGTACACGCTGGTTGTGGCCCACGGGCTCCCGGGTGCCTGGGCTCCGTGGTTGCTCCTCAGGGGCTGAGTTGCTCAGCGGCATGTGGGACCTTCCCAGACCAGGGATGGAATCCGTGTGCCCTGCATTGCAAGGGGATTCTTAACCACCGGACCACCAGGGAAGTCCCTCCCACTGCCTTCTTTTTGTGAGAAATACTTTTTGTATACAACACTCAAAACCTCCTTGTACATCTGAAATCAAAATGTGTCAAAATGCAGGAGAAAGTGGACAGTTTTAAATGCTAGGTCTGATGGTTTATAGGCTTTTCCCCAAAAGGATGCTTTATATATGTTTGACAGTGGCCTGTATCCATGGAACCATCAATGCAGTTTGCTGTGACTTGGGGGAGTCTGGTTTGACAATTCAAACATTAGGATTTATCACAGATCATAAGAAAATGATACAGATATTAATTCAAGCATTTTATCAATAACTTAAAATACTTCCAGTATCTTGATCTTTGTCCGTTGCATGGTGTTCACACAGGCATTAAAATTACAGATGAATACTTTCACTCTGTTTAGATCAGTTCAGTCAGTTAGTCAGTCAGTTCAGTCTCTCAGTCGTGTCCGACTCTTTGCGACCTCATGGACTGCAGCACACCAGGCCTCCCTGTCCATCACCAACCCCTGGAGTTTACTCAAACTCATGTCCGTTGAGTCAGTGATGCTATCCAACCATCTCATCCTCCGTCATCCGCTTCTCCTGCCTTCAATCTTTCCCACCATCAGGGTCTTTTCCAATGAGTCAGCTCTTCACATCAGGTGGGCAAAGTATTGGAGTTTCAACTTCAGCATCAATCCTTCCAATTAATATTCAGGACTGATTTCCTTTAGGATGGACTGGATATCCTTGCAGTCCAAGGGACTCTCAAGAGTCTTCTCCAACACCACACTTCAAAAGCATCCGTTCTTAGCGCTCAGCTTTCTTTACAGTCCAACTCTCACATCCAAACATGAAGCAATAGCCTTGACTAGACAGACCCTTTTTGGAAAGGAAATGTCTCTGCTTTTTAATATGCTGTTGGTCATAACTGTTCTTCCAAGGAGCAAGCATCTTTTAATTTCATGGCTGCAGTCACCATCTGCAGTGATTTTGGAGCCCCCCAAAATAAATGGCCGTGTGGGGTCACTTCCAAGGCGGTTCCCGCTGTTCAGCTTCCTCTGTTTGCTGGCCTCTTCAGTGTCCTATTTCCACCCTGATGTAATGTCTTTTAATTTGAAGGAAGTTAACCCATTGTCTATCATCATTAACAAATATTTTTATAATTTTTTTGTACTTTAAGTTTGTTTATAGTCTATTTCTTTTCCTTGAAGGAGTTCTAAAATTTTATTTATGTATTATCAGTCTATTTCTTTAAAGCCCAAGATTTTTTTCTTAAAAAATTCAACAGTATTTTTTTCTAGTAGCTTTACTTTTATGTTAGGGTGTTTGATCTACTGAAATTGGGAGGACTGCCCTTGGTGATGGTGGTCGCTATTAAGCAGCCCTCCTCATGCCCGCACTCACTGGCCTCTGCACTCGGCACACTTCCTGGAGGATCTGCTCCTGGTTCTTCACCAAGCAGAGCACCAGGGTGCAGACCACCACATCCATGGAGCCTGTGGCCACCTGGTGCATGTTCTCCCCGGCAGCCACTATGAAGCGCTCAAACTGCAGGTGTCGGTTCTGGGCAATGCTCTTGATCAAGAACTTCTCAAAGCTGGGGTTGGGATCAACACAAGTCCAAGAGGGGTATCCAGAGGGGTAGAACTTGAAGTTGGCCCCCGTGCCACAGCCCTGCTCCAGCAGGGAGAGTTTCCCAGAGGGGCCTGTGAACTCCCACAGGTTGCTGAAGAGCTCCTGCTTCTTGCTCTCCATCTGTTTGTTGTACATCACAATGAACCTCGCCAGGAAGTAGGGGAACCACTGTTTACATATCCAGTTCCACAAGCCCAGAAAGTCCAGCAGGTACATGGGAAATGCCAGGATGCAGACGGCCAGCCGGGGAATAACAATGGTAAGCGCCATCACTCAGAAAACAGGTCAACGGTTAGAGATCTGACTCCTTTAATTGCAGGAAGTAGGTTTCTGGAGCCACTCCAGAGCCAGTCAGCTGCAGAGGAAAGAACTGGCTGTGCTGGAAATACACAGCTGAATCAGATCTTGGGCAAGAGACCTGTTTCATCCAATTAATAGATGTTTGGCAGAAATTGCCTCATGGCTTATTTTTCATGAAGTGAAATGAGAAGGTTCCCAGCTTTTACTTAGAAGGAAAGGTGATTACAACCCCCTATTCCTGCTTGGGGAGAAGGCAATAGCACCCCACTCCAGTACTCTTGCCTGGAAAATCCCATGGAAGGAGGAGCCTGGTAGGCTGCAGTCCATGGGGTCGCTAAGTGTCGGGCACAACGGAGCGACTTCACTTTCACACGTTGGAGAAGGAAATGGCAACCCACTCCACTGTTCTTGCCTGGAGAACCCCAGGGACAGAGGAGCCTAGTGGGCTGCCCTCTATGGGGTTGCACAGAGTCGGACACGACTGAAGGGACTTAGCAGCAGCAGCAGCCGCATTCCTGCTTGGAGACTAGTGCTGCAGTTTTAAATGCAGAGTGTACTCACAGCTTGCCTGTTTTCCAGTGACCTCTCCTAAGAAAATGATCTGTAGGTGAAGCCTGGCTGAAACCCACACCAGCAAGCCAATGCCAAAGCCTAGTTATTACTACATGCCCCTCCTACTTCCGTTCCATCTTGCCCCCCTATGCCTTGGTTTTTTTAAATAGAAATGAAAGCACGTGCCTGTCTGGTCACAGTTAGCAAGACTTTTTCCTTTTGCATTCTCGGCAGAGGCTGTCTGCCAAGATGATTATTATTATTATCCAAAAATGAGAGTATTTTTAAATCACTGTTTTGGGCCCCCCATCTTTTAAAGGGCAAATTTCACCTTCAAACTGTGCCAAACCACTTCATTACTGGGGCTTCCCAGGTTGCTAGGGGTAAAGAACCTGCCTGCCAGTGCAATAAGAGGTGAGAGATGCGGGTTCTTTCCCAGGGTCAGGAAGATCCCACTCCAGTATTCTTGCCTGGAGAATCACATGGGCAGAGAAGCCTGGCGGGCTACAGTCCATAGGGTCACAAACAGTAAGACACTGCTGAAGCAACTTAGCACACATATACATGCTGTACTACATTACTGAGCTTATTTACATCAAAAAATGTTTCTAGACATGCATATGTTTTAAACAAGAAAGCCTGGGTTTTAGGGTGGTTGCGGAACATAGAAATTTTCAAAAATAATATTTACTTTTTAAAACCAGGTGATAGATACAAAGAATGTTCTGTTGTTTCATTATTTGTTACCATAGTTTAGTTGCTGATTTGTGTCTGTTTCTTGCGGACCCCAAGGACTATAGTCCACCAGGCTCCTCTCTCTATGGGATTTAGCAAGCAAGAATACTGCAGTGGGTTGCCATTTCCATCTCCAGAGGATCTTCCCCACCCAGGGATGGAACCAGGGTCTCCAGCTTTGCAGGCAGATTCTTCAAAGACTGAACCACCAGGTAAGCCATTATTATTTTTTATACCCTACACATATTTTATAAATATATATTCCATCTTAACAGCTTTCTTGAGGTAGACGTGACATACAATAAACTACACACATTTAAGCTGTCTAGTTTGGTTAAGTTTTCATGCATGTACACACACATGAAATCATTGCTTCGGTCAAAGTAATGAATATACCTATCACCTCCCCCAAATACCTCTTGCCTCTTGGTAATCCCTCTTTCCTGTCCTCCCTGCTCCTGTCCTCCCTGCTCCCCACCACTGATCTGTTTTCTGTTGCAAGAGATTAGTTTGCATTTCCTATAATTTAATGTTAATGAATCATACAATATCTACATTTTTTGGTCTGGCTTCTTTCATTTAGCATAACTGAGAGTCGTCCATATTATTGCATGCATCCATTGATTTTCCTGCTGAATAGTATTCCTTTGTATGGATCTATAACAATTGGTTTATCCACTCACCTGTTGATGGACATTTGGGTTGTTAACAGTTTTTGGCTGTTGCAAATGACGCTACTATAAGGAATTTCCTGGTTGTCCAGTGGTTAAGAATCCACCTTGCAATGCAGTGAAATCAGGTTTGATCTTTGGTCAGGCAACTAAGTTTCTGGGGAGCAACTGAGCCCCCATGCCAAACTACTGAGCCTGGAACCCACTAGTCAAAACTAAAGAGTCCGTGAACCTCAAGGAAAGATCCACTGTGTTGCAACAAAAGATCCTGCATGACACAACAAAGATCCTGTGTGCCGCCTTAAGACTCAATGCAGTTAAATAGATAAATATACTTTAAAAAAATTAAGCTACTGTGAACATTAGTGTACAAGTCTTATACATGTATATATGCTTTCTCCTGGATAAATTCCTGAGTAGAATGTGTAAGTCACATAGTAGGTACATGTTTGTCTGTTAAAGAAAATGCCAAACTGTTTTCCAAAGTGGTTGTACCACCAGCAGTGTATGAGAGATTGAGTTGCTCCACATCCTCACCTACACTTGGTGTGGTCATCCTTTTAATCTTAGCCATCCTAAAAAAATGTCTTGTGGTCCCTCATTATAGTTTTAATCTGCATCTCCCAGGTGATTAATGATATCAAGCATCTTTTATTGGGCTTATTTGCCATCTATGTATCTTATTTGAAGTATCTGTTCAAATCTTTTGAACATTTTATTTATTATTATTATTTTTGTTCTTGGCTATGCTGCATGGCATGTAGGATCTTAGTTCCCCAACCAAGGATTCAACCTGCACCCCCTGGAGTGGAAGTATGGCACCCCAACCACTGGACCACCAGGGCATTCCCTGAACATTTAAAAATAGGGTTATTTTCTCATTGAGTGTTGAGAATTCTTTGCAAGTCATTATTAAATATGTGATTTGCAAATATGTTTTCCTACTCCATGGCTTGTCTTTTTAATGGTATGCTAAGAAATGCAGAAATTTTTGTGGCGTCTTTGTCTGGGTTTGGTATCAGAATAATGCTATCCTTGTAAAATGAATTTGGAAGTGTTTCTTCCTCTTCTGTTCCTTGGAAGAGTATAAGAATGATTGGTACTAATATTTTACATATTTTATAGAATTCTCTAGTGAAATCCTCTAGTCCTAGACTTTTGTTTGTTGGAAGATTGGTCCTAACTGATTTAATCTCCTTACTAGTATCTATCTCTTCAGATTTTCTATTCATGATTCAGTCTTGGTAGGTGGTATGTTTCTAGGAATTTATTCATTTCTTCTATCTTAACCAATTTGTTGGCTCATAGTAGTCACTTAATGATTCTTTGTATTTCTGTGGTATCAACTGTAAAGTCTCCTCTCTACATTTCTGATTTTACTCATTTGAGTCCTCTCTTTTCTTCTTGATGAGCCTAGCTAAAGATTTGTCTATTAAATCTTTTTAAAAAGCCAATATTTAGTTTCATTGACCTTTTCTATTATCTTTTTAGGCTCTGTTTTATTTATTGCCACTCTGATCTTTGTTATTTCCTTCATTCTACTAATCTTGTGCTTTATTTGTTCTTTCTTTTTAGTTTCTTGAGGTATAAAATTAGGCTATTTGAAATTTTTCCTGTTCCTTGTGGCAGGCATCTATCGTTTTGAACTTGTCTCTTAGTATTGCTTTTGCTGCATCCCATAAGTTTTTGGTATGTTCAGCTCAGCTCAGTTCAGTCACTCAGTTGTTAACTCTTTACGACCTCGTGAACCGCAGCATGCTAAGCCTCCCTGTCCATCACCAACTCCCGGAGTTTACCCAAACTCATGTCCATTGAGTCCATGAGGCCATCCAACAATCACATCCTCTGTCATCCCCTTCTCCTCCCACCCTGAATCTTTGCCAGCATCAGGGTCTTTTCAAAAGAGTCAGCTCTTCACATCAGGTGGCCAAAGTATGGGAGTTTCAGCTTCAACATCAGTCCTTCCAAAGAACACCCAGAACTGACTTCCTTTAGGATGGAATGGTTGGATCTCCTTGCAGTCCAAGGGACTCTCAAGAGTCTTCTCCAACACCACAGTTCAAAAGCATCAATTCTCTGGTGCTCAGCTTTCTTTATAGTCCAACTCTCACATCCATATGTGACCACTGGAAAAACCACAGCCTTGACTGGACGGACCTTTGTTGGCAAAGTTATGTCTCTGCTTTTGAATATGGTGTCTAGGTTGGTCATAACTTTCCTTCCAAGGAGTAAGCGTCTTTTAATTTCATGGCTGCAGTCACCATCTACAGTGATTTTGGAGCCCCTGAAAATAAAGTCAGCCACTGTTTCCACTGTTTTCCCATCTATTTGCCATGAAGTGATGGGACAGGATGCCATGATCTTAGTTTTCTGAATATTGAGCTTTCCTGTCCTCCCTGCTCCCCACCACTGATCTGTTTTCTGTTGCAAGAGATTAGTTTGCATTTCCTATAATTTAATGTTAATGAATCATACAATATCTACATTTTTTGGTCTGGCTTCTTTCATTTAGCATAACTGAGAGTCGTCCATATTATTGCATGCATCCATTGATTTTCCTGCTGAATAGTATTCCTTTGTATGGATCTATAACAATTGGTTTATCCACTCACCTGTTGATGGACATTTGGGTTGTTAACAGTTTTTGGCTGTTGCAAATGACGCTACTATAAGGAATTTCCTGGTTGTCCAGTGGTTAAGAATCCACCTTGCAATGCAGTGAAATCAGGTTTGATCTTTGGTCAGGCAACTAAGTTTCTGGGGAGCAACTGAGCCCCCATGCCACAACTACTGAGCCTGGAACCCACTAGTCAAAACTAAAGAGTCCGTGAACCTCAAGGAAAGATCCACTGTGTTGCAACAAAAGATCCTGCATGACACAACAAAGATCCTGTGTGCCGCCTTAAGACTCAATGCAGTTAAATAGATAAATATACTTTAAAAAAATTAAGCTACTGTGAACATTAGTGTACAAGTCTTATACATGTATATATGCTTTCTCCTGGATAAATTCCTGAGTAGAATGTGTAAGTCACATAGTAGGTACATGTTTGTCTGTTAAAGAAAATGCCAAACTGTTTTCCAAAGTGGTTGTACCACCAGCAGTGTATGAGAGATTGAGTTGCTCCACATCCTCACCTACACTTGGTGTGGTCATCCTTTTAATCTTAGCCATCCTAAAAAAATGTCTTGTGGTCCCTCATTATAGTTTTAATCTGCATCTCCCAGGTGATTAATGATATCAAGCATCTTTTATTGGGCTTATTTGCCATCTATGTATCTTATTTGAAGTATCTGTTCAAATCTTTTGAACATTTTATTTATTATTATTATTTTTGTTCTTGGCTATGCTGCATGGCATGTAGGATCTTAGTTCCCCAACCAAGGATTCAACCTGCACCCCCTGGAGTGGAAGTATGGCACCCCAACCACTGGACCACCAGGGCATTCCCTGAACATTTAAAAATAGGGTTATTTTCTCATTGAGTGTTGAGAATTCTTTGCAAGTCATTATTAAATATGTGATTTGCAAATATGTTTTCCTACTCCATGGCTTGTCTTTTTAATGGTATGCTAAGAAATGCAGAAATTTTTGTGGCGTCTTTGTCTGGGTTTGGTATCAGAATAATGCTATCCTTGTAAAATGAATTTGGAAGTGTTTCTTCCTCTTCTGTTCCTTGGAAGAGTATAAGAATGATTGGTACTAATATTTTACATATTTTATAGAATTCTCTAGTGAAATCCTCTAGTCCTAGACTTTTGTTTGTTGGAAGATTGGTCCTAACTGATTTAATCTCCTTACTAGTAATCTATCTCTTCAGATTTTCTATTCATGATTCAGTCTTGGTAGGTGGTATGTTTCTAGGAATTTATTCATTTCTTCTATCTTAACCAATTTGTTGGCTCATAGTAGTCACTTAATGATTCTTTGTATTTCTGTGGTATCAACTGTAAAGTCTCCTCTCTACATTTCTGATTTTACTCATTTGAGTCCTCTCTTTTCTTCTTGATGAGCCTAGCTAAAGATTTGTCTATTAAATCTTTTTAAAAAGCCAATATTTAGTTTCATTGACCTTTTCTATTATCTTTTTAGGCTCTGTTTTATTTATTGCCACTCTGATCTTTGTTATTTCCTTCATTCTACTAATCTTGTGCTTTATTTGTTCTTTCTTTTTAGTTTCTTGAGGTATAAAATTAGGCTATTTGAAATTTTTCCTGTTCCTTGTGGCAGGCATCTATCGTTTTGAACTTGTCTCTTAGTATTGCTTTTGCTGCATCCCATAAGTTTTTGGTATGTTCAGCTCAGCTCAGTTCAGTCACTCAGTTGTTAACTCTTTACGACCTCGTGAACCGCAGCATGCTAAGCCTCCCTGTCCATCACCAACTCCCGGAGTTTACCCAAACTCATGTCCATTGAGTCCATGAGGCCATCCAACAATCACACCTCTGTCATCCCCTTCTCCTCCCACCCTGAATCTTTGCCAGCATCAGGGTCTTTTCAAAAGAGTCAGCTCTTCACATCAGGTGGCCAAAGTATGGGAGTTTCAGCTTCAACATCAGTCCTTCCAAAGAACACCCAGAACTGACTTCCTTTAGGATGGAATGGTTGGATCTCCTTGCAGTCCAAGGGACTCTCAAGAGTCTTCTCCAACACCACAGTTCAAAAGCATCAATTCTCTGGTGCTCAGCTTTCTTTATAGTCCAACTCTCACATCCATATGTGACCACTGGAAAAACCACAGCCTTGACTGGACGGACCTTTGTTGGCAAAGTTATGTCTCTGCTTTTGAATATGGTGTCTAGGTTGGTCATAACTTTCCTTCCAAGGAGTAAGCGTCTTTTAATTTCATGGCTGCAGTCACCATCTACAGTGATTTTGGAGCCCCTGAAAATAAAGTCAGCCACTGTTTCCACTGTTTTCCCATCTATTTGCCATGAAGTGATGGGACAGGATGCCATGATCTTAGTTTTCTGAATATTGAGCTGTAAGCCAACATTTTCACTCTCTTCTTTCACTTTCATCAAAAGGCTCTTTAGTTCTTCTTCACTTTCTGCCATAAGGGTGGTGTCATCTGCATCTGCATATCTGAGGTTATTGATATTTCTCCCAGCAATCTTGATTCCAGCTTGCGGTTCATCCAGCCCAGCATTCCTCATGATGTACTCTGCATATAAGTTAAATAAGCAGGGTGACAATATACAGCCTTGACGTACTCCTTTTCCTATTTGGAACCAGTCTGTTGTTCCATGTCCAGTTCCAACTGTTGCTTCCTCACCTGCATATAGATTCCTCAAGAGGCAGGTCAGATGGTCAGTAATTCCATCTCTTTCAGAATGTTCCACAGTCTATTGTGATCCACACAGTCAAAGGCTTTGGCATAGTCAATAAAGCAGAAATAGATGTTTTTCTGGAACTCTCTTGCTTTTTCCATGATCCAGCAGATGTTGGCAATTTGATCTCTGGTCCTCTGCCTTTTCTAAAACCAGCTTGAACATCTGGAAGTTCAAGGTTCACATACTGCTGAAGCCTGGCTTGGGGAATTTTGAGCATTATTTTACTCGCGTGTGAGATGAGTGCAATTGTGTGGTAGTCTGAGCATTCTTTGGCATTGCCTTTCTTTGGGATTGGAATGAAAACTGCCCTTTTCCAGTCCTGTGGCCACTGCTGAGTTTTCCAAATTTGTTGGCATATTGCGTGTAGCACTTTCACAGCATCATGTTTCAGGATTTGAAATAGCTCAACTGGAATTCCATCACGTCCACTAGCTTTGTTCGTATTGCCTTTTTTATTTTTCTCAAGGTATCTTTCAATTTCTCTTTTGATTTCTTAATTGACCCTTTGATTGTTCAACAGCATGTTTTTTTAACCTCCATATAGCTGTAAATCTTCCAGTCTTCTTGAAATTAATATCTAGTTTCATACCACTGTGGTGAAGAAGATATTTGATATGCTTTCAGTTTTCTCTTTTTGCTTCTATTTTATGTTTTGGTTTTTGGCCATATGGCATTTGGGATCTTAGCTCCTCAACCAGGGATTGAACCCACACAGCCTACATTCGGAAGACAAAGTCTTAACCACTGGAATGCCAAGGAAGTCCCTATATGTCTTAACCACTGCTATTTTCCAGTGTCCAGAACAGTATCTGGCACAGAGTAGATCCTCAGTACTGTATTATATGAACGAAAGAAGTGGAACAAACATGTGTTTGTGTGTCCTCATTCTAATGTTGTTTGGTGACATTAAATAGAAGAGACTGAGATGTCTTTCTAAACTAACCTATTCAGCTTTGGAAACTTGGTCATTCTGAACCTCTGACCCTACCTCTTGAGAAGACTCCTCAACCTCTTTTTACTCTGGGTGACTCACCCTCTAACTCCTAATGGTCAGCTTGTGTCCTAGGCACCCTTGACCGCTATTTTTGGTTTGGGACTTGACTCATAACCCAAGCCAGGTGTCAGACAGAGCCCTCCCTGAGATTTTTGCTGGACAATAAGGGAAAAGATAGTCTATTTGCTAGTGATGAGGATTCCACCAGCCCAGAGCAGGTGGTGGCCACCGTCCCACCATGCAGGCAGAACCTGTCTGGGAGTAAACCACACTGGGACTGAAGTAGAGCCCAGAGCAAGAGGGAGTTAGAAAGAAAGAGATAAGTGGACAGTGGCTTGGTTGATATTATCTGAGTTCCCAGATGAAGCCCTGTCCAAACTCACTATACCATTGTGTTATGTGTGATTCACTTCCCTTTGAGCATAGTCTGAATTGGGTTTCTATCACAGGTAATCTAAAACCAAAACAAGGGAATTTCCTGATGGTCCAGTGGTTAGCACTCAGTGCTACTAGGGCCCTGGGGCCTGGATGGGAACCTTGGTTAGGACATCTTTTTTTGTGTTAGTTTTAGAAGGTGAACCTTTCACCTTCAGCTTCTTCAGCATTAGTGGTTGGAGCATAGACTTAGATTACTATGATATTGAATGGTTTGCCTTGGAAGTGAACTGAGAGCATTCTGTCATTTTTGAGATTGCACCCAAGTACTGTATTTCAGGCTCTTGTTGACTATGAGGGTTATTCTATTTATTCTAAGGGATTCTTGTCCATAATAGTAGATACAATGGCCATCTAAATTAAGTTCTCCCATTCCTGTCCATTTTAGTTCACTGATTCCTAAAATGTTGATGTTCACTGCTGTCTTCTGCTTGCATGCCTGCTAAGTCGCATTAGGCTTGTCCAACACTTTGGGACCCTATGGACTGTAGCCTGCCCAGCTCCTCTGTCCATGGGATTTTCTAGGCAAGAATACTGAATGGATCAAGAATACTTGCTTGGATATGAAGTGTGTGGTCATTTCCTAGTCAGGGGATCTTTCCAACCCAGGCAGTGAACCTGCATCTCTCATGTCTCCTGCCTTGGCTGGGAGGTTCGTTACCATTAGTGCCTCCTGAGAAGTCTCTTAACATCTCTTGCTTGATCATGTCCAATTTACCTGGATTCATGGACCTAACATTCCAGGTCCTATGCAATATTGTTTTTTTTAGTATCAGACTTTACTTTCACCACCAGGGCCACTGGTGACTTAACTTTCACCACTGGACCACTGAGATGTCCTCCCTAGAGGAAGGAACATCTAAAGTGAGACATCAGGGACTTCCGTGGTGGTCCAGTGGATAAGAATCTGCCTGCCAATGCAGGGGACATGGGTTTGACCCCTGATCTGGATAGATCCCACATGCCATGGAGCAACTAAGCCCATAAGCCACAACTATTGAGCGTGTGCTCTAGATCTGAGGAGCTGCAACTACAGAGTCCACGTGCTGCAACTACTGAAGCCCGGGTGCTCTAGAGCCCATGCTCTGCAGCAAGAGAAGCCACCGCAGTAAGAAGCCTGCACACTGCAACTGGAGAGAAGTCCCTGAGCTCTGCAACTAGAGAAAAGCCCGTGCAGCAAAGAAGACTCTGCACAGCCAAAAATAAAATAAATAAACATAGTTATCTTTTATAAAGGCAAAGTGAGACATCAGTGGTAAGTAGGAATTAGCTAGATGGAGGATGGGCAGAGGCAGAATGCTGCAGCAGAGGCACAACATGTGAAAAGACAGGGAGGAAAAGGGAACATCGGTGCACTGGGGGAACAAAAAATATAGGGAGCATCCTTGTGAGGCTGGTATCATACGCATTTCAGATAAAGAAACGAAACAAAGATTTGATGATTACCCACAGTTTCTCAGTTGGCTTGACCTGGAATCTAGGTCTGTTTTACCCTTAAGAGGCTGTTTTTACTCTCACTGCCCTTGCTCTAGAGCCCATGCTCTGCAGCAAGAGAAGCCACCGCAGTAAGAAGCCTGCACACTGCAACTGGAGAGAAGTCCCTGAGCTCTGCAACTAGAGAAAAGCCTGTGTGGCAAAGAAGACCCTGCACAGCCAAAAATAAATAAATATACATAATTATCTTTTATAAAAGCAAAGTGAGACATCAGTGGTAAGTAGGAATTAGCTAGATGGAGGATGGGCAGAGCCAGAATGCTGCAGCAGAGGCACAACATGTGAAAAGACAGGGAGGAAAAGGGAACATCAGTGCATTTGGGGAGCAAAAAATATAGGGAGCATCCTTGTGAGGCTGGTATCATACGCATTTCAGATAAAGAAACGAAACAAGATTTGATGATTTACCCACAGTTTCTCAGTTGGCTTGACCGGGAATCCAGGTCTGTCTTACCCTTAAGAGGCTGCTTTTACTCTCACTGTCCCATGATTGTCTCTAATGCTGATTGGGTCCTCAGTATTATTACACTGAAATTGCAGACAGGTTGTTTGAAATCAGAAGAGGACGAAGGAGGGAACCTAAGCAATGCCTTCATGTGAGGAGTAGGAAGAAGAAAGTCCCAGTGAAGGCAGGAGAGAGAACAATTCAAACAGAATGACTCAAGCAGCACAGCGTAATGGAAGCCACAGAAAGCATTGTAAGAGAAATGGTATCACATTTCAAAGATGGAGAGAGTTGAAGAGATAGTGGGTTTTCTGACTCTACTTGGTTTTCTGACTCTCATTTAGCTAATGAGAACGGAATTTCTAGGGGGAGGGGGAGTCACAAAAGGATGGAAAAAGAGCGTTGGAGAAGTAGAGGAGTGCAGATCACTTTTTCAGATACATTAATTTCTGGATGCAGTAAGTAGTAAAAAGGGAAACCAGCTTCAAGATGGAAGCAGTCAGTTATTTGGAGGTGATCTTGAGATAGACACTAAAGGAAGGGAAGGAAGCAGTCTGCACGGGAGCTGAGCTGTGATGTAGGACACAGGTTGAACCGACCATCAGAGCTGTCCCTGGCTGGGGATAGAGGGGCGAATCTTCACCTTCCCACCTAGATGAGTTATTTGATGTGGGCTGCCTAAGAGAGGCATAAGAGGTCATGCCTGAGGCACAGCATTCCCACTCGAAACAGGGGTAATAAGTCCTTCATTCTCACAGGGGATACTTCTAGTGCATTCCAGCATTATCACAAGGAGGAATACTTTTAGGATAGATAAAGATATCACAAGACTCGGTTTCAGTCCCTGGGATTTGAAGATCCCCCGGAGGAGGAAACAGCAACCTATTCCAGTATTCTTTCCTGGGAAATTCATGGACAGAGGAGTCTGGTGGGCTATAGTCCATTGGGTTGCAAAGAATATGATACGACTTAGCAACTGAACAAACATACAAAGACTCAATTTTGGAAATAGATACATAAATATAAAAAGATATAACCTAGTTATTAGTCTTCACTGCTTGAGCCGTAACATATTAAAACAATGGGATTATACATAGTTATGGAACACCTCTTATATATCTGGACTTTGTTAACACCAGGTGTACAAAGATAATTTCCTCTTTTGAGAAGCTCATATTTTTGTGGGAGAAGAAAGCATAAAACATTAACCCACTAAGGGGCTGTGCTTATATTATTTGTATTGTGTCTGTTCCACCCATCTTCTGCCTGGTAGGTAATAGAATTTCAATAAGTGCATTCAGAATGAGTTGGTGTTAGAGTAAGAAGTGCTTGTGTACCAGATAGGATATAGGGCTAATGCTGCCTGGAGGAGGGAGTCAGCAAATGCTTCAGTAGAGGAGGGGTTTTAATGGAACTAATAATAATAACAATTAAATAAAACAATATTAATGAGGTTTTTTCCCAGGTAAGAAATGTGTATAACTATTAGCATAACTGACACCACCATGCCCAAGTTCCTCTTGTCTTTACCCTGACCCAATCCAGGACTGTACTGTGCTGTTACTCACTTCTCTGTTGTCACGTGCTTTGTAGTTAATAGGTGTAGTTTAATAATCATTAGGATCAGTTAGCCCCTATGCTCTGTTGATCCTCAAACAATGACAACCTTTGCTGATGTATTCCCATGAGACTAGTTACTCATTCATAATTCTTGACTTAGGAATACAGGTCCGTTTTGAGCACCTACCCCCATACCTTAGTTTAACAATAAAATTGTCCTAGTGGACAGTTGTGGAATGTAGTTTGGAAGTCTTCCGGATCATTGTTCGCCCAATCCCACCCTGTGAGTAAGTTACCATATGATAAATAGAAACATGATTATATGGAACTGCCTGTCTTGCTTTCCTGTCTCAAGATGTCTCAGTTTGATGGTTATGTTTTGTTCCCTCTGTCCTCCAACAAAAAGGGAGGGGTGGGAAGACTTAGGAGGGGGCTTCCTGGGTGGCTCAATGGTAAAGAACCTGCCTGTCAATGAAGGAGACACAGGAGATGTGGTTCTTGTTCGATCTTGGGGGTCTTGGGATCTTGAGTTTGATCCTGGGTCTTGAAGATCCTCTGGAGGAGGAAATGAAAATCCAGTCCAATATTCTTGCCTGGAAAATCCCATGGACTGAAGAGTCTGGCCTGCTATAGTCCATGGGGTTGCAAAGAGTCAGACAGTACTGAACTTCTGAGCAGGCATATAAGCATGAAAAAGAATACTGGGAGAGTGGATGGGAAGTGAGCATGGAAGAAAAAGTCTCCTATTTAAATAAAGCCACATATGATACAGATACATATTAACATCTATTTAGAAATCAGTTGGCTATTATGATAATGTGAAATGTTCAGTGAACTTACACAAATAGGATTTTATAAGAGAAATGATTTCTGAGCTAGAGATTTGAATGGAAGGAAACTGTTTTAGGTGTGTAAGATGAGGCATTGTGATATGGTAGTTGGGGTGCTGGCTTTTGGATCTAACAAATTTTTATTCAAAGCCTGACTCTACCACTAACATGCTGTTAGATTAATTAATTTTAATTAATTTACCTCCTTAAGTAACTAATTATTTAACCTCCCTCAAACTCAGGTTCCTAATATGCAAAATAAAGATTATAGTCCTTGCCTCACAAATTTATTGTGAAGAGCAATTCTTGTTTATAATGTCCTAAATGTGGTATTTGACACATAATAAAAATTCCATTAATGTTATGTAAGCACACTGGGGACCTAGCAGGCAAGATTGGAATGTGTATGTTGGGAGCAGTTCCTGAGTAAAGGCCACAGGAGGACTATGACAGAGTCTCCTTGTAAAGTGAATTCCTCTTTTGGGAGTCCTAAACCACAACAGGGACTTTTCCTGCAACAGGTTAGTTCTTAGGTGATTTTATATTTCTTCTTTTATTTTCCCATGAAGGGGGGCAAATTGAGCCCAACCCAATCTAAGGCAGTTTTGCCTTAGGGAACTTGTCTGCTGTAGAACAAGGACAAAGAGATAGGTCAATTGTAATGAGATGGCTTCTAGTCCTGAAAGGAAGGGATCTTCTTCATCTTGTGGTGCTACGGCTGTTCTGGGCCTCCCGCACCTGCAAAATGAGACAGAGATGACATTTTAGAATAAAAGTTTTTAAATGTAATTAATCGTTTGCTAATATCCAGGAGTGGCAAATATACACGTGCATGCTCAGTTGCTCAGTCGTGTCTAACTCTTTGCCACCAAATGGACAGTAGCCCACCAGGATCCACTGTCTATGCAATTCTCCAGGCACGAATACTGGAGTGGTTTGCCATTTCCTCCTCCAGGGGATCTTCCACCCCAGGGACTGAACCAAATCTCCTGTCTCCTGCACTGACTGGCAGATTCTTTACCATGAGCCTCCTTGGAAGCTCCCGAAGATATATGATGCTTTCCTTTTCACGACAGGTCAAAGATGAAATTTGATTATGCTTTGAAGGGTGTGGTTTGCTTCTCGAAATTCCCTGTGGTGTCTTTAACAATGTGTTGCCCAGAGCAAGGTAAGGGGCCTGTCTAACCAAGGGGAGGCGCACTTGTCTCCATATATAGAGGCAAGAGACAGGAGCGGCGCTGGGAAAGTCAGACCGAGCCTGCACAATGAAGAAACAGCTTAAGGAGGAGGCAGCCCCACACTGTGAGCTAAGTAAGTAGCCAGCAAGTAAGTATATAACAGCCCAGGGAATCTGCCCACCTGAGAGCAGACCTGGAGTGTTAAAAGAGGCTCCAGCCATTTTATTTTCTAGTTGTAGCAGAAGTTCCCAAAGGAAAGATTCTGGTCTGGAGGGACTTCATCAAGCCTTTCTGAAACACCCCATATGCATTGCAGAGAGATTCTCAGAACTAACTTGTGCTAAAGAACCTATCTGACAATGTAGGAGATGCTGCAGACTCAGGTTCCACCTTTGGGTTGGAAGATCCCCTGAGGAGGAAATGGCAACCCACTCCAATACTCTTGCCTGAACAGAGGAGCCTGGTGGACTGCAGTCCGTGGGGTTGTAAAGAGTCAGACACAACTGAGCAACTTCAAGTACATACGCATACGTGATATAAGCTTAGTTATTTAGCTTTGGATAAAGACAGTTTAGGAGAAGGCGATGGCACCCCATTCCAGTACTCTTGCCTGGAAAATCCCATGGACGGAGGAGCCTGGTGGGCTGCAGTCCATGGAGCCACTAAGAATCGGACACGACTGAGCGACTTCAGTTTCCCTTTTCACTTTCATGCATTGGAGAAGGAAATGGCAACCCACTCCAGTGTTCTTGCCTGGAGAGTCCCAGGAATGGGGGAGCCTGGTGGGCTGCCATCTCTGGGGTCACACAGAGACGGACACAACTGAAGTGACTTAGCAGCAGCAAAGACAGTTTAGGACTTGCATAGTGTTGAAAGTTGGATACTGGCTTGGTTTGAGTGGAGGACACTGTCTTTATGAATCCTGTTTATATAAGGAAGACAAGGAGTGACATCTTTAAAGAGTGGAGTGTTTGAGGCTGAAAGGGAAGCCTTTTGCCTTATTATTGTTGTCATCTTTATCATGGGAGTCTCTCTGGTTAGGGAGCATTTGAATGTGCAGAATATAAGAAGTCAGAAGAACTAGACCCTTGCTGTCTCAGCCATCCAATGCCATTTAGTCTTTTGATAATTTAACAAGCATGTATTGAACAATTAATGTTTATTGGCCCCTGGAGACACAGGAAGAGCCCTACAGGTATCATTGGGAATATAGTGGACATAGTAAAACAAAAATATGAATTATAAACTGTAATACCATCAGAATGGAATATAAAAGAGTTGGCCAATGATAAAAATATATTTGTTGTCTAATTCCTCTTCCACTTTTAATTTAAGGTCAGAGTAACTTACATTTTTTAGCGTAAGGATAAGTTCCCAGTAAAGACTTACACTGGGAAATTAGGGTTCTCAGTCTTGTCTTCATTCTTATTGCTAGTAGGTCATCTTGTATGGGTTATTTTTGTTTTCTTTTGTTTCATCTGTCACTAATAATAGAGTATCTATAAAATTCCTAGGTAATGAAAGGAGGCTGAAAGTTAACTATTGAAATTTCAGCAGGTTCCAAATGGTAGAAGAAGGAATGTATGAGTCTTGATTCCCTGGTGGCTCAGGTGGTAAAGAATCCACCTGAAATGCAGGAGAAGCAGGTTTGTTCCCTGGGTGAGGAGAGTCTCCTAGAGAAGGGCATGGCAATGCCCTCCGGTATTCTTGCCTGGAGAATTCCATGGACAGAGGAGCCTGGCAGGCTACAGTCCATGGGGTGGCAAAGAATTGGACACAACTAAAATGACTTAGCATGCTTGCACGCACACTAGAGAATCTTATATCTATATATATATTGTCTGTCATTACAGACCATTTTTCTTTGCTTTAAGCAAAGAAACTTTGAGGAACATATGTACTAAAAACTGTTAAGGTCAGTCTACATTGGGGGCAGCCAGTGTCTGTCACTGGAATAAATAAGTTGAATGTAACCTAATGGTAATCATTCCTCACATTTGCAAGAGAAAAGCTACTTAAGTATAAGGGCAAAACATTTTTTTCTGAAGTAAGAAGTGTGTACAGACTGGTTTAATAGAATTTCTTACTTCAGGGTAAAGGAGTCTTTGAAATTTTTACAGAGCTTGGAGTTGTGTTCTGAGATAGGTGTGTCAGGATAGGAAGCCAGGTTGGGCTGTCAAAGGGAAATACACTGCTGTGAACTTTGGGTTGGGAGGAAATCAGGAGAAGCTTACAGTGAGAGTTGTGAGGAAAAAGACCAAGCTATAATTTCTGAAAGTAAGATATTAGTGGCCCTGACATATAAGCAGGCAAGGAGGTTTGGAAGCTGGCAAAGCCTCAGAGGGCTGAGCAGAGAAAGTGAAGAGCCCTATTTAATGGGTATTAATTGGGCCATTCTAATTCTGAAGTCTCTGGTTGATGAGTGATTATTTTTGTCTAAAAACTCAGTACTTCTTGACAGCCTGGCCACATTTCTCCCCGCTGTTATTGCCTTTGACACCAAGGCAGTTGATGTTATTTTCAACTGTACTCTTCCTCCTTGTATCTTACCCCCTCTCCTCTTCTTGCTGCCTATCATTTTCTCTTTCTCTTTTTTTTCTTAATCATTAGATGTTCTGCATGTCAGATATTCCTTTCAACCTTAAAACAGATTTTCAAAAGTCTAAGTCAAGTGGAAACAGCAAACTTGATGCTGAGATGAAATTGTGGTTCTCCGATTGACTAATTGAGATGTCTCCAATTTTGAGATTATTACCATGACATAACAAGTAAGTGACACGGTCCCTCTCAGTGGCCACTGTGTCAGAGAAAGAGAGAGAGAGAGAGGCTCTGAAGCAAGTCAAGCATGTTGTACAGTAGCAGCACTGTTTATGAACGGGGCATGCTTGTGTGATGTTCAGCTTACCGAAATATTAACCACCAGGGTAGAGAAGGTTAGAGTTTCAAGGCTTTTTTCTTAAACTAACACCAGAGGGGCTTCTCACTTTGTTCTTCTGTCAGATGACAGACACTGAAAGTGTTAGTTGCTCAGTCGTTTCTGACTCTTTGAGACCCCATGGACTGTAGTCCACCAGGCTCCTCTGCCTGTATTCTCCAGGCAAGAACACTGGAGTGGGCAAACAGTCCCTTATCCAGGGGATCTTCCTGATCCAGGGATCAAACCCAGGTCTCCTGCATTGCGGACAGATTCTTTATCATCTGAGCCACCAGGGAAGCTTGTCAGAAGTAGATGTCATCTGTTTCCAAACTGTCTTTTTTTATTATGTCATTTTATTCGACATCATTTTCATGAAAGAAAAATGGGATTATTTTGTATTCAGATTTTAAAAATAATTCCAAACTTCCCATCCTCAATTATAATTTAGAAATTCACATAGTTTCTCTCTCATCACCCCTAGTGGGGGCAGATTGAGTTTCAGAATCAATTAGATAAATATCCTGATGGAAAGACTCAGAAACTGGTGCTTCTTTATTGACCTGGAATGGAAAAACAGAGGAAGCTATCATTTCTCATTCTAAAACATGGCCAATAACATTCCTTATTAAAATCCATAAGTTCAGACAGCAGTTAGCTCTGTTTGAAACACAGAATATTTCAGTTTGTTGACTCTTCATCATACAGGGGCAGGAGCTCACCTTCACGAATAGCATCTTATACAATATAAAAGCTATAGTAGGATTATCAAGTATTTTAGCCTTAAAGTAGACCTTTAGAGGAAAGGGAATTTTAGAAGGATCTGGAAATCTTTACATTTTCTTCAAAACCAATGGAATTCTGTTTTTTTTTTTTTTAAGTCACAACTCCTTTTTATTCTCTAATAAACAACTTGGGTATGACTTTTAAGGCCTGTTTCAGCAGTTTCCATTTGTCACCAGCATGTTGAACACTGAACATTGGCTGAGGAAACATCAAGAGGAAGAAGAGGTGGCTTTGCCAGTTAGCTTTAAATATTCCTGTTCACATTTATCTAATCAGCTGATTCCATGCACACTTTTCTGGTTGCCCCTATGAAACTTCTTTTCCTACTTAATGCTGTCTCCAGTTTTATCTATATAAAGGAGTGAAAGAAGGGGAGAAGAATTAGAAGACTGTTCAAAAAACATTCCTCTCCAAAACTAAGATTAATTTTAGGGAGACCTTTGCAATATTGAATACAGCTCTAAAATCAATGAAATAGTTTTGGGTGACTTTACTCTTTATAAGAGAGTTTAGTAAGATAAATATTAGTTTAAATTCAAATTTTTTTTTAACCATGGGGGGAAAAGTTGAAATTGTATGCATTTTAATACTCAATATTCACACTTTCTTATTGGCAATTTTTAAACCAGGTTTTGGCTATCCAAATTGTTCTTCAGAGTTCTTGTAAATGCTAAGAAAACACTTGGAAGTATTGTCAATTAAATATTCAGAATTTATGATAGCTAATAAGTGTTGGGGGATGTAACTTTTTATGTTAATATAATTTAAAACTTGCAGAAAAGTTGCAAGAGTAGTATCAGGGAATGACTGCTTTCAGGGTAACATGGTATGATAATAGTAAGCTGCAGATACCTTAGGGGAACATGAAAGAGGGCCATTTAACCCAGGTTAGTTCGGATACGACTGAGCAACTTCACTTTCACTTTTCACTTTCATGCATTGGAGAAGGAAATGGCAACCCACTCCAGTGTTCTTGCTTGGAGAATCCCAGGGACGGGGGAGCCTGGTGGGCGGCCGTCTCTGGGGTCGCATAGAGTCGGACACGACTAAAGCGACTTAGCAGCAGCAGCAGCAGCAGGGAGTGAGGAAACACTCTGCTGAGGAAGATTTTTTAATTTCTTTGGATTCAGGAGAAACTTCCAAATCACAATTTCAGAGCATGGCTGTTTGCACACTAAGTCAAAGTGTGTGTGTGTGTGAAGTCGCTCAGTCGTGTCCGACTTTTTGCAACCCCGTGGACTGTAGCCCACCAGGCTCCTCTGTCCATGAGATTCTCCAGGCAAGAATACTGGAGCGGGTTGCCATTTCCTTCTCCAGGGGATCTTCCCAACCCAGGGATCGAACCCAGGTCTCCTGCATTGCAGGCAGACGCTTTATCCTCTGAGCCACCAGGGAAGCCCCCAAGTCAAAGTAGTAGTATACTAAGCTTGAGGCCACATATGCCTGCCCACCAGCAGCTTCAGATATCTGGTTATCCACTGCAGACGCTTATCATCAGAGAGAACTGACTTATCCCTGAGGTGGTCATTGAGAAACAGAAGGTTCCTGAGGTGTTTGTTGGGAAACAGAGTAAGTCTGCATGTTCTTTATGTTTTTAAAAAATAAATAATACATTTACTGGCAAAATTTTTTAAAATTGTGAAACCTTATACAGTGTATATTTATGAGAGGTCCTTTTGCCTGACCTTGTTTGTGCTCCTCCACTCCTTCCTCTTGGAGATGGCATAACCAGTTTTGGGCATATCCTTTGGATTTTGTTTGTACGTATATTGTATATTCTGTGTCTCTCTTTTGCTACATAAATGATAGCATACTGTTGTAAGTATCTTTAACTTCACAGTGTATCTTGGAGATTGTTTCCTATCAATCCGTTTAGGTTGTTTTAGTCTTTTGACACTACAAACGGTGCTGTGGGAAATATTCTTGCACATATTGATACTTCCTATACAAATGTGTCTTTAGTATTCTTTGCATTCTTAGAAATGGAATTGCGGGGTCAAAGAATATGTAGACTTTTGACATTTAGACAGAAAATGTAATTAGCATTCTTATTTTGTAAAACAGTCTTAAAACTTTTTTGATAAGGAATGGGATAAAATAGTTATATTACATTGACCCATGAGTGCCTTTTCCGCCCCCTGCTGTCGATGGCTGTTTGATAGGAGGAAATTTACTGGCTTTAAGAGAAGGTGACACTTAGTGATTGGGGGTGAGCTAGAATGCCAAAGCACACTGTTAATCATAACTGTCCGAGTACTGCAGGGTTGAATCTTGCTGCTTATATCTCCACTTTATCTTTTTCTTAACATAATTTAATGACTGAAATAACCTGGTGGTATGGTCCTAGAGAGCAAAGTGGCCTTATATTAACTTACTGCTTCTATATGGGTGTTGGATTTTCGTGGAGACCTAAACACTGGGCGGCACCCAGAGCGTATTGACTCTCATTCCTTACCCTAGTCATGTTCTCTAGACACTGCAAGCAATGAAAATTATAGTTGTTGACTCAATGTTTTGATGAGAAAGTTGGAATCTATGGAATTTCCTGATGGTCCAGTGGTTGGAACTTGGGGTTTTTGCTTACAGGCCCAGGTTCCATCCTTGGTCTGGAAACTAAGATCCTACAAGCTGCACAGTGCACAAAAAAAGAAAAAAGCAAGAAGCTGAAATCTAGAATCCTTTTTCTTTCTTGGAGAGAGATTTTGGAAAGAAGATCAGACTCTTGTGTTTAAAAGTTCTGTAAGTAATTACAGGAATAATCACTTAGAATACTAATTGCAATTATTCTTTTTTTTTGTGAGACATTTCTTTTTAAAATTATTTAGCTATCACCCTTTCACACATGATACTTGGGGAAAAACACACTACTGTCTCAATTGTTTGCTCTTTAAATATAACCTTTAAAGGCCTGTTTTGAATAGGAATCTTCTTCAAATGTATTGAATACTTCTATGCGGAGAAGGCAGTGGCACTCCACTCCAGTACTCCTGCCTGGAAACTCCCATGGACGGAAGAGCCTGATGGGCTGCAGTTCATGGAGTCGCTAAGGGTCTGGCACGACTGAGTGACTTCACTTTCACTTTTCACTCTCATGCATTGGAGAAGGAAATGGCAACCCACTCCAGTGTTCTTGCATGGAGAATCCCAGGGACGGGGGAGCCTGATAGGCTGCCGTCTATGGGGTCACACAGAGTCGGACACGACTGAAGCAACTTAGCAGCAGCAGCAGCAGCATGCCTTCTGAAACAAGATATCAATCATCAAGACAAAACTAATCTAATTGAATTGGTCCTTCATGAGTAGAGCAGCAATTAGAAACTTGAGTTATTCTTACTAATATAATATTAATAATGCTACTCTTTAAAAAATCATTCAAGACATTTTGGCACTTCTTTGGATTTTATTTAATTAGTTTATTTTTTGGCTATGCTGCATGGCTTCAAGATCTCAATTCCCCAGCCAGGGATTGAACCTGGGCCACAGCAGTGAAAGGCTAGAATCCTAACCACTATGCCATCAGGTGACTCCCATAATACTATTCTTCTTCGGGAGGTAGGTTGGAGGGGGCCTGTGCTGTGTGACTTGTGGGATCTTGATTGCCTGACCAGTGATCAAATTCACACCCTTGGCAGTGAAAGCGTGGAGTCCTAACCTCTGGACCATAGGGAATTCCCAATAATCTTCATAATGATGTTTCAGAGTGATTGAAGTATATGGAAGTTGTCTCATATAAAAAGCCCACGATTTTCCATGTAAGAGCCATAGGCCAAGATCGGATTTGCGGTTTCTAGTTTCTTGTGTGTTATCCTGGCTTCTTAGAATTAATGTAAAATAAAAGTAAAAACGCTCTGAGTGGGGTCTAGGAGCTGTGCTGTGATTGAAATCCAAGTGGTATGCTGAGTGGTCAGATGTGTAAGTCCCATTTAGGTGAGGTACTGGCTGAGAGGGGTGGGATTTAGTCAGCAATATTGAGGTCTGCTGGTGAAACCATCTGGTAGCTCAAATTCTGATAGGAAGGACTTGGATACTGTTAATTATAACAAAGTTCTTGATATTGGTGACTATAGAGATGAAAGATTATGTTTTCTAACTTAGCAAGAGGTGATATGTTTTACACTCCAGAATATAGATAAAATCTAACACCCCCTTCAGGTCTTAATTCTGCAAAATAGGTATGGAATATGTCAATTTGTTGTTGTTTTAGTCACTAAGTCATGTCCGACTCTTTTGAGATCCCATGGACTGTATAGCCCACCAGGTTCCTCTGTCCATGGCATTTCCCAGTCAAGAATACTGGAGTGAGTTGCCATTTCCCTCTCCAGGGGATCTTCCCAACCAGGGCTCAAACCCAAGTCTCTTGCATTGGCAAACGGATTCTTTTCACCTAAGCCACCAGAGAAGCCCCAGATATCGCTAGAATATCTAAAAAGGAAAGCACTGTTCACACAGGAGCAATAATGGTACAAGAGTGGAAAAAGACTAGTAAAGGATAGAGAAGGGGAGGCTTCCTCAGGTTTTTAGTAGGATAGTTACTGGGGTACAAGGGGAGGTGGTTAACAATTAATATTATTTACCTTTCCCCTTTGAAGTTTGAACTTAACTGAGAAGTAGATTCCTTAATCAGTAGATCAAAATTTAAAAAAAAATTTAGCCTTATTGGTGGAGTTGACTGGAGAATATGCCAAGATCTGTGGCCCAATGGACTTACTGATATCCCCGCTCGAACCCCCAGTTAAACTTAACCCAGTGGTCCTCGCGCTCTCCTTCCCAGGGCTGCTATTGCTGATGGAGAGAAGCGCAGGTGGACTGTGGACTCTGCCTTGTCCTCCGGGTGCCTCTGTGGGGCGGGGAGGCGGGGCTGGTCATTCATCTTTCTCTCAGCGTTGAAGTGTTGGGAATGAGACCTGAAACCTTAGAGCTGACGTCTCTGTTCAGGGAAAGGTGAGGCTGCAAAACAGTGGCCCTCTTCTACCAGTGTGCGCGTGAGCTGCTTCCCCCCAACCCAGAATCTTGAAATATGAGCTTAAGTTGTTAGTTAGATCAAAGGGAGTTATAGATCTCTGTCCTCAGAAACCCATCAAAATGGTGGGAAGTCAGCCTTTTAAATATTTGGGTTAATCAGGAGGCAAAGGCAGAGACTGGGAGATTGCCTGGAAGCCACTGTGTGCATGCTTTGGTTGTGGTGTTCAGTCGCTAATCCGTGTCCGACTCTTTGCGACCCACGGACTGCAGCCCGCCAGGTGGCGCTGTCCCTCACTGTCTCCAGTGGGTGCTTATTACAAACCACTTGCCCACTTCCCTGAAATACCTTTTACTTCAGTTTTATTTTGAAGTCTTGCTAGTAAAAATATGATTAAGACTTTTATATTTTTTCTATTAAACATCTCTTAATCATAGTCTGAAAACTGTGATTATTTCCAAGGTTATCTAATTCAGTAGAACGATTATTCTTTTCATATAGTAAGAGTTCAGTCATACAGAGCCACAGAATGCTGGTCGTGAAACTTGTTTTAATTTGTCCTTGCTAATTCCTCTCCCTCTCTTCTCTCCTTTCCAGAATCCTATTCTGTGAACTCAAGCACTCAGGTATCCACCATGGTGTTGAGTCCTGAACAGAAGATGCCAGATGGTAATTTACAGTTTTGTGTTATTGACTCATTTTTGTTTGGAATCAGGCTTAAACCAATAACAGAAATTTACCATATTTCCTTCTTGTCCTCTATTTCATCAAAAATTGTCGCCATCTCCTGTCCCCCAGCCATCGATATCATGGAGACCTTCTCCATTCAGACAAGGGAAACATTGATGATTAGTCAGCGATGAGCACTCCTATCACGAGGGTGACACCTCCCCTTCCCCAGGTTCTTCACTGCAAGTCTTCAGTTCAGTTCAGTTCAGTTCAGTTGCTCAGTCGTGTCCAACTCTTTGTGACCCCATGAATCACAGCACGCTGGGCCTCCCTGTCCATTACCAACTCCGGGAGTTCAGTCAGACTCACGTCCATCGAGTCAGTGATGCCATCCAGCCATCTCATCCTCGGTCGTCCCCTTCTCCTCCTGCCCCCAATCCCTCCCAGCATCAGAGTCTTTTCCAATAAGTCAACTCTTTGCATGAGGTGGCCAAAGTACTGGAGTTTCAGCTTTAGCATTATTCCTTCCAAAGAAATCCCAGGGCTGATCTCCTTCAGAATGGACTGGTTGGATCTCCTTGCAGTCCAAGGGACTCTCAAGAGTCTTCTCCAACACCACAGTTCAAAAGCATCAATTCTTCTGCGCTCAGCCTTCTTCACAGTCCAACTCTCACATCCATACATGACCACAGGAAAAACCATAGCCTTCACTAGACAGACCTTAGTTGGCAAAGTAATGTCTCTGCTTTTGGATATGCTATCTATGTTGGTCATAACTTTTCTTCCAAGGAGTAAGCTTTGCCCTTACTCAATTATAATTCAGGTAATGAGATTGTCGGCTCTGCAGTCCTCTTTATGTGTCCACTCTTCTGTTTTGCAGAACCCCATCTAGCTTGGAAGACTATAAGAAAAACTGCCTTTAGCTGCCTGGCACATCTAAGGCTCTATCTCAAGTTTTGAGTAGAACTATAACTGGATTTAGTTACACCCTCAGTCCTCTGTTGTTCCCAATTTATGTCCAGGACTTTGTTTCAGTCAAGGTTTTCTCCTATTTATCTATTTAATTAACACTTGGTTAAATGGCCTATCTTTAACCAAAATTTACATGGCATAATAGCATGTGGTTTACACATTATTTTCTATGTAAGTTTTCGTTTAATTACAATGACAAACCTACAAGTCAGGTATGATCCACTTCCCCCCATTGTAGATAAAAATTAAAAAGTTTAGAGAGGTTAAAATCCTTGTGTAAATTTTTACAGTTTATAAATAGTAGTGTGGG
Source organism: Aepyceros melampus (assembly GCA_006408695.1). Classification (NCBI taxonomy): domain Eukaryota; kingdom Metazoa; phylum Chordata; class Mammalia; order Artiodactyla; family Bovidae; genus Aepyceros; species Aepyceros melampus. Next base: position 128,988 of record SJXQ01007032.1, read on the forward strand.
TACTTGGGTAAAATATTCTAAACCTAAGTCCAGTGATTTTTCTATTATATTATGCAGTGATTTTTTTTTGTGGGTGACATTGATAGATGTATTTTACTTTTTTCTAATTTTTATGATCATTTACTATATATTTAATTGTATAATGACACATTTTTCTCCATAGTAAAGGAACCTATTATTTTCTTCTTTATGTCTCATAAGAAATATTCTATTTTCTGTATTTAAAACACAGTGAAGTATTATATTATATGTGGAATACCCATATATTGAAGACACAGAACAGAGAATAAATTAGCATTTGAATTTGGAATCTAAGTACTCATGAAATTCACTTTGGAGTTTAGCAGAATTAGAGTAGGTCAAGACTTTCCCAGTTTCAGTTCAGTTCAGTTCAGTCGCTCAGTAGTGTCCAACTCTTTGTGACCCCATGAATCACAATACGCCAGGCCTCTCTGTCCATCACCATTTCCTGGAGTTCACTCAAACTCACATCCATCGAGTCAGTGATGTCATCCAGCCATCTCATCCTCTCTTGTCCCTTATCCTTCCGCCCCCAATCCCTCCTGTCATCAGAGTCTTTTCCAATGAGTCAACTCTTCACGTGAGGTGGCCAAAGTACTGGAGTTCAGCTTTAGCATCATTCCTTCCAAATCCAGGAAATTCGAATTAAGCAATTAGGCCCAGGAAATGGGAACCAATCAGAACCCAAAACCTAAGCAATTAGACGTCTACCCTATATAAGCAATGAAACCTGGAGTTCGAGACTCCTCCCTACAGCCACTGCGTCGGTGTCAGTGGGAGCCCCAGCTCGAGCTTGGTAATAAAGACTCTCTTGCTTTTGCATCGGATACCGGCTCCCTGGTGGTCATTGGGAGATTTCACGAATTGGGCATAACATGGCCACTGCTGAGTTTTCCAGATTTGCTGGCATATTGAGTGCAGCACTTTCACAGCATCATCTTTCAGGATTTGAAATAGCTCAACTGGAATTCCATCACCTCCACTAGCTTTGTTTGTAGTGATGCTTCCTCAGGCCCACTTGACTTCTCATTCCAGCTTGTCTGGCTCTAGGTGAGTGATCACACCATTGTGATTATCTGGGTTATGAAGATCTTTTTGTACAGTTCTTCTGTGTATTCTTGTCACCTCTTCTTAATATTGTCTGCTTCTATTATGTCCCTACCATTTCTGTCCTTTATTGTGCCCATCTTTGCATGAAATGTTTCCTTGGTATCTCTAATTTTCTTGAAGAGATCTCTTAGCTCAACTGGAATTCCATCACCTCACTAGCTTTGTTCATAGTGATGCTTTCTAAGACCCATTTGATTTCACATCCCAGGATGTCTGGCTCTAGGTGAGTGATCACATCATCATGATTATCTGTGTCATGAAGATCTTTTGTGTACAGTTCTTCTGTGTATTCTTGCCACTTTTTATTAATATCTTCTGCTTATGTTAGGTCCATATCATTTCTGTCCTTTATTGAGCCCATCTTTGCATGAAATGTTCCCTTGGTATCTCTAATTTTCTTGAAGAGATCTCTAGTCTTTCCCATTCTGTTCTTTTCCTCTATTTCTTTGCACTGATTGCTGAGGAAGGCTTTTTTTTATCTCTCCTTGCTATTCTTTGGAACTCTGCATTCAGATGCTTATATCTTTCTTTTCCTCCTTTGCTTTTCACTTCTCTTCTTTTCACAGCTATTTGTAAGGCCTCCTCAAACAGCCATTTTGCTTTTTTGCATTTCTTTTCCATGAGGATGGTCTTGATTCCCGTCTCCTGTACAATGTCACCACTGAGTGCAACTGTGCGGTAGTTTGAATAGTCTTTGTCATTGACTTTCTTTGGGATTAAAGCATCACTCCAAACAAAGCTAGTGGAGGTGATGGAATTCCATTTGAGCTATTTAAAATATTAAAAGACGATGATGTGAAAGTGATGCACTGAATATGACAGCAAATCTGGAAAAAACGCAGCAGTGGCCACAGGCCTGGAAAAGGTCAGTTTTCATTCCAATCCCAAAGAAAGAGGATGCTTTGCCTCTATTTTGTCAGAGACTCTATTTTGTCTTACTTGGCACCTCAGCTGGTAAAGAATCCACCTGCAGTGCCAGACACCTGGGTTTAGTGCCTGGGTTGCGAAGATCCCCTGGAAAATGAAAGGCCTACCCACTGCAGAATTCTGGCCTGGAGAATTCCAAGGAGTGCATAGTTCATGGGGTTGTAAAGAGTAGGACACGACTGAGTGACTTTCACTCTCACTTTGTCCCAGAGGTACCTGGACTCAGTTATGTCCAACTCTTTGTGATCCCATAGACTGTAACTAGTCTCCTCTGTCTTAGAATTCTCCAGGAAGAATACCACCATGCTTAGCCATTCCCTTTTCCAGGGAATCTTCCCAGCCCAGAGATTCAACCCGGGTCTCCTGCATTGCAGGCAGATTCTTTACCATCTGAGAAACCAGGGAAGCCCCACATTAATGCTGGATGTCTTGTAATTTTCTTTATTCTGGAAGTTTACTGTAAAGAAGACATTTAGCCTATATTTTGGTTCAGAAGTACCTGGACTTTCAGGGAAAATTCAAGCTACTTTAGAAGACTGCAGATAAAATGAGCCCTCAGGAAAGAGTTCTTTAGCTGTGATATTCTCCTTAAAAATAATACAAGACTGTTCTAAGGTGATTTTGAAACAATGAAATCATTACTTTCTATCTGTTATTAAACTCTATTAGACCTAATTTCTTCATTTTATTAATATAATTTTCCCACACAGTGTCATTTTAATAGAAAATTAATGTGAATTTGTGCATATTTTGCAAATAAATTGTCCATAAATCATATTTTAATGTCATAGAAAAAAATACTCAAAATATACAGAATATTTTATTGGCTTAATTTTTCTACCAGAAACATAAATACTTTTCCTACCTCTGTGACATTTTATAAACCAAAAGAGTACTAGTTTGGAGTCACAGGACTTAGACAAATTTTAACTCTAATGATTACAGACTGTTTAACTTTGGGCAGGTAACCTCCCAGCCATGATTCCCACCCCTTTAAAACAGTAATATTTGCTTTATCTAACCTCATGAGCTTGTGATGCTATGTTGAAATACAGGGATCTTTGTGAAATCAGCTTTTGGTTAGTTGCACATGGAATGTGTTATTATATAAATGAGTTACTCAATTCCCTCACATATCCAAAATATACAATAATAACACAACATTAGGCTCATATGCTGCAGTTGAAAAACACATATTAAGGACAGTGTCTGGGAATTCTACATTCCATGGAGTGAGCTTTTATCTGCATTCCTATGTGAAAAGGCCAATGGCCTACCATTAGTTCAGTAATGATGAAGCCATATTGCTGCCCTAGTAGAATTTTCTTATGGGATTTTAAAAACCTCTATTCAAGAGATACAGCTTCCTCAGGGAACAGTGCTGAAATCACAATGGTCTCTATTTCAGTGATGCTGATGTGCTTTGGGTTGTTGCCATGCTTGGATCTTATCTTGTTATTTCACATGTTTATACTATGCTCACTCCACACAGGAAAATGGCCATGTATCCTAATAGGATAGCAATATATGGCCATTGCTTCCAAATCATGCATCAAGATATTGAATACCAAGGCACAGCTATTACTGTGTTGGCACTGACATGCACTTGACATTCCATGAATGTTTTGCTAACCTCTGAAAGTTAGTAGGCTAGCTTTCCCTAAATTGCACTTCTCTTAATATGATGCCTATTAACAAAACCTATGAGTTTCTGTGGTAACTATACCATTTCAATAGAGTCCATATATTATCCAAAGAGCATTTGTCTTTTTAACACTAAAAATCTGACCAAAATGATGTAAAATATTAGTGGAGTGGTCCGTGTCCATGTGCATTTGGGGATTATAACTACACAGGTAATTTATATCTTTATTTTCCCCTTGTACGCTTTTCTTCCTGACTCACCCAGATAAACTGGTGGCTTACATCCATCCTAAATGAGACCTTTTATATCCTATTATTAAACACCCCCATTGTTGACAGAAGTTGTCTCTAGGCAGTTGTTCCACACCCTTGGTATCATCTCCCATTGTAACTTCCTTGATCTGTAGAAAAATGACTGTCTCTGTTCCCTATAATTTAGACACATCCTCGTTCAGACTCCCCCGTTTAGTCTTTTAGATGTGTCATATTTTCTTTTCTTCTTTCCCCTTCCATTCTTCCCTCTACTCTGGTATGTCCCGTGGTTCTCCAAAGATCTCCCCATTTCAGCCCTGGCCTTTCAGAAACTACTTGGCTGCCTATAGGTAGAAGCAGAATTCAGAGCAGGAGCTAATGGTGCATCCCAAGTGGTCAACTGAAGAAAGCACCCTCCAGTCCAGAAGCTGTCCAAAGCGGAGTTCCTCTGCATATGGAGTCCAGGCAAGAGGAGTATCCTGAAATATAAGAAGCTGTCCAAAGCAGGAGTTCCTCTGCATATGGAGTCCAGGCAAGAGGAGCATCCTGAAATATAAGAAGCTGTTATTTAGAAGTCCACTATGACAGATGGTAGGTGCTAGTCACTTAGTTGTGCCCAACTCTTTGCGACCCCGTGAACTGTACCCCACCAGGCTCCTCTGTCCATGAGATTTCCCAGGCAATAATACTGGAGTGGGTTGCCATTTCCTTCTCCAGGGGATCTTCCCAACCCAGGGATCAAACCCAGGTCTCCTGCACTGCAGGCAGATTCTTTACTGACTGAGCAACAAGGGAAGCTCCATGACAGATGATATCAACAGGTGACTTTATGTCTATTTTTCTTTAATTTACTATCCTCCTGACCTTGAAGGTCCTAACAGGATGAAAGGGAAGATGTAAGAAAGAGAGGCAGATGACTATCCTTTCCTGAGTCAGTGGTTAAACTTTAACTGGAGAGAGGAGAAACTTTGGAGTCTGTTATTTCTATGGACATGAGAGGGGGAATGGTGATTCATATTTGAATTAGAATGTGGAGAAAAATAAAATTATTTCCCGTTTGTATGATTGCAAGTTCATTCTGTTGCATAAATGAGAAAAAGAAATAAAGCTCTAAGATAAATATGAGTAGTGTCAGCAATTAATTTTTTTTGCTACTATTATATTCAAATCTCACCAACATTTTTCTGTGTACATAACTTTTTCAAGAAAACAATTATTACATAATTCCAGGTTCCTTGACAAAATTGTGTCTTTATTATAATTATTTCATTAATATTTTTAAAATTATTTTTTATTTTTAAAATTTGTATTAAAATATAGTTGCTTAACAATGCTGTATTAGTTTCAGGTATACAGAAAAATGATTCAATTGTACATGTATATACAAGTATATATCATTTTTTACATTCTTTCACATGCTTATATCTTTCTTTTTCTCCTTTGCTTTTCACCTCTCTTCTTTCACAGCTATTTGTAAGGTCTCCCCAGACAGCCATTTTGCTTTTTTGCATTTCTTTGCCATGGGGATGTTCTTGATTCCTGTCTCCTGTACTATGTCATGAATCTCATTCCATAGTTCATCAGGCACTCTATCTATCAGATCTAGGCTCTTAAATCTATTTCTCACTTCCACTGTATAATCATAAGGGATTTGATTTAGGTCATACCTGAATGGTCTAGCGGTTTTCACTACTTTCTTCAATTTAAGTCTGAATTTGGAAATAAAGAGTTCATGATCTGAGCCACAGTCCACTCCTGGTCTTGTTTTTGTTGACTGTATAGAGCTTCTCCATCTTTGGCTGCAAAGAATATAATCAATCTGATTTAGGTATTGACCATCTGGTGATGTCCATGTGTAGAGTCTTCTCTTGTGTTGTTGGAAGAGGGTGTTTGTTAGGACCAGTGCATTTTCTTGGCAAAACTCTATTAGTCTTTGCCCTGCTTCTTTCTGCATTCCAAGGCCAAATTTGCCTGTTACTCCAGGTGTTTCTTGACTTCCTACTTTTGCATTCCAGTCCCCTATAATGAAAAGGACATCTTTTTTGGGTGTTAGTTCTAAAAGATCTTGTAGGTAGGTCTTCATAAAACCATTCAACTTCAGTTTCTTCAGCATTACTCGTTGGGGCATAGACTTGGATAACTGTGATATTGAGTGGTTTGCCTTGGAAACGAACAGAGATCATTCTGTTGTTTTTGAGATTGCATCCAAGTACTGCATTTTGGACTCTTTTGTTGACCATGATGGCTACTCCATTTCTTCTGAGGGATTCCTGCCCACAGTAGTAGATATAATGGTCATCTGAGCTAAATTTATCCATTCCAGTCCATTTTAGTTTGCTGATTCCTAGAAAGTTGACATTCACCCTTGCCATCTCTTGTTTGACCACTTCCAATTTCCTTGATTCATGGACCTGACATTCCAGGTTCCTATGCAATATTGATAAGGTTTGCATATTCTCATACCTATTTATTATGTAAAGCATTTCTTGGTTTTTGGTCATTTTCCCGTTTTGTCTTATTGTTGTTATGCACATAGTCTACTTACATATTTTTGGCTATATATACTGTTAACTAGATGTCATAATTCATGGCTTAGCTTTTCCTTTGTTTATAGATCTTCTTTTGAAATAAAAAAAAATTTGTTGTAGTCTGAGGTACATAGAGGCTTCGTTGGAAAGGCTTCCCTACACCCAGGTTATAATGGTTCCCCACAGTTCTGTAGCATTTTCATGACTGTTTGTTGGATTTCTTGTTTGTTTTCAGTTTTTCGCTTTTACATTTAGATTTTTACTCCTGTTGGAAATTATTTGATGTATGGTGTGCATTACTTCACAGCTGGCTATTCAGTTGCCACTCAAACATGGTTTTTCCCTGAATCTTTCCTTTCTTGAATGATTTCAAGTTGAATCTTTGTCACACGATGCATTTTCATATGTACTTACATTTATTCCTGGCATTTCCCATAAGTTTCATTGGTCATGAATTTACCTGTGTATTGGAGTTACACTATTTTAATTACAAAGTCTTTATTAGTATGTTTTAATATTTGACAGGGTTATTTTTCCCCTTACTGCTCTTCTGTGTAAGATTTTTTTCACCATCTATCTTTTCTCTTCATTGTTTCCTTTATTTTTTGGTTAAACTTTTCAGGGAGAAACTGTAGATTCATATAGAACTTTGTGAAATAATGAAGAGAACTACCATGTATCATTTATTCATTTCCTTCAATGGTAATGCCTTTCAACGGAGAAGGCAATGGTAACCCACTCCAGTACTCTCGCATGGAAAATCCCATGGATGGAGGAGCCTGGTAGGCTGCAGTCCATGGGGTTGCAAAGAGTCAGACACGACTTCACTTTCACTTTCATGCACTGGAGAAGAAAATGGCAACCCACTCCAGTGTTCTTTCCTAGAGAATTCCGGGGATGGTGGAGCCTGGTGGGCTGCCATCTATGGGGTCGCACAGAGTCAGACACGACTGAAGCGACTTAGCAGCAGCAGCAGCGCAATGCCTTTCAAAATCTTAGTGCAGTATCACAAGCAGGATATTGACATTGATACAGGAAGATATAGGAGTCCCTTCACTGCAAGGAATCCTTGTGTGCCTTTTTGTAGCTATGGTTTCCTCCCCCATCTCTTACTCATTTCTTAACCCTTTGCAACCACTGTAACATTATCTGCTATATAATTTTATAATTAAAAAAATTATATAGGCAGAATGACACAGTGTGTAGTTTTGGGGGGCTATTTTTCTTAATCTAATTACCTAAATTATTGCATGCATCAGTACTTTGCTTCTTTTAGTTGCTGAATAATATTTCAGAGTATACATATACTTTGGTTTGTTTAACCATTCAACTATTGATGTATAATTTATTGCCAATGTTTGGCTATGATAAATAAAATCAGTAAGAACAAGCTTTCGTGTAAGTATGTTTTCATGTAACCAGGATAAATGCTGAAGATTTCAGTTGCTAGAGTGTGTGGTATCTGAATATTTAGATTCCTAATAAACTGCTGAACTGTTTGTTAGACTGCACCATTTCACATTCCCATTAACTGTATATGAGTGACCAATTTCTCTACATCCTTGTCAGCTTGATGTTGTCACTTTGCTTTTTTTCTTAAATTTATATATTCTCAAAGGTATATAGTGATATATTATGGTTTTAATTTGCATTTCTAGTGTTTACTGATGTTGAATATCTTTTCACCGATTGTTTGCTGTCTGCATATCCCTTTCATGAAATGCCCATTCATGTCTTTCGTTCATTATGGTGGATCATTTTACGTGTCAGCTTGACTGGGCTAAGGAAAGCCTTCTGGAAAAACATTATTTCTGTTGTGTTTGTGAAGTTGTTTTCAAAAGATATCAACATGTGAATTGCTAAGAAAAAGAAAATTGTTCTCTTGTGAATGAGCATCACCTAATCTGTTGGGGTCCTGAACAGAACAAAAACAAGGAGAAAGGGTACATTTGCTTTCTCTGCTAGAGCTGGAACATTCATATTCTCCCACTCTTTGGTACAGAGCTGCTCATTTTCAGGCCTTCAGACTCGAACCAAATTACACCACTGGTTTTCCTGGCTCTCAAACTTGCAGAAGGCAGATAATTCTTAGCTTCCACGACTGAGTGAGCAAGTTCCTATGCTCAATCAATCAATCAATACTATCAGTTATATTTCTTTGGAGAACCTCAATGAATATATTCAAATTCCATTTGGACTGTTTGTTTTATTAATATTGAATTTTGAGTGTTCTTTATATATTCTAGAGACTCAGTTCAGCTCAGTTTATTTGCTCACTCATGTCCGACTCTTTGCGACCCCATGGACTGCAGCGTGCCAGTCCTTCCTGTCTATCACCAACTCCCAGAGCTTACTCAAACACATGGCCATTGGTCGGTGATGCCATCCAACCATTTTATTCTCTGTCATGCCTTTCTTCTCCAGTCTTCGATCTTTCCCAGCATCAGGGACTTTTCAAATGAGTCAGCTCTTCACATCAGGTGGCCAAAGTATTGGACTTTCAGCTTCAGCATCAGTCCTTCCAATGAATATTCAGGACTGATTTCCTTTAGGATGGACTGGTTGGATCTCCTTGCAGTTCAAGGAACTCTCAAGAGTCTTCTCCAACACCACAGTTCAAAAGCATCACTTCTTTGGCGCTCAGTTTTCTTTATAGTCCAACTCTCACATCCATACATGACTACTGGAAAAACCATAGCCTTGACTAGACGGACCTTTGTTGGCAAAATAATGTCTTTGCTTTTTAATATGCTATCTAGGTTGGTCATAACTTTTCTTCCAAACAGCAGGTGTCTTAATTTCATGGCTACAGTCACCATCTGCAGTGATTTTGGAGCCCAAAAAAATAAAGTCTGTCACTTTTTCCACTGTTTCTCCATCTATTTGCCATGAAGTGATGGGACAGGATACCATGATCTTAGTTTTCTGAATGTTGAGCTTTAAGCCAACCTTTTCACTCTCCTCTTTCACTTTCATCAAGAGGCTCTTTAGTTCTTCTTCACTTTCTGCCATAAGAATGGTTCATCTGCATATCTGAGGTTATTGACATTTCTCCTGGTAATCTTGATTCCAGCTTGTGGTTTCTCCAGCCCAGCATTTCTCAATATGTACTCTGCATATAAGTTAAATAAGCAGGGTGACAATATACAGCCTTGAAGTACTCCTTTTCCTATTTGGAACCAGTCTGTTGTGCCATGTCCAGTTCTAACTGTTGCTTCCTGACCTGCATACAGATTTCTCAAGAGGCAGGTCAGGTGGTCTGGTATTCCCATCTCTTTCAGAATTTTCAATAACTTATTGTGATCCACACAGTTAAAGGCTTTGGCATAGTCACTAAAGCAAAAATAAATGTTTTCCTGGAACTCTCTTGCTTTTTTGATGATCCAATGGATGTTGGCAATTTGATCTCTGGTTCCTCTGACTTTTCTAAATCTAGCTTGTACATCCAGAAGTTTACGGTTCACATAGTGCTGAAGCCTGGCTTGGAGAATTTTGAGCATTACTTTATAGCATGTGAGATGACTACAATTGTGCGGTAGTTTGAGCCTTCATTGGCATTGCCTTTCTTTGGGATTGGAATGAAAACTGACCTTTTCCAGTCCTGTGGCCACTACTGAGTTTTCAAAATTTGCTGGCGTATTGAATGCAGCACTTTCACAGCATCATCTTTTAGGATTTGAAATAGCTCAACTGGAATTCCATCACCTCCACTAGCTTTGTTTGTAGTGATGCTTTCTAAGGCCCACTTGACATTCCAAGATGTCTGGCTCTAGGTGAGTGATCACCCCATCATGATTATCTGGGTTGTGAAGATCTTTTGTGTACAGTTCTTCTGTGTATTCTTGCCACTTCTTCTTAATATCTTCTGCTTATGTTAGGTCCCTACCATTTCTGTCCTTTATTGAGCCCACCTTTGTATGAAATGTTCCCTTGGTATCTCTAATTTTCTTGAGAGTTCTAATCTTTCCCATTCAATTGTTTTCCTCTATTTCTTTGCACTGATCACTGAGGAAGGCTTTCTTATCTCTCTGTGCTATTCTAAAGTGGAACTCTGCATATAGATGGGTATATCTTTCATTGTCTCCTTTGGGCAGCACTGGAGTGGCCAGCAGCAGCTGCGTGGCACTGGAGCCACAAGCATCTGAGAGGAGATACCCCATGTCCAAGGTCAGGAGTGGTGACTGTGCTTCACTGGCCTGGCTATGTGGAGATACCCCACGTCCAAGTTCAAGAAAACCCAGAAAGACGGCAGACACTTGAGTGGCCATGAAGAGATATCCCTCTCTGAAAGTGATAGCTAGTCAAATTCATCTTTCTAGACTGCTATTTGTCCTGGATTCAGTTCAGTTCAGTTCAGTCGCTCATTCGTGTCTGATTCTTTGCAAACCCATGAATTGAAGCAAGCCAGGCCTCCCTGTCCATCACCAATTCCCGGAGTTCACTCAAACTCATGTCCATCAAGTTGATGATGTCGTTTAGCCATTTTATCCTCTGTTGTCCCCTTCTCCTCCTGCCCTCAATCCCTCCCAGCATCAGAGTCTTTTCCAATGAGTCAACTCTTCACATGAGATGGCCAAAGTACTGGAGTTTCAGCTTTAGCATCATTTCTTCCAAAGAACACCCAGGACCCATCTCCTTTAGAATGGACTGGTTGGATCTCCTTGCAGTCCAAGAGACTCTCAAGAGTCTTCTCCAACACCACAGTTCAAAAGCATCAATTCTTCGGCACTCAGCCTTCTTCACAGTCCTACTCTCACATTCATACATCACCACAGGAAAAACCATATATAGACCTGCAAATTTTTTCTTCTTTGCATGCTAAATTGTTTCAGTTGTGTCTGGTTGTTTATGACCATATGGACTATAGCCCACCAAGCTCCTCTGTCCATGGGATTCTCCAAGCAAGAATACTGGAGTATGTTGCCATTTTCTTTCTTCCTTAGACACTTTCCAGTAAATTAATTTAAACAGATTTATGTTGTTGTGTGTTCTTTCAATATTTGAATTACCATACATTCTGAATAGGAGGACTGGTCTGAAAATCACAGTTCACAGTTATTAGAAATCTTGTGTTTTATTTCTTTTTGTTGTTGTTGTTATTAGAGGTTGTTGATCAGTATCTCAGCTCTATTTTGATGTGTTTAAAACCACAAATTAGATATCATTGGCTCAGCTGGTCAAGATTCCACCTGCATTGTAAGAGACCTAGGTTTGATCCCTGGGTTGGGAAGATTCCTGAGAGAGAGGAAGGCTACCCACTTCAGTATTCTGACCTGGAGAATTCCATGGACTGTATAGTCCATGGGGTTGCAAAAGAGTCAGGCAAAACTGAGTGACTTTCACTTTCATTACTAACTTAGATAATCAATGCTTGTATAGATTACCTAACATATATTCCATTTCTAAAAATTGACTTTCCACTTATTATTTAGAACTATAATATTTCTGGGATCATTTTTCAACTTCTCTGTAATTTCCTCTGCTGAATTTCTCTGTTGTTACATACTTCAAGTTTCTTTTTGCTTGTACATGTCTTTATTTCACCTTTATTCTTGAATAATACTTTTCTTTGGTGTTCTGCATTTTTACTAGCAAGTGTCTATATGTGACTTTTTCTTTCTTTTTTTCAGTCCTCTTTGGAATTGCTTGTGACTCCTGAATAGATGGCTTCATCTCTTTTATTCATTTGAAGAACTTCTGAAAATTATCTATTTGAATATTATCTTCCCCGCATTTTCTCTAGTCTCTCCTTTAGAAATTCAATTAGATGTATGTTATGCCATCTTACTCTGTCTGTTTCTCATCTATCTTTCATATTTTCCTTCTCTTCATTTCTATAATTTGGTTAATTTTTTCTGGATTGTGTCCTAGTTCTGGAATTCTGTTTTCAACTACGGCTAATCAAGTTGGCTGAATATTGTAGAGGAGAGTGACCTTTGCAGACAGACTGCTGAGGTTTTTTTTTTTTTTAATTAATTTTTATTTTTTTAGTTTGTTTTGCTTTACAATACTGTATTCGTTTTGCTATACATTGACATGAATCAGCCACGAGTATACATGAACTCCCAATCCCGACCCCCACCTCCC
>SJXQ01007033.1:0-135383 GCA_006408695.1 Aepyceros melampus
CCCATCACTTCATGGGAAATAGATGGGGAAACAGTAGAAACAGTGTCAGACTTTGTTTTTTTGGGCTCCAAAATCACTGCAGATGGTGACTGCAGCCATGAAATTAAAAGGCGCTTACTCCTTGGAAGAAAAGTTATGACCAACCTAGATAGTATATTCAAAAGCAGAGACATTACTTTGCCGACTAAGGTCCGTCTAGTCAAGGCTATGGTTTTTCCTGTGGTCATGTATGGATGTGAGAGTTGGACTGTGAAGAAGGCTGAGCGCAGAAGAATTGATGCTTTTGAACTGTGGTGTTGGAGAAGACTCTTGAGAGTCCCTTGGACTGCAAGGAGATCCAACCAGTCCATTCTGAAGGAGATCAACCCTGGGATTTCTTTGGAAGGAATGATGCTAAAACTGAAGCTCCAGTACTTTGGGCACCTTATGCGAAGAGTTGACTCATTGGAAAAGACCCTGATGCTGGGAGGGATTGGGGGCAGGAGGAGAAAGGGACGACCGAGGATGAGATGGCTGGATGGCATCACAGACTCAATGGACATGAGTCTGAGTGAACTCCGGGAGTTGGTGATGGACAGGGAGGCCTGGCGTACTGCGATTCATGGGGTCGCAAAGAGTCGGACACGACTGAGCGACTGAAAGGAACTGAACGGAACGGAACGAAGGTGGTATGGGAGAGAGGGAATGGCAGGTTCAAAATACTGTGAAAATTACATCAGACACTTGGAGAAAATAAATCAATGTGAGGAAGAAAGCAAGTATTAAAAAAATATTTCTAGTAATTCCAATTGCTTAATTCCATTGGATAAATTAATTTGTTCATCATTGTTAATAAGGCAAGGTATTTTGACATAATTTTTTAATTTTTAATTTTAGATGTATAGAGGGATCATAGAACAGAACAGAGGATCCCCATATACTTTTCACCTATTCTCCTCTAAAATTAAAATCTTATGCAATTATCAGACATCCCTGGTGGCTCAGACAGTTAAGCATCTGTCTACAATGTGGGAGACCAGGGTCAATCCCTGGGTCAGGAAGGTCCCTGGAGAAGGAAATGGCATTCCACTCCAGTACTACTGCCTGGAAAATCCCATGGACAGAGGAGCCTGGTAGGCTACTGTCTATGGGGTCGCAAAGAGTCAGACGACTGAGTGATCTTCTTCTTCAAATATAAATTATAAACAATAAAATTATTAATCAATTCAGTTCACTTTCTCAGTCATGTCTGACTCTCTGTGACCTAATGAACTGCAGCATTCCAGGCATCCCTGTCCATCACCAACTCTGGGAGCCTGCTCAAAATTATGTCCATTGAGTTGGTGATGCCATCCAACCATCTAATTCTCTGTCATCTCCTCTTCTCCCACCTTCAATCTTTCCCAGCATCAGGGTCTTTTCAAATGAGTCAGTTCTTTGCATCAGGTTTTCAAAGAACTGCAGTTTCAGCTTCAGCATCAGTCCTTCCAATGAATATTCAGGACTGATTTCCTTTAGGATTACCTGGTTTGATCTCCTTGAAGTCCAAGGGATTCTCAAGAGTCCTCTTTGACACCACAGTTCAAAAGCATCAATTCTTCAGTGCTCAGCTTTCTTTATAGTCCAGCTCTCACATCTATACATGACTATGGGAAAAACCATAGCTTTGACTAGATGGACCTTTGCTGGCAAAGTAATGTCTCTGCTTTCTAATATGCTGTCTAGGTTAATCATAACTTTTCTTCCAAGGAGCAAGCGTTTTTTAATTTCATGGCTGCAGTCATCATCTGCAGTGACTTTGGAACCCAGGAAATTAAAGTCTCTCATTGTTTCCATTGTTTCCCCACCTATTTGCCATGAAGTGATGGGACAGGATGCCATGATCTTCATTTTCTGAATGTTGAGTTTTAAGCCAACTTTTTCACTCTTTTCTTTCACTTTCATCAAGAGGCTCAAGTTCTTCTCTTTCTACCATAAGAGTGCTGTCATCTGCATATCCGAGGTTATTGATATTTCTCCCAGAAATCTTGATTCCACCTTGGGCTTCATCCAGCCCAGCACTGAAATGATGTACTTTGCATATAAGTTAAATAAGCAGGGTGACAATATACAGCCTTGATGTACACCTTTCCAGATTTGGAACCAGTCTGTTGTTCCATGTCCAGTTCTAACTATTGCTTCCTGACCTGCATATACATTTCTCAGGAGTATGTCAGGTGGTCTGGTGTTCCCATCTCTTCAAGAAGTTTCCTGAGTTTTTTGTGATCCACACAGTCAAAGACTTTGGTGTAGTCAACAAAGCAAAAGTAGAAGTTTTTCTGGAACTCCCTTGCTGTTTCAATGATCCAGCAGATGTTGGCAGTTTGATCTCTGGTTCCTCTGCCTTTTCTAAATCCAGCTTGAACATTGGAAGTTCATGGTGCACGTACTGTTGAAGCCTGACTTGGAGATTTTGTAGGAAGTAGGAAGTCAAGAAATACCTGGAGTAAGAGGCAAATTTGGCCTTGGAGTACAGAATAGAGTTTTGCCAAGAGAATGCACTGATCATAGCAAACACACTCTTCCAACAACACAAAAGAAGACTCTACACATGGACATCACCAGATGGTCAACACCAAAATCAGACTGATTATATTCATTGCAGCCAAAGATGGAGAAGCTCTATATAGTCAGCAAAAAAGAAAAAAAAAAAAAAGACTGGGAGCTGACAGTGGCTCAGATCATGAACTCCTTATTGCCAAATTCAGATTTAAATTGCAGAAAGTAGGGAAAATCACGAGGTCATTCAGGTATGACCTAAATAAAATCTCTTACAATTATAGAAGGGAAGTGACAATTAGATTTGAAGGATTAGATCTAAGAGAGTGCCTGAAGAACTACGGATGCAGGTTTGTGACGATGCACAGGAGGCAAGGATCAAGACCATCCCCAAGAAAAAGAAATGCAAAAAGGCAAGATGGCTGTCTGAGGAGGCCTTACAAATAGCTGTGAAAAGAAGGGAAGCAAAACACAAAGGAGAAAAGAAAAGATATATGCATCTGAATGCAGAGTTCCAAAGAATAGAAAGGAGAGATAAGAAAGCCTTCCCAGTGATCAATGCAAAGAAATAGAGAAAAATAATAGAATGGGAAAGACTAGAGATCTCTTCAAGAAATTAGAGATACTAAGGGAACATTTCATGCAAAGTTGGGCCCAATATAGGACAGAAATGGTATAGACTCAACAGAAACAGAAGATATTAAGAAGAGATGTAAAGAATACTCAGAACTATACAAAAAAGACTTCATGACCCAGATAACCACAATGGTGTGATCACTTACCTAGAGACAGACATTCTGGAATGCATAGTCAAGTGGGCCTTAGAAAGCATCACTTCGAATAAAGCTAGTGGAGGAGATGGAATACCAGTTGAGCTATTTCAAATCCTAAAAGATGATGCTGTGAAAGTGCTGTACTCAATATGACAGCAAATTTGGAAAGCTCAGCAGTGGCCACAGGACTGGAAAAGGTCAGTTTTCATTCCAATCCCAAAGAAAAGCAATGCCAAAGAATGCTCAAACTACTGCACAATTGCACTCATCTCACATGCTAGCAAAGTGATGTTCAAAATTCTCTAAGCCATGTTTCAACAGTACATGAACTATGAACTTCCAGATGTTCAAGCTGGTTTTAGAAAAGGCAGAGGAACCAGAGATCAAATTGCCAACATCTGCTGGATCATCAAAAATTGAGACAGTTCCAGAAAAACATCTACTTCTGCTTTATTGACTACACCAAAGCCTTTGACTATGTGGATCACAACAAACTGCAGAAACTTCTTAAAGAAATGGGAATACCAGATCACCTGACCTGCCTCCTGAGAAGTCTGTATGCAGGTCAAGAAGCAGCAGTTAGAACTGGACATGGAACAACAGACTGGTTCCAAATTGGGAAAGAGTTATGTCAAGGCTGTATTTTGTCACCCTGCTTATTTAACTTATATGCAGTGTGTTTTATGCACAATGCTGGGCTGGATGAAGCCCTAGCTGGAATCAAGCTTTCTGGGGGAAATGTCAATAACCTCAGATATGCAAATGAAACAACACTTATGGCAGAAAGCCAAGGAGAACAAAAAGCCTCTTGATGAAAAGGAAAGAGGAAAGTGCAAAAGTTGGCTTAAAACTCAGCATTCAAAAAACAAAGATCATGGCGTCTGGTCCCATCACTTCATAGCAAATAGATGGGGAAACAATGGAAACAGTGAGATACTTTATTTTCCTGGGCTCCAAAATCACTGCAGATAGTGACTATAGCCATGAAATTAAAAGACACTTGCTTCTTGGAAGAAAAGTTATAATTAACCTAGATAGCATATTAGAAAGCAGGGACATTACTTTGCCAACAACAGTCTTTCTAGTCAAAGCTATGATTTTTCCAGGAATCATGTATGGATGCGAGAGTTGGAATATAAAGAAAGCTGAGTGCTGAAGAATTGATGCTTTTGAACTGTGGTGTTGGGAGAAGACTCTTGACAGTCCCTTGGACTGCAAGGAGATCCAACTAGTCCATCCTAAAGGAAATCAGTCCTGAATATTCTTTGGAAGGACTGATGCTAAAGGTGAAACTCCAATACTTTGGCCACCTGATGTGAAGAACTGAATCATTCACAAATACATTGATTCTGGGCAAGACTGAAGGTGAGAGGAGAAGGTGACGACAGAGGATTAGATTGTTGGATGGCATCACCAATTCAATGGACATGAGTTTGAGTAAGCTCCAGGAGTTGGTGATTTACAGGTAAGCCTGGCATGCTGCAGTCTGTGGGGTCGCTATTAGTCAGATTTGACCGAGCGAATGAGCTGTACTGAACTGAACTGAACTTGCTAGAGTGTGAGATGAGTGCAACTATATGGTATTTGAACATTCTTTGGCATTGCCTTTCTTTGGGATTGGAATTACATCTGACCTTTTCCAGTCCTGTGGCCATTGCTGAGTTTTCCAGATTAGCTGGCATGTTGAGTGCAGCACTTTGACAGCATCATCTTTTAAGATTTGAAATAGCTAAACTGGAATTCCATCACATGCACTAGCTTTGTTCATAGTGATGTTATGAACAAAATTATCAATACTTGGATATTAACAATGGTATAATTCATTAAGTAAACTATAGATTGTATTTAGATTTCCCCAGTTTTTCTACTAATATTCTTTTCTATTACAAGATCCAGTCCAGGGTACCCTATTGCATTTTCTTCTCTTGTCTCTTTAGCCTTCTCCAGTCTGTAGTATGCATTTGGTTCTTCTTTTTTTTTTAATCTTTACACTCAGACTTACTGATTGATATGTTTTGCAGGATGTTTATCAATTTAGATTTACATATTTTGGGGAAGAAACCCACAGAGCTGATATGCCCTTTTTTTCCTATCATATTAGGGGAGTATTTTATCAATATGTCTTCTTACTGGTTAACTATAGTTATTTGATATTATAATTTCTATGATGCTTCTCCAATGTAAAGTTACTGTTTTTCCTTTTTATACTTTATTCTTTTGTTGTAGGTCACTCCAAGGATGGAACCCAGGTCTTCCTCATAATAGGCATTCTTGTCCATCTAAGCTACCAGGGATTCACTTGCAGCAAAGGGGAGAAGAATTAAGCTCCACTTCTAGAGGGGAGGAGTAGCAAATGATTCGTGGACATATGCTAAAATCACCACAATAATTGGTGGGAAATATTTTGAGGATATGCAGATATCTTCTTTCTTTTTTAAAATTTCCCCTTATTTTAACATCCATAGACCATACCTGCAACAATTATTACTATGGTGCTCTGACAGTGGTTTTGTATTTCTCTCATTCTTAAATTTACTAATTGGAATTCTTCTGTAAGGGAGGATTACTCCTTCCCCTTCATTTATGTATAAAATCATTTATTTTATCAGTATGAATAATGGATACTAATTTTACTCTTTTAGTTATAGCTCAGTACTATCAACATTTATTTTGTAGCTCAAAATTGTCCCAGTTTTTGTCATGTTCTTCCATGTCACTCATCCTTTTTTTAAATTCACTTTCTTATATCTTGGTACCATAAAATGTTCTAGGCTCACCTTGCATTTTACCTGCCCAGTCCTGGAATCAGCCATTTATCCAAGGATGCCTGCTCTCTTTTATTGAGAATGGTATTAGGAACCTCAATCTGGGTGCTATCAATACATGTGCTGCCACTAATGTGGTATCACTGCTCTTGGCATTTCAGAAGGCAGTACAAGGGAATATCTATCTATCTTTCTTTCTGTATCTATTTCTGTATTAAAATCAAAATAAGCTCATATTGGTATCTCCAGTGCAATAAACTACTACATAGTTAATTCTAGCATTTTGTTTTTGCTTATTTGTAATTCCTTTCTTAGATAATGTGAAAGCTGACTCTAGTCTAATATATTTACTTACTTGTTCAACCCTAGTATATATGTAATATTAGTTTTAGAATTGCTAACCATAATCTCATGAGAAACAAATGTACCAGCTTGAGTACAGTTCATTTTTATCTTTAGCTTGACAGTATCAAATCAAAAGATAATTTTATGAAGTTCCTCAGATCAGCTCCTTTCTTCCTCACGTGTTTCAGTGTGGTTATATGATTCATTTGTTACACAGTTAGATTCATTTGTCATAGTCTGTGTTCTATCTTGGGTTTTCTCAACATCCTGTTTCATTTTCTAAATTTGCATGCAATAAGTTCACTTTTTATGGTATATATTTTTATGGGCTTTGACAAAAACATAGTCATATATCCACTATCCCAATACCATGCAGAATAGTTCCATCATCACAAAAGTTCCCAGCGAAGTATTCTGAAACTAACAACAACAAAATAACACGTCAAGTTTTTTATTCAAATTCCTAGGATATGTATTTGAAGTTCTTGCCAGGTTGAACTGTTATTGGCTCTGGATAGACCCCACTGTTGGCAGTGGATTTATTACTCAGGAAACACCATCAAATATGTACACATTTCCATGCTACTATCTCCTATCCCAACACAGCACATGTCACCACTCTGGCAAAAAAACTTCAGGGATTCCAAATGTTTTTCAGGTCTTTAAAGACTCCCCAATTCTGTTTAAACCTGCATTTTGAACCTTAGATCCTACCACTCCCTCTTTGCCAACTCTTTGCAACCTCATTGACTGTGCCTTCCAGATTCCTCTGTCCATGGGATTAACCAGGCAAGAATACAGGAGTGGGTTGCCACTCAGTGGTATTCTACTAAGTGGTTCTCAAAGTGTTTTCTGAAGACCAATGTATCAGTTTCTCTTGAAGTCCAGTGTTCACAGTTAACAACTACAGTTATTGTAGAAAGCTATTGTCCTAGTCACAAAGAAGATGTGGTGATGATGAAGAGGAGAGTGATAATAACTATATTTGGAATCATTATTTATAAAGAACTTTGGTGTGCATATTTGCAAAAGAACTTTCACATGCACTTTAATAAAGAACTTTCATATGTAATTTACAGTGATCCTGAGAGATATTAAGGGAACCTATTATTATAATATTCACTTAAAGATGAGGCAATTGAGTCTCAGAGATTATCTCCAGGCTAAATAGCTGACAAACAGCAGAAGTAGGACTTAAACCCAGATCTTCTTTTTCAAATTTCTTTCCCTTCCCATTATCTATGTTGAAGCCCTTCACTACTATCAGTAAGGAGAAATAATAAAATTTACATTCTCTATATGACACGACTGAGCGACTTCACTTTCATTTTCCGCTTCATACATTGGAGAAAGAAATGGCAACCCACTCCAGTGTTCTTGCCTGGAGAATCCCAGGGATGGGGGAGCCTGGTGGGCTGCCGTCTATGGGGTTGCACAGAGTTGGACACGACTGAAGCGACTTAGCAGCAGCAGCAGCATACATGATTTTAATATTTTCCAGGCATTGCATAGTTTTCCACCATAGAGCTAATCTAATTTACTGTGGTTCTTTCAATTCTGTAAGGTAAATACTACCAGATGGGAACACTAGGACGTTGAGAGGCAGAACAATTTTCCTAAAGTCACCCAACAGTTACCAATCCCAAGTTGTTTGAGCACAAATTCTACCTTTTGTCCACTAGACTACATTGGATTTCTGTTGAGGTGATTAAAATTACCTTTAGCTCTTAGACCCAACATTTTGTGTCTCACATAGGACAAGCCAAGACTCTAATACTGCTAATCTGAGGATGGATTTGATGCTATATAAAAGAGTGAGCTAGATATTCATTCTCTTCTCTGAAATAGGAAAGATTCTCCTGACTTTTGCCTTCTAGTCTGATAAATCCTGGACCTAAGGGGAAAATTCTCAATAGCTTTAAAAAAGAGTGTAGTTTTTGCTTACCGGATAGAACTGAGTTTGAGTTAGGCTCCACTTTACACTAGATGAATGGAGTTGGACAAGTTACTGAAAATCTCTAAAACTCAATTTTATGGTTTGTAAAATAGAGAAACTATGTCATTATGCTATAGTAAGGAATAAATAACACACCATCCATAAAGTTCTTAACACATTCTGTCCATCGTCAAAGCCATCAGCAGGCAACTCAATTTCACTAAGCCTTTTCTTGACAGCCCCCCTTTCTTTGTAGTCGGTAAAGTGGTTGAATGAATGTAAGAAGTTTCCCATGAACCCAATTAAAACAAACTTCTGACACAGGTCAATGGTTGTATTAATTTTGATTCAGCATTTATATTCCAGTTCTTCCTACAGTCAGTATGACTATACATCCTGGTTTGCCTAGGACAATCCTTAGATAATATTTAGTAGGAACATTTTTAATCTAAAAAGTTTTTCAAATTAGATGATATGGTCACATTACTTAAAAGGGCTTTTTCGTTTTGTCTTTTTTTTTTTTTTTAATTCTATACTCACTAGTTCAAATGTCTTTTACTCTCTGGGGATAATCAGAAGATCCTTTCTTAATAAAAGTCTTTCTGGATAAAATTATGTGCGCAATTGAATTTATAAAATACTGATCTTAAGTCAAATTTGAGTGATAACTGTAAACATTTAGTGTAATGAAAATAGCTATTAAAAACAAACAGTAATTTGATAAAATGTTTAGGGTCCCAAATTTTGATATTGTTACTTCTCCAACTTTTGTGTCCAAATAGCTAAAGGCAACCATGAATCCTGAAAGCACAGACCATTAGGGTACTGTGTGGCCAATCTCGTGGAGTTCTAGAGTTTTCACTGAACAGATGGCTTAGGTGTCATTTTAGTATCTGTTCTGCCTACATCAAAATGAGGGGGAAAGTGACAAAGGATTCTTTTTATGTCTTTCTTTCATGAATATGCATAAATATAGCATTCATGAATCACTGAGATGTAGGAGACTGTTAAATTGCATTTTTGCTAGAGTTTAAAGAAACATATGATTAACCATACTTTTGACTCTGAGTAATTACACTTCCTTATTTAGAGGTCATTTTTTTGAATGTGTTCCACTACTGGCTTGTGGGCTGAAGTAAAATGAAGGCATAAAGATACATTAATGATGAATTATTAAAGCTCTTTTTATTCCCTTGTGACTAAAAAGCTTTCTAGTTACAATGTAGGTGCCAAAGGTTTGATTCAGATTATCATGATTAAATCCCATAGATTATCTGGCAAAATAATATTAATAAAATATAATAATTTTTAAATAATTATAAGTAATCATCATAACAAACTTTCTCATAGCTCTTAGTCTGCTTTGTTATCTTTTCTGTTGTTATGTTGACATCCATTAGAAAGAATGAATTTTCCCTAGAACACAGGAAATCTTATTTCCTTCTTTTAAAATACTGCATATAAATCTTCAGGTTTACCTTGTTATTTTTCTTGGTTCTAGATCAAGGATAGTAAACATATTGTAGCACTTATGATTATATCCATTACATACATGAGAATATTAATAGTCTGTTTTTTACTTTCTCATACACACCTCACAGTCATGTTCCTCTCAAGTGTTCAAGACAGGCACTCCTAAGTAAGCAGCAAAAGAATCCATGCGAAGCATAAACACCTTCCCTAGTATATATACTAGGGAAATCTTTCCTAGTATAGATTTCCTAAGGCACAAGGCAGAATGTGACCTTCAAGTTCTTACCTTTGAAAATTTCTATAGACAATTATATGATTATTTTGTTCACTTTTTGTTCTATAGTTGAGGGGTTTCATTCTTCTTCCCTTTAAATTACTTGTATAGGTTTCATGGCACTGATCTGGTCATCTTTTCTTTTTCATCTTATGCTGTGCTAACAGTCTTAAAATCTCAGTGACTCTGACAAGAAGATTTATTTCTCTCCTCCTGTGATTTGTTGACTCTAAGTCAATAGCAACTCTAATCCTTCTCCATGTGTCTTCTTCATTTTAGGGTCAGGTTCAAGGAATAGTTCTCACTTGGCTCATGACCTTCTCATGGCAGAGAGCCTGAGACAGAACTATTAATAGTGCTTGGGGCTTCTGTGCATACAGGGGGTACACAAATTCTACTATTTCGTTGGCCAAAGCAAGTCACATGACCACTGGATACCAATGGGAGGGAAACATGCACGTCATCTGGAAATGGTAGAGATGTGTAATCCTATCGTCAGGTGGGAAGAGAATATTTGTAAAAAAAAAATCATAGAATCTCTCACAGGCATATATTTCTGTTTGCTGTTTATTTTTAAAGAGCTATTGCTCTATCAACATACTGGGACAGGAAGAAATAGGACTGCTTTCAATTTAAGTGCAGTAAGAGAAGATTCCAAGTTTCTTGTTGACTCTGGGAGAAACTTAATCTCCTGGAAAGACATATCTATGGCTTTGCCTAAGAGCTGGCAAATAACTTGATCAGTATATGAACCCAAGATATGGTTGATTTTTCTCTCAATGTTTTTATGCTGCTTTGCATCTGGACTCTATGAGCTAGATCAAAGAAAGCCCACAGAGCATTTTTTGCAGAATAATGTCCTAAATGCCCACGTAATTTTAATTACAGACCTATTGCTCTATCAACATACTGGGACAGGAAGAAATAGGACTGCTTTCAATTTAAGTGCAGTAAGAGAAGATTCCAAGTTTCTTGTTGACTCTGGGAGAAACTTAATCTCCTGGAAAGACATATCTATGGCTTTGCCTAAGAGCTGGCAAATAACTTGATCAGTATATGAACCCAAGATATGGTTGATTTTTCTCTCAATGTTTTTATGCTGCTTTGCATCTGGACTCTATGAGCTAGATCAAAGAAAGCCCACAGAGCATTTTTTGCAGAATAATGTCCTAAATGCCCACGTAATTTTAATTACAGACCCAGCTTAAATGGATAATTTAGAATATGCTCCAATCACACAGAAGGAGAGTAAATTATCTTCTTTTATTTACTGAAAGAGCTAGAAAGTCAAGTAAATTGTTGCTAGGCCTTTTGCTGTCACTTGGAGAAACAGAAAAAATTAAAAAAAAAATTTTAAACCACAAGCCTGGAAGAGCAAGAGTGTTTTTTGTTGTTGTTACATTTTCGTAACAGGAGGAAGTTTGAAACAAGCAGAGGCAAAGAATTTTACTGAGAACACTTGTTTTTCTAGTGTAAAGGAGAGAGACGACTTTAATCAATAATTTTTAGCATTTGAGAGCTGGCAGCAGTGGCTGAAAGACGGAAAGGATCACAGAGCTGAGTGAAAGTTTGGGGAACTTGTCCCAGCAGGTTGACATGAGATGACTTGAAAATGATACACTGCTGGTGTCCTTTGTCCTGACTGTAGGTGACAGATGACTATGATACAAAACAGGCATACTGATCAGAAAAAAAACAAAACTCAAAACAACCAAAACCAACCTCCCAATCTATCATTTCAAGGTAAATAAGTACTTGTTCTTGCAGGGGAAAGATGAAGGGCAAAGGCAGTCTGTATTTATTAAAAATCTGTACCCTTGTTACTCAAAGTTTTGGTATTATCTGGGAGCTTTTAGAAATGTAGAGTTTTAGGCCCCAGCTTAAAGTTAGACTAGACCCACTGAGTTAGAATCTACATTTTATCAAGATTCCTAGGTGATCTGCATGAACTTGAAAGTTCAAGAACTGCTCTAGGATGACTGGCTCCTTGCTAGGGCCTATATGTACATCATCCAACACAATCGTCAAACAGCCATAACTTTTGTTTCCAAAATCTAAGAATTAGTGAGCTTGGTACCAGGGCTCATAAATTCTACAAAATCCTATGTGTATACTCAATAGCTCAGTTATATCTGACTCTTTTTGACCCCTAGACTGTAACCCACCAGGCTCCTTTGTTTATGGGATTCTCTAGTCCAAAATATTGGAGTGGGTTGCCATTTCCTTCTCCAGGTGATCTTCCCAACCCAAGGATTAAACCGGCATCTTCTACACCTGCCGGTGCTTCCCAGGTGGCTTAGTGGCAAAGAATCCGTCTGCCAATGCAGGAGATGCAGGTTTGATCCCTGGATGGGGAAGATCACTTGGAGAAGGAAATGGCAACCCAATCCTATATTCTTGCCTGGGAACTTCCATGGACTGAGAACACTGGTGGGCTACATTTCATGGGGCTGCAAAAAAGCTGGACAGGACTTAGTGACTAAACAATAACAATAACAAAGCCATATACACAATAGCTAATGAATCCACCAGTTTTTATTTCTCCCTCTGTCATCTTC
This sequence comes from Aepyceros melampus, assembly GCA_006408695.1. Classification (NCBI taxonomy): domain Eukaryota; kingdom Metazoa; phylum Chordata; class Mammalia; order Artiodactyla; family Bovidae; genus Aepyceros; species Aepyceros melampus. The sequence continues at coordinate 12,642 of SJXQ01007033.1, forward strand.
ATTTGCTTTCATTTTTTTTTCCTCTGAAAACAGAGAAAAAGAAAAGTTCTCTTTCTTTAACACTTTAGTGCTTTACAATTCAAAAGCCAGTGCCCCCTCTATCTTCCTCTCCTCCCTTAGTGCTCACAAGTAAGAAGATGTACTCTAGACACTGGGGGAAAAAAAAAATGAAAAATTTAATCAAGTGCCCCTTTTGCAGTAAAATTTTATGAATGACTATGTTTTTTTTGATTCCGGAACCAATAATTTTCATAAAACTGCCAAGGCAACAAATAATCTGTGTATGTGTTAGGCTATTTATAAATATGTCCCACAAGGATAAAACTGGAACTCACAGATCATATAATCATCGACTGATAGCTAGAAAGGGATTTAGAGATAATCTTATCCCACAACCTGAAACCTTAAGGTGACTTTCCAAACTCTCGTACTGCAGGGTTCTGGTTAAAATCTAGGTCTTGTGATTCTCACTGTGGAGTTCATCCATTTCTACTATATATCACATTACCTCTAAGGATATGCTAAGAGTACCTGTCAATTAGAAATCATTAAAGAATCAAATAAATCTTGCATAGTATTTTCAGGTGAAGAACCAATACTGAGATTCTCTTCTTTACCAGTCAACAGTCCATTTATTGAGAAGTAACCAGGTAGAATGAAATACTAGTAAAGGCAACAGTCCCTGACGATTCCTGGAAGGAAGCCATGCTCCCACTGCTTTGAGCCTTTGTGTGAATTCCAGCCGGAAACAGGGCTGGATCAGACTCCCACTGAGATACTACTTGATTTAATCCTTGGCTTGGGGTTGCCAGAGAAGGCATATTCAAAATAAAAGGAAAAACTAAAAAATAAACAGCTGGACTTTGTGTGCTTGTGCATGCTTCTATGTATACATATAATAGGTTCAGCCTAACTAAGACTTTTATGATTCAAGCCATTTATTACATACAGACTTCTCTCAGCTCTTAGTGGTTTTCCATAATAAGCTATTTGCTTAGCAAGGAAAATAAAAGTATTTCTCCCTATGATTGCTGACATGGTATTGGTCTCTGTGCAGAGCATATTTCCTCATCAGGAACTCAGGTCCTCTAAATAGGACACAGCAACAAGTATTGGCATTCAGACAAGGAACATGCCGAGAGTGCCAGTTGACTATTCAGTTTCATCACCAGGTACATAGAGAGACAGAAAAAAGAAACAGCACATAAGCTTCAGGGAAGTTTATGATGGAAAATGAATATGATGGATGAAGTAGAAGTTGACATTACTGAAAAAGACAGAATGCTACTAGGGGCCATGAGGGGGCAGATCAGCTGGAGAAGTGGGGTTCTTGGCAACACTTTGGGTGTTGTCAAAGAATGGTTATGGGGGATGGATAGAAAGTGATTTAGGAAATGTCAGGAGAGTAGACTCTGGAGACATCAGTAAAGGGGAAGTTTAGAGGGATCAGGAAAACACCTGCATCTGCCTTCTTGCCAGCGGAGAGCCCTGTTTTCAAAATACCTGCAACCCAGTAAGAAGCCAGGTAATCTCCAGTCCTGCCTGCAGAAGGGAACCCCACTTTGTCTTTCCTAAGACTTATCAGTCTACGGCACAAGACTGATCCCAGATGGAGCAAGAGAACAATCCCTTCTTGCTCTTTTTACCCCATGTAGGTGCCACATCACCATACTGCAGGCCATCTGGAAAGATCATAGTAGCCATGGACTCGACCCCCTATATTTGATGTTATGGGAGGTGGAATGCCCAGGCATGGTCTCCCTGGGCGAAGGAAATGTTTAGTGATGCCTTGTTGTTAACATCCTAAAACTGTGGTTTAGCCCACAACTTTCTCTTTTAGATCAGACTTGCAATTATAAATGTAAAAAAATCAATCTACTATTACAAAAAACTTTTTAACTGATACTGACACAGAAGTAGAGCATACAGTAAAGTACACAAACAAAGGATTAAGCATTAGGGGTCTAGATAAAGCTTTCTGATTCCTTGAGGACAATATGAAACTAAAATAAAGGAAGGAAAATGTCTCATTTTTGTTTAGAGAAGTGCCAACCAACCAACATTATTTTCTGTGCTTTTTGTTGTATTTTCTTTACCCTTTTGTCCCTACTTCTGGTATATTCCCAAACTAACAACTTGAGATAAAATTTATCAGGTATTGCAGAGTTCTGTGCAATTTCCAAATGTATTTCTTATTTAGATTCTGCTATGAATGTAGTAGCTAAGTATTAGAGAAATGACTGGAGGTAAGATTGTTCTAAAAACATATTTCCCAGAAAAGACAGAAATGATACAGGAATTGATAAGCATTTGCTATTACCTATACTTTAACCCAATCATCTGTGATTTTTTTAATAGTTACTTATATTTTCCAGTAGTGATTGTTTATATGTAGCTACTTTTCTGCTTTCTTGATGCTCAGAATAAAATTCGGGTGAACTGTAACTGTTCCATCACCATTTGATTTTCACATAATGGAGAGATATAGGAACTCACAGTTTTCTGTGCTATTCATTCTAGATTTCATATTATGATTGATGTCTATCACTGTTCACTGACAATAAAGTATATCAGCATATGCAGAGTATATTAATTCAAAGATTCATCAAATGATAGCATTTCCATTCCACCCATTCAACCACACTGTGTATTAAATGAAAGGCACTTTAAAAATTATTTTTAATTAGAAGATAATTACTTCACAATATTGTGATGGCTTCTGCCATACATCAACATGAATCGACCAGGCATTTTTGTTTATTGTCAGTTAGACTACTGATTTCTCTGATTGCTTTAGAGAAATCATCTTATTAACCTGTTTATGAAATGAGCAGATTAGAAGCCTCTTCAAGCTTCCTTGACAAGGAATATGCATTCTACAGCTGAGACTCAAAACCCCTCAGTATGCTGAGCTCTACTGGAGAACCATTTCTGCTAAATGTTTAGCCTTTATACCACTGGTTCTATTCTTTTACCCATAAATGATTCTCTAGAACCCAAGGAGAAAATCTGGGAGAGTAGGAACAAGGCTAGGCTTTCAGGAGTCCCCGAGGAGCTTAGAGTCACTCACATATTCCAGATGAGCAAATTCAGAAAATAATTTGTTCATTGTTAGTCAAATACTTATTGAGGTTACTGAGTGATGAATCCAGTGCTGGAAATAAGCTTTCCAATGGTAAATTTAAAAAGTATAAGTAGGAATGTGAATGAACACCCCAAAATAAAAGTATAAAAATATGGTTTTATATATGTGTGTATGTATACACATGTACACAGTATGTTAGACAGATATATATATATATATTGCAGGTATTACATATCTTATATATGCATATATCTATATGTGTGTACATGTGCTATATTTTAGAATTATATGTAATTCATATGTGTATATGCATGTGTTTGTGCATATATATGTACATTTTACATATATGCACACACATAATGTTTCTTAGAGTCAAGAGGAGTTTGTTATCTCTTGTCAAAGATATTGTATACATTTTAGGGTTTTAGATAAATAACTAAATCACTTCACAGAAGAAAGGAATTAAGAAAGAAAAATTAATTGTCTGGTGGTGAAATGAGGGGCTGAAAGAAAAAAAGGAAAGGAGGAAGAGAGAATGTGAGCCAGTACCGCTTGGAAGAAGGAAGGAAAAAAAAATATATTTGAGTAGTTAGTAGTGGCTTAGTGCATTTCAGAGAGAAATAAAGAGATTTATTATTGTTTTTGTGGGAATAAATAATTTGATAACTTTCCCACATTCTTAAGACAGTTTTCAACAATGATCTAGATGATCATTTCAAGGTTTTTAAAGTCACACTTACTATTTATTTATTTAAATTCAAAGCAAAATAACTCAGTTTTATTGGGGATACACATGGTTCTTGTCCTCCCTGAGTGCAGAGTGGTGATCACAAAAATCTGGTGTGCAGATTTTATTTGGGTTACTTTGAGAGAGAACTGCAGTGTGTCACCTTGGCCCAAGTAGACAGAAAGCATCATTCCATGTGAAGCCATTGAGGAATTTTCTTCCCAGATGAGCTATAAACTGGTGACTTGAGCCTGTTTCACGTGACCCTCAAACAGTTCAGACACACGTGTTTCTCACCAATGTGGTCATTCCATCCTCCTTGTTCTTGCTTAAGCACAGGCTGTTTCTTCTCCAGCAGTGGTAGTTATAGTGTAGCAAGTACTAAGGTTTACAAAGCAAGGTTCCAGCTTCATAACTGCCACTAATTATTTCTGTGACTCTGGACTATTTACTTAATCTCTTCATGCCTTAGTCTTCTGAAAAACTGGGAAAGAAAAAGTTCCTATGCAAGAAAGTTTTAAGGATCAGCTAAAGTGTTTTTAAGCATTTACTATCATTTGGAGAATGCTATATTCTGTTGTTTTTCATAATCTGTTGACACACATAGGAGCTTTCCAAGGGCAGATATGTTTTACAGAGATTCTGGAAGAGAACAGTTTAGTAGTTTTTCTGTCTTTTAAAACAACAAGCTGCTTCTAATTTGTTATTATTATAGTTTTAGATTAAACATTTTTTTTTTTTGGGCTGTGCTGTGTGGCATACAGGACTGTGCTTCCCTGACAAGGGATGGAACCTGTGCCTCCTACAGTGGGATGCCCAGAGTCTTAATAACTTGTCTGTCTGGGAAGTTTTTTGGGTTGGATTTTTTATGCAAGATCTTTTCTTTGACAGTGGCACATAGGTACATTTGTATCTCAATGCTACTGGTACTCTCACAGAACTTGATATTTATCCTCCCTGCCTAAGACTATGCAAAACTCATTGGGGGTTTCAATACACCTTTCTTTCCTACTAGCTTTTGTACATTAATCTGAGTAATATATGGGTCAATATGGTTTTACAAGTAATAAAATTACCTACATTTACGAATTGGAAAGTGACATATAACTCCTACCCAGTAGTTATCTTTCAGGTAACAGATACGTATGAAATCTTTGTATTGTAAATACTTTACTTGCTTGTAAATGCATACGTTCAGTCGTCAAATTATTTTATGCTGCACAGTAAAATTTTTCTTTTAACAGGGCATATAAATTTTGTTTATGCTGGGTACTTATTATTACTACTTTAAAAAAGTTCTGAATATGACTGTATTTCATATATCTCTTTCTTTTTAATGCATAAAGGCATAAAGATTAAATTTTATAGAACAAATCATTGTAGTCCCAAGGGAAAACTAGCTAACCTGTTCATAAGATTTAACCAATTGAAAGACTAGAGTTAATAAAGTTAATAAAGGAACTTTATAGCCAATGGCTTAGTCCAAAGTTTTTGCCATTGTTGTAATAGTTGTTGTACTTGTATGTTTTTGTTTACTGCTTCACATTCATGGAAAAAAACAGTTTCCTAATATCTATTTGATTCTTAGTATATTAGCTAATTGCCAGATTAAACTGATGATGTATCAAGAAATAAAAGAAGTTTTCATTTTGAACCTTGAATTAAACAAACTATTAATGGCTGAAGAGTTCATATACCATGTGAAAATTCCTATTAGAAGTGGGATATGTTTTAGCCTAAAATAACATTTTACTATTAGTTTCTTTTTAGTCATGAATATAGTTTGGGACAGACTTATCTAGAGTTTTCTGAAAGTCAAGATGGATGAACTGCCATGTATTTAGTTACTTCACAAAGCATATTTAGGAAAGATGCCATCACATTATTTAATCAATATGACTATTCTCATAATCCCTGGAGCACAATACATCTATTGTTAATCAGAGTCTGAGTCAGCATCATGAATTTACCATTTTAAAAAATAAATAGTTGTTTTCTGTATGATTGACCAAATTGATTTTGTTATGATTTAGGTCAGACACAATAATTGAACAAAACATGCAAGACTAATAGCAACCAAAACAATAAAAAATATTTCAAAGTCTGAAATTTGAGATGATACACAAAACTGATACTTTCAAAGTACACTTCTTAGAAAATTCATTTTTCAAAAGTTACGGGTATGAAACTGCTACAAACTAATATGCCTTGCCTCTTATTGCTGTTTAGTCACTAAGTCGTGTCTGACTCCTTTGTGACCCACATGGACAGAAGCGACTGAGCATGTCGTGGCATGTATCATAGCCCACCAGGCTCCTCTGCCCATGGGATTTCCCAGGATTTCCTAATAGGGAATACTGGAATGGGTTGCCATTTCCTTTTCCATGGAATCTTTGAGACCCAGGATCAAACCCAAGTCTCCTACTTGGCAGGCAGATTCTTTACCACTGAGACACCTTGGAAGCCCATGCCTTGCCTACATCATAGCTAATTTTCATTTGATCTCCATTACAAACCTGGAGTGGGGCAGGGGTGACAGACAACTCTTGTAATGCAAATTAGTACCATATTGAGTCCATATTTTGGAGCTTTTTAATTTTTCAAATTAATGCTGGGCATCAGCTTTTGTCCCTATATTAGAACACTGATGATTTCTGGGTTCATATAGGCTTTATTTAGCTGTTGAGATTTGTTCTTTAGAATTTACAGCTCTAACAAGCCATCTAAGCATTTGTGACCTCTCTGATCTCATTCCTTATTCTTAATCACAACTACTAAAAGTGCCCGTTAGGCTTGTGACTTACAGCAAGTCTAAACAAAGGCAGAAAGCAGGCTGTTGAGCTTCTGGGAAATTGTAATTGCTCCTAGGGAAGAGAATAAGTACACAACAGTAATACAAGGCTCTGTTCAGACCAAGACCACTTCACCATCATTCTATTTCCAAGGGCTTCTTTGTCTGAGGAGAGCACAAGCTCATAACACACAATTATCTTCAGGATTCTGAACAGGAGATAATATGCTAAATACCAGTACCTTGCACATTAATTCCTTTCTCACTATCAAGAAAAGCAAAGCATCTGGTGCTGCTAATTGCTGGGCATTTTATACCACTGCAAACTCTTGCTTAAGCATTGATTTCCAGCCTAAGCGCCAGACATGTACACTTGAGGTCCAGAGTCTCTCTATAGCAGACATACATGTTCATTTAAATACATCTATGTGTTCAAGTTTATTTCACAAATGTGTAGGCACCAGTGAATAAATGCTTGACTGCACCTCTCATGATGCTAGATCCGAATACATGAATAGAGATGGCACCTTGCTTTTGGTTTGTTACTTCTTCAAAGGGACCCTAGAAGGGTAATCAATGAAAACTTGAAAAAGGATGACCATTTAGATTGGTTTGATAAGATTACCTTAAAAGCAGTTTTCAGTTCCTGGATGACTAGCAAAGAAAGTGGCCCTGGAGGAAACTAGGACTAAAGGAAACTTCCAGAGACTAAGTTCTCATAGCAGAAAACGGTTTTTAGACAAACCTCATTTGCTGGAAGCATCTCCTTCCCACATAGTGGCTCTACCTCTTATTTAGGAAATTTGTGGGTTTGTTTAAATGGGTATGGGGTATTGTGTGTTAAGAATACAATATTGTAAAGTAATTAGCCTCCAATTAAAATAAATAAATTTATATTTAAAAAATAAAAAAATAAAAAACCATCTAAAAATAAATTAAATTAAAAAAAGAATAGAAGTATTTGAGGTTGAAATTAGGAAGTTTGCTGAACTAGCAAAAAGATGTATAAGGAATAAAATATGAGTTTATCTTTGTATGTCATCTCAGAGGGCAATAAAGAAAGTGCTATCTAGAAATAAACAACTATCTCTATGAAAATGAGACCCAAGTAGATTGTGATTACATGAATGGACAGAGCTCAGACATCTGGGTACCCATGCTCCACTCTCCTCAGGGCAGTCTGCAGTGTTAAAAGATTTAGTCGAGGCTTCTGCAGCTATCTCCACCAGTCAAATACATCCAGAGGTGTGAGATGCACTGTAAAATCAGAAAACTTGCCAGCCCCATCTGTTTTTATCTGCCTTGTTCGTATCTGTCCTATGCCTCACTGTCTCTCCTGGGTAAAGGTGTAAGAGTTACAGCAGAGAGCAAAATCTCCACACACGGGCCTGAGCCTACTTTTACTTTAGGTTTCTTCATGATGGAATTCTGGGTAAAAAGTTCAGCTACAATAATCAGAGGAAACTACTTAGTTTATTGAAACTTTCAAAACTAAATATATTCATTTAATTCCACTCCATTTCATGAACGAGGAGAATGAATTTCACAGACATGGGGTAACTTGCTCAAAGTCACAAATCAAGGAAATAGCTAACCCAGGAAAAGAAGCACCCTCTTCTAAATCCCAGGCTGTATTTCTGATTTAGACTTTAAGATCTGATTCTATTGGGGAAGCAATGGGTTGACCTGAAAAACAAACTGTATTTTCCAGGTTTCCTTACAAGTAGAGTGGTTATGCAAAGAAGTACATGTAGAACTTCCAGAAAAGCTCCTCAAAAGATAGCAGATTCAGCCATCCTATTCCCTTCTCTTCTTATTTGGAACATAGTTGTGCTGCTGGAGTGATATCTGCCTTCTTGTGCAAATGAGATAACAAGGATATACCAGGGAGAAGTAGAAGGATGACAGATTGGTCCCTGTTTACACTGTAGTGCCAACATCATGGGCTAGTTTACTTAACTCTAGACTTTGAGTCACACAAGCAAAACAAGCTGATGACAATATTTATCAGGCATCTGTTACTTAATTTAACTTAAAATTAAACATAATCCCATACATACATGTGCTCACATAAGAACACACAAATTAAAGTTTCTGAGTCTATAATGCATGATACTAAAATGCATGTTATCTTAAGTTAGAAGTCTGAATACTACTGTACAAACTGTGCCTAACAAAGTAGGCATGTCCACTGTATACTTAATCCTATCCTTGAGGCAATGTCTGTAGAGAGAATCAGGTGATGTGGCTTCTGATCTGGGATGTGCCATCAACTCTCAGGGAGATGCTGGACTCATTATTGGGTATCAGTTTTCCTAACCAAAATATTAGGGGTTAGATACAATGATAAGATGATCTTTTTAGGACTCTTACAGCCTTTATAGCTACTAGGATTCAACAACTAAATATTTCCCCTTCCCCTTGTCTTAATCAATCTGTGGTTCCATTTTAAGTAAACTATAGGTTAAATGGGACTTCCCTGGTGGCTCAGACAGTAAAGTGTCTGTCTACAATGTGGGAGACCTGGGTTCGATCCCTGGGTTGGGAAGATTCCCCTGGAGAAGGAAATGGCAATCCACTCCAGTACTATTGCCTGGAAAATCCCATGGACAGAGAAGCCTGGTAGGCTACAGTCCATAGAGTTGGACACAACTGAGCGACTTCACTTTCACTTTCCTCTAGGTTAAATGGACTTTCGTGAATGTATCTGGGAAATAGTCTTTCTTACCTTGGGAATTTATACATACTGTTTCACCTGAAGTCTTCTAGTCTCCTTTTTGCCTCATCAGGCTACATATTAATTTCTTCAGAAAGTCATGCTGACCTTTAAGCATCATATGTGTCTGATAACATGTTTATATCCATCACAGATGATATGTTTCTTGAAGATTGGGGCTGTGTCTGTATTATTGTCATCTTATTCCATCAATTAATGCACAGCAGGCACAGAGTACATATTTAACAATGAAAAGGTGAATAAATATCGTTTCTGTAGAAAAAGGATATTTTTATTTTTATATAGTGGGCTAAAAAAGCAGTACTTTCCAATGAAACATGGTATAGTTGTGTGTAGAGTTTGGCTATAGTGTTTATGATGTACATATGCAAAAGACTGAAACATTTTCATTGAACCAGGTTGTAGGTAAATTTGCTAAGTATATACAGTTTCTGCCTGGATTAGTCTTAGACATTTTTTTTTTTTAGTCTTAACTTTTATAGGAATATTGCACAATATTTGATGTGGTTCAACTGAGGTAGGACAACTCATACATGTGGCTTACAATGGCAACTCTCCTAAAATAAAATGAGTAGGAAAAGCTTATTTAAATTTTTTTATTTGAGAGTATTTGTTCATTCTTACAGGGTCCCTAAATAATCTGATGCAGAAATAAGCAATAAGATAATTGTCTGAACTTGGTTGAATTGCCTGGGCTATGCCTTCATCTCACTCGCAGAACTGAAAATAAGGGAAATCAGGTTGCCCTCTGAGAGTTAAATTATGAAAGGAACAGGTTAGAACAGGTATATGCAAAATTACCTTTTTAAGACAAAAAGATTATGCAGTAAATAGAACTTGACAAAAACCTGATTGAATATATTAACACATCTAAACAAAAAATGTATTACTCTAAAGGGAAGGATGTAGAGATCTAGCATTTGCTCAGTTGCTTGCCTACACAAAGGAAAGTCACAGCGGTCAACTGAGATTGGGGGTTAGGGGAAGGGTTTGGAGATGGATGGGATGTCTGTACCGCTCAGAGAAAAGGGAGCAGAATTGTTGAACTTCATGCATATTTTCTCCCATTCGTAAAATTGCCATTTTTTTGTGAGATGAATGAAGCAATGTTGATTTTAGACTAATGCCATTTACTGTTTGATTTATTTATCTCCCCTTGTTCTGATTCTATGCTCAGCAAACAATCTGCTGATGGTGATTTACTGTCCTGTGTAGGTCTGGCTATAGGGAGAGAATGGTTGATATTACAGATTTTAAGTATCTTGTGTCCTCAGACAGTAATTCCTCATGAAGAATTAATAGAATAACTTCTGATTATGATGTGATTTTTCATGTTTTTTTTTTTAATGGAAGGTAATTGCTTTATGATGTTGTGTTGATTTCTGCCATACAACAAAGTGAATCAGCTCTAATGTCCTCCATCCTGAGCCTCCCTCCCCCTTCTCAGCCCACCCCTCTAGGTCAACAGAGCATCAGCTTGGGCTACCTGTGTTAATAGCAGCTTCCCACTAGTTATCTATTTTACACATTGATAATGTATATATGTCAAAGCTACTTTCTCAGTTCATCCTATCCTCTCCTTTCTCCACTGTGTCCCCAAGTCTGTTTTCTACATCTGCATTTCCATTCCTTCCCTGAAAATAGGTTCATCAGTACTATTTTTCTAGATTCCATATATACGCATTAACATATGATATTTGTTTTTCTATTTCTGACTTCACTCTGCGTAAAATAGGTCTGAGTTTCATCTACCTTGTTACAACTGATTCAAATTCATTATTTTCTATGGCTGAGTAATATTCAATTGTATATACATATCATATCTTCTTTATCCATTCATCTGTTGATGGACATGATATGTCTTCTAATGTAGCTTCATTTTAGGAACAAAGTGAGTTGATCATGCTGATATGAACATTGCAATCTCAGCCAATCTCTTTTGTAAATTTATGAACCAGTGTTCAGGGGTCTACTCAGAATATGTGTTGTGTTCTCCTATACTTTTTTAGTGAGTCCCTCACAGTCTGCTAAATCCTAGGCAGTGAACTAGAAAGACTATCTACACCTTCAAAATAGAAGTCCAGGATTTAGATTATGTTGAACTAAATAAGCCATTATCAGATCTAACCAGACATCCTCTGGAGCTTGTGACTTAATGATACATGGTCATGGACTAGTAGCATTAGCATCTCTGGAAACGAAGAAATTAAGAACCTCAGCCTCTTCTCTAGAATCACTGAATCAGTCTGCATTTTACCAAAGTCCTCAGTATATCTGTGTGCACAATACAATTTAAGAAGCACTACTTTCAAGGATATATCCACCATTTTTATCTATTTCTAGAGGTTACTGGGAGATATTCCTTCAAGGGTATTTCCCATTACCACATGATTTTTTGAGAATGGCAAGGATGTAAGGCCACAGTAAAGAATAAAATGTAAACACTCTTTATTCAGGCCACTTGTAGGATGAGGTAATGTCTCATTTTGAGCAGGCTTGTTTACTAGCAACTATAAATACTCGGTTCCTGAAGCTCAGTGTTCTTGTCTTTAAACAGAGGCCACAGCATGTAATAGCATCCATGTAGGTCATCCATGTTGCTCCTCTGGGAATTTGTGGCTCAGAGAATGAATGCAAACATGCTGACTCTCTGGCTACTGTTTTGCTGCAAGGAATAAAGTCTTACATCTCTGACCCAGGAGTCTTGTGTCTTCTGCCAGTGTCCATGATACTGTGGCAAGTTAACATTAGCTTATAAGTAGAATAAAATTGCAGACACTTCACAGTTGATGACATGGATTTCTCTGACCACCCTCCCATTTTTTTTTAGCACTGTTGCAAACAAGTGAAGTACTAAGAGAATTGAATTCTTTTTTTTTTTTTTAAGTTCTACTACTAACTAGGTATGGTTACTAGTTATGCTAAAGGATAGTTATTACCTCTCCTCTCTAGAATGATTTCTTCATGAATAAAATAAAGGGGGGGTTGGATAAAATAGTTGATGACTGTAGATCATTAGTTCCTTGGGACAGGATCCACATCATAATCTTTTTGTGATCAATATCCACAGTAAGAATCAGCACATTTCTTTGATTGTTGATGATATTGATAAATATACGCTCTATTTTGGCCACAAGGACTTGAGAAACGGTTTTCTCTCTTAACTTCCTTAAGTTTACTTCATTGCACTTTCAGTGTACTTCATTGCACTTTCAGTGTACTCATTGTAAGTTCAGTGTATTTTCTTTACCCACCCTAATTCTACATTAAGGGTTGAGTCCATGTTCTGTGCACCCACGGTGCCTAACTTGGCAAAGAGAATTGATCTTTTACTGGACTGAAATGACATGAATTGTTTAGATGATATCTGGTTCAGCTTAATGTTGATAATTTTCAGGTCCCTATTCATTTGGGTTGATGACTTCTTTTGAAATGATGCCCTCTTTTGGAGAACAACCATTTGTTCAACATGTAATATGAAATCCTTCTGAGTCTAAACCCATAAATATGGTGATCTCCAAGGAATAGACAATAATAGAGAATTTAGAAAGCTAACATATATTGCCTGTACTACCCCAAACTTCAGAGACCTGTACTCAGCATACTGCTAATTGATCTACAGAGATGGAGAAGATACATTTATGCTAAGGGAGGAGCTAGTTGTATCCTACAATTTAAACCAATGGAGAGGCTGGTAACATATCACCCAACATTGAAAAGCCAATCACTTCTATCTCCAATTAAAACTGCAAAGAAGTATTTGCAAGGCATCAGCCTCAATAGGAAAGAAGACAGTGCTCTATCTTGGGAAATCTGTGAACTCTGAGGGGACAGACAACCCCACAAAGGTATTGCCTTTCCAACTAAACCCACCATTTCAGATCTTCTTGATGTAAAGTGCTGTTTTACAGAGGGAACAAAGATGATAGTAAATAAAATATTGATGCCATTAGTATTCAAAACTCTTTTTACCAAAAGCATTTTTTTAGGGTAGCTAGCACAATTCACTAGGCTGGAAGCCTACTAAATTTTTGAGCTAATTGTTTTGCCAAAGAAGCCACAAACCTGGTCTACTACTATAGTTTTTAACTCTTTAAGTGAGGTCTCTATCCTCAATCTGCATCAGCTAGTCAGCCTGCGATATGCTTCCTTCAGGTGTAGTCATGGAGCCTACTGTCTGAGAAAGAATTTCCAAGAGGAGAAAGACAAGAGCCACGGAGAACAAGGGAATTCTTCCTAGAAGAAGAAATAATAGTTGCCCAGTGATCTATCTGAGGAACACATAATATCGCCAGATAAGGGAGTCTGGTTTCTTCTAACTAGCAGTATCGGATCATTGCTACGGATAAGTGGCTACTGTGGCTTTCCCTTCATCCTCTTCTCAGAAAGAGTATTACTACAGTGTTCTAGTTTACATACCATATAGGACTTGTGTGTGTCACAAAACATTTGTTTTAATCTCAAGGTTGTCTGACCATGTCATGTCACATTCAGGCTGACAGAGGGGACTAGGTATCATTCAGAGAGCCTAGACCTCAGCTGGAGTCAGCATATGATGGAGACTGTTCTTCTACCTTTGATATTAGTAGATGTAGGAAGAAGGGCATGATTGGATATTTGGGTCACAAAGAGATTGATGCTGGTAAAAACTGCTAGTTGTCCCTCATTATCCATTGTATCCTTTTCCAATAAGAAAAGAAAAACATTTTTTTAAGGTGGGGAGGGGGCAGAACATTCAGTTGTTACTAACAAAGAATACTAAACTAAATGAAATAAGCCAGACAGAAACAAACAAACAAAAAATGATATAATCCTACGTATATGTGGAATTGAAAAAAATCAAAAACATAGAAGCAGAGAGTAGAATGGTGGTTACTGAGGGCAGGGAGGCGGCGGATACAGGAAGATGCTGGCCACAGGGTACAAAGTCATAGTTATGTAAGGTGAATGTCTAGAGATCTACTGCACAGCGTGATGACTGTGGTTAATAATCCTGTGTCAAACACTGGAAACTTGCTATGAGAGTAGATTTCAGGTTCTCTCCTTACACAAACAAACAAAGGTCACTATATGAGATAAAGATCTAATAATTTAGATTGTAGTATATATATATATAAATCATCATTTTATATATCTTATATATATTTTTAATTAAAAATGTAAAAAAATGCGGCGGATACAGGAAGATGCTGGCCAAAGGGTACAAAGTCATAGTTATGTAAGGTGAATGTCTAGAGATCTACTGCACAGCGTGATGACTGTGGTTAATAATCCTGTGTCAAACACTGGAAACTTGCTATGAGAGTAGATTTCAGGTTCTCTCCTTACACAAACAAACAAAGGTCACTATATGAGATAAAGATCTAATAATTTAGATTGTAGTATATATATATATAAATCATCATTTTATATATCTTATATATATTTTTAATTAAAAATGTAAAAAAAACACACCACTTTTATATCCAAAAACATGTAAGCAGTGTGCAGGGGAAGCGTTTATAAATGAAAAGAAGGAGTTCTTCTCCTTTCCTCTATTCTTCCTACAGCCTGAAGAACCAATGTGATGCTGTGAATTGGAGGGGATACCTCACACCACCAAGTAACTTGGGAATGGATACTATGAAGCAGAACAAGCAAGGAGTCTATGTCCTGGATATTATGATGCTAT
This sequence comes from Aepyceros melampus, assembly GCA_006408695.1. Taxonomy (NCBI): domain Eukaryota; kingdom Metazoa; phylum Chordata; class Mammalia; order Artiodactyla; family Bovidae; genus Aepyceros; species Aepyceros melampus. The sequence continues at coordinate 27,653 of SJXQ01007033.1, forward strand.
TCTAGCACTGGACTGTCTATTGCAGGCTTCCATGTGAGAGAGAAATAAAATAGTATTTTAAGTCATTATTTTAGGTTTTGTCACTCACAACTGTTTCTAATTCTAACCAGCACAGATGCTTTAGAAAAATTATCTAGCAAGTAATTTATAGATTTAAAAATTTTGTGTTAGTTCTTTACAAGTTTATAGGATTTTAATACTAACGGACCAAAACTGATGTTAGATTTTAGAATACCGCCCTTCTGATGGAAGGGTTCAACATAATTTTAGGGTGAAATACAAGGTAGATAAAACAATTTGCTTTTGTTTACTAGACCTTTGTTTTAGGCATTTCATTTTCAAAGGTCATTTTAAATAACAAGTGTCAGGATTTTACTGCTTTAAAGGATCACCTGTGACTTTTGGCATGGTTGAGCAGCCTATGGCATGGCTGCAACCATCAACAAGCTATCAACAATGCTGGAGAAACACCTAAGCTCCTTTGAAGTAACAAACATAAACAAGACATAACTGACTGCCTGTATGATAGTCTTTTAGAATGGGTAAGTTAATACACACAATGATGGTCATGAAGAAATCAATATTAGGTGATTTTTAGTCTAGCTCTATTATACACACACAAAAAAACACATGTATTACTGTAAGAGTTATTTTCATACATTATAATAGGTTCCAATTTTTTGTTTGTTTTTCATCTAGGTGGTAATTAGCCCAGTTTCCAGCCTGAAAGTATTCTCCATCAAAGTTGTCACTTTCCTCTATCAAAAGCAGCAGTAACAACAAAATATAATGTAGCATTTTTTTAAAACTGTTAAAAGTTAGATTCATCTCACATTGCGGAGAAAGCAATGGCAATCCACTCCAATACTCTTGCCTAGAAAATACCATTACAGAGGAGCCTGGTAGGTTGCAGTCCATGAGGTCGCTAAGAGTCAGACATGACTGAGTGCCTTCACTTTCNTCTATTTTTATAAGAAGCCTTTAGGTGGGAAATAGTGGTAGGTTAAAAAAAAGTTTTATAAATTTGAAAGAATGTGCATTTGAGAATCTGAACAAGTATGTGGATAATAAGATGGGGTTTTGATTCTTTCCCTCTAATCCTGTAAGCCATTTGAGGCCTGATATGCCGGGAACCTATAGATCCTTTTCATGTCTTTATACTTCAGTTCTTGTATTTGAAAATTTATTAACATTACTCATTGTTTCATGGGGTTATTAAGACAAATAAATGAGGTATTACATCAGAAACTCGACACAAAGAAAATGCACAATAATTAACAATTGTTATTCAGCAACACATTTGAACTTAGGTCTTTGTTCAGGGATCTAGTTTTAAAACCTAAACCATATTAGTTTAGAGTAACCAAGTTAAGTTATAGGATGGTAGAAAAATGAAGAACAGAAACATCCCCTGAACTCCCAGGGATAGGGGACATCTGATGTTGTTACATGAAGAAAAGTATCACAATGCAGTTCATCTCACAGCTTAACCAGGAAGTAATTCTGTTCACAGAAGTCAACAGATTCTTTTTCTCCCTTTCTTTTTGTCTTTTTCAGGGCTGTATTGTGGGGTTTTTTTTTTTTTTTTTGGTGGACCTTAGGCACTTTTGCTTTCATAGATTTTTTTCTCCATTAAAAATTAACTAACTATTAAAAAGAATATGACAGTACCAGTACAAAGATATAGTACAACGTTTTCTTCAAACCAGAAATTCATTTTCCCCCAATGTCGAAGGAAATTAAAACATTTTCTTGGACTTCTGAATGTATCCTGGACTCTAGGCACTGTGTCTGTTGTTCCTAATATCTGATCTTTTCCTCTTCCTCTCTCTCTCTCTGTCTCTCTCTTGCTTCAGATACATATCATAGTGTCTTCTCAGATTAGACGGTAATAAGACTTCCAACCATTCTGCTTTTAAGTAAAGTAGGCAGCCAGCATTTTGCAGTGCACATTAGATAGGAAAAAATTCACTTAAAAAACTAAATACACACAGTGGAACACACAGAAGGGTCTCCTAATGGAAGGACAAATTACTGGAGTTTTAGAGACACTAAGAAAAATTACACTGACTGGGCACATGAAATGAATTCTCAAGAGATGATGAAACTAGATAAGCCATAAATGATGTTTGTATCTATGCGAGCACACATACCATTTCTCTGCCGTATATTCTTCTGTGTCTCCATTACACTCACAGATATTTCTTTTACCTTTTGTATTTGATACTTTAAAATCTGATGAAATATCAGTCAATGAACTCTGAATGGCTGCTCATAGAATTTTGTCATTTCTTTATCATTATGAATAGTGAACTCCCATGGTTCTTATTTAGACCAACTCTGAGCCACTCCTATTTTCTCTGACCTTTTAAAATGACAAACTTAATGAGCCATTTGCACCATTTTGGAATGGTGGACATACTTCATACTGTTCTTTAATACTCATGAAGCAAATTCCAGTTAATAAATCCTGACAAAATCCCTAAGAGGAAGGCACATGACATGATAGCTCCAGTTTTAGGTGCCCCAACATCTTGTAGTCTTGGGCCATATTGCTATAGAAGGCTTTTTCTTATTTAAATATTTTTCTTATAATTATTTTTTGGTGTTAGCAAGGTTTCTGATCCACACTACTTCATTAAAATAAATGATTTGATGAGCAAGGCAGCTTAAGATTCATATTCTGTGCTAATTAACAGATTCTTCTAATTGTTAGAAGGCTCCTGATGTCTTTCTAATTCTTTCAACTCATTACTTTTTTACTGAAGTTACAGCTCTTAAAGGAATAGTAACAGATACTATGAAACTTCCTTTCTACATATACACACTGCCTCAAAATACATTAATTTGTGAAAGCAGGCCAATAATTTAAAATCTGTTAATTGATGTGCTTTCCTTCCAGAACTAAGTGAAATATCTTTCCATTTTCCATTTCTACTTTCCCATCTGGATACTAAAATGCATTTTTAAAAGATTACTTTTAGTTGAAAGTAATGTAGCAAAACATACATTAAAATTGCTATATGTTTCCACTTGCATATATTTTACTTACATCAGTAGACTAGGTCTCAATTCTCTAGATTTATACTACTACAAAGAGGAGCAAGGATGGATATACTTTTACTATGAAAATGTTCATTCTTGTATGTGATTACTACCAGAATTCATAAATGTGTCAGTTTATGCTTGGATCATTCTGAAGTGATGTTTTTGGCAATCGTGTGAATGGATTCTTTGCCTGTAACGACTGATGATTGAAGATAGCTGCTGCTAAGTCACTTCAGTCGTATCTGACTCTGTGCGACCCCATAGATGGCAGCCCACCAGGCTGTCCTGTCCCTGGGATTCTCTAGGCAAGAACACTGGAGTGGTTTGCCATTTCCTTTTCCAATGCGTGAAAGTGAAAAGTGAAAGTGAATTCGCTCAGTCGTGTCCGACCCTCAGTGATCCCATGGACTGCAGCCTTCCAGGCTCCTCCTTCCATGACATTTTCCAGGCAAGAGTACTGGAGTGGGTTGCCATTGCCTTCTCCAGACAACGTTGATATTAGACAAAATTAATGAACATTTGAAAAACATGATAGGAACTATATACATAAAAAAGCAAAGTACATATCCAAAATAGTATTAATTGTAAGTATAGTTTGGTAAGAGAAGAGTAAAAGGAAAATAAATGAATGAAGTTGACAAATATTTATTCATTGCTTTTTGAGGCTGACCTGATAATACAGCCCATGTAAAGCTTGCTTTATTTATGTGATTGACAGCCATTAAGTAATTTATGGGATTTACATAAACCATATATGCTCATTTCAAGAAGACATTTAAATCTCATGTTCCATTAATATTAAATTCCAATTAATCCTGAATATTCCTGCAGAATGAAGCAAGGCAAAGACGAATAGAGTTTTGCCAAGAAAATGCACTGGTCATAGCAAACACCCTCTTCCAACAACACAAGAGAAGACTCTACACATAGACATACACATTTTGGTCAACACCGAAATCAGATTGATTATATTCTTTGCAGCCAAAGATGTACCCAAAAAAGATGTCCTTTTCATTATAGGGGACTGGAATGCAAAAGTAGGAAGTCAAGAAACACCTGGAGTAACAGGCAAATTTGGCCTTGGAATGCAGAATGAAGCAAGGCAAAGACTAATAGAGTTTTGCCAAGAAAATGCACTGGTCATAGCAAACACCCTCTTCCAACAACACAAGAGAAGACTCTACACATAGACATACACATTTTGGTCAACACCGAAATCAGATTGATTATATTCTTTGCAGCCAAAGATGGAGAAGCTCTATACAGCCAACAAACAAGACTGGGAGCCGACTGTGGCTCAGATCATGAACTCCTTATTACCAAATTCAGACTCAAATTGAAGAAAGTAGGTGAAACTGCTAGACCATTCAGGTACGACCTAAATCAAATCCCTTATGATTATACAGTGGAAGTGAGAAACAGATTTAAGGGTCTAGATCTGACAGATAGAGTGCCTGANGGTTTTTTTTCAGTCATTCAAACATATATTTGAATTTGTTTAATTAGATTGCTTTTTTTCCCCATACTTAGCCTAGATAGATGCACAGGAAAAAGTGGGGTGAAGATTAACATAGAAAAGGGTAGCATGCACATTTAGTTATTATGTACATTGAATAGTTGAGGGGGGATGTGTGTGTGTGTGTTTTGTCAAGTCTGACTCTTCGCAACCCTTTGGACTGTAGCCCATAAGGCTCCTCTGTCAATGGGAGTTTCAGGCAAGAATATTGGAATGGGTCCCCAATGCTCCCCCAGGGGACATTACCTACTCAAAGATCAACCCATGTTTCCTGTGTCTCCTGCATTCCAGGTTGAATTCTTTACCTGTTGATCCATCAGGGAAGCTTAAATGGGGGGATAGTAAAACACAAATTGCATTTCGCATAATATGATAAGGTACTGAAATAAGGCATAAAAAGAAGTTGTTAAAGAGGCCACAGGAGTCAGGTGTCTCTAATGCCATGACACCCAAACCAAAATCCAAGCCTGTAAATGCCTTAAGTTTATGAAACTGAAACCTAAAGACAATCAATCACAAAGAGACAGCAAGGGTTTAAGCTATAGCCAGTGAATAGTCTTTTTTTTTTTTTTTTACTTTCTTCTGCTTTATCTTTATAAAAATGTTCCCGCAGTTCCCATCGGCAGAGTGAACTGCCAATTCAAATCAACTTTTGTTCAAATAATTTCTAAAAATATTAATATGCCTCAATTTATCTTTTAAGAAAGTAATGGAGGAACACAGAAAGAGAAACAACAGTACATCATGACAAACTTCGACTTTTAATACTCTCAAGTTCTGTTATGTGCTGGGGAGTAAGAAGGAGAGTTTCCTTATCATCAGGCCATTGTAGCATTAAACTCTTCCTGTTAGGAACCAGAATTTGAGATATTGATATAATTCATTCAGGTTGTAGATTAGGTCATCTTTGGGTTGGCCTATGATCCAATCAATTGATTATGTTCTCATTTGTACGTGAAAAATGTGCCCAATATTCCAGACCATTTAGTGCTGTTTTTTAATGAGGTAATGATATAATGAAATTACCTGTAATCTGTTATTTTGTGCTATTTTAATTACTTAAGTAAGTAACTATATTTTGTGAAATACATAATTAGCTTTACTTATTGGGATGGTCAAAAAGTTCATCCAGGTTTTCCATAAGATGTTACAGATTGCCAACCCAATATTTATTCACTCAGACAGAAAGAATCTACCTGCAATGTGGGAGACCTGGGTTCAATCTCTGGGTTTGAAAGATCCCCTAGAGGAGGGCAAGGCAACTCACTCCAGTAATCTTACCAAGAGAATGCCATGGACAGAGAAGCCTGGTGGGCTACAATCCAGCGGATCCCAAAGAGTTGAACATGACTGAGCACATATTCTTTATGAATTTGTAAGGGTAAAAATGCAAATTAAAAACAACAAGCTTAATCCTCTCTGTTGAAAATAAGGAAAGACTTTTCTTCTCTTCCTTTTTTTAGAGCAGTTACCTTAGAAAATGCTTAAGACTACATAGGCTTTTGTTGGCTTTTGTCTTTAAATACTAATATTAATAATTAATAAGTAAAAGGTGTATTCATAATATGACAAATATATTTTTATAATGCATAAATACATTCATAAGGCCTAAAAAGCTAAATAAGTTGTACTTCCATATAGGTAAGAATAAGGAAAACTGATCACTTTTAAGATTCATTGTGTCCATGAAATAACAACAATCAAATTGCTCAGCAAAAGTGATCTTGTGGAAAATAACCTCAATATCCTGCCTATAATACCAAAAATAAAGATTTCCATGCAGTTATTAGTAGCATCCATTGATACAATTGAACAGTGAGATATAAAAATCAAATGTCATAAAAGTTGAAACAAGAGTTTTGAATTTGTACTCCCTGATGATCTGATTTGAACTGTGGTTAAAGTTTTGAATTTTGATAGCACTGGATTACTTTTCTTGCACTCATCCTCGAATGTTGTTTCTCCCAGGCAGGCAAAAGTAATCCAAGGTTATATGCTCTTGCAAGAACCTGGATTGCAGGCATTCTGTGCTGATACTCAAACTTTAAAGGTAAATAAGTAAAGTAGAGGTTAGGTTATTACGGAAATGATGAGGACCAAACCAACATGAGTTGTATTCAAATAGATGGCTGAGAAGAATGGTCAAAACCCTCCATATGCTCTGACAATAGTGAAAAGATTACCTACAAATCTTTGTGATAGAAAAATAAAAAGAACAAATAAAACAAAATAAAAACTTAGAAAAGCTGCCTAAAATGTAACAAAGCATCCTTAAAAGTCATAGATGATCATTCCGAAAGAAAAGTCCCAGAGGCCTCAAATTAGAGAAACATCAAAGCAGAGAGCAATCATGTGGTGCTGCAGTAGCTCAAGGAGGCACACCTTTCCCAGAATCGTGGGGGCTTAGGATCAGTTCCCCAGTGGTTACAGGGGATCCACTCCAATGTCATTATATAAATCTGGATACTTGAAGGGTTTTCCCAGCAGTGATGGGGTGGACTAGAAAAAGTTGTCTTTTACGATGCTTCTCTCCTTCAAGCTGCACTCATATCCACTAGATAATTCCCTATCCAGATAGGAAGAGGAAAATTGAAAAGAAGTACATATCAAATGACTTTGAAGGCAACTATCCTACTGGTAGGGAGACAATTATTTACAAATTCTTCTTCCAACAACCATCAAAATTGCCTCATTTCTTCACTAAGATCATCGTTCTTCATGCCACTAAGCTCAAAATGTCCATATTTTTTAACCTGCATATATGCAAATATGTACTATAAAAACTATTCTTTCTACACGTTTATTTTTTCAGACCTAAAGGCACAACACTTAGATGATTTTCAGGAGATATATATACATATATACACACAACACATATAGTAAAGATGATATTCTATAATTTTAATACTGTAAGAGATGTTGAAGGTTTTTAAACCATTGCTTAAGTAATAAAATAACTAAAAACACTTCTAACTGACTGGAAAGTAAAATGCTAAATAGGAAACATATGGAAGGGGAAGAGATATACATTTATTTAATTCATTGAGCATAGAATTCTCATTAATCCATAATATCAGATCTTACCTAAGAATTTTCATTTCCTTGCTATAAAAAAAGTATAATAAAGATGATTTTAACTTGTAACTGGAAAATGTTCTTCTGAATATTTTTATTTTTCTGAATATCTCTAAATTCATTTTTTTACATAGTTCAATATTTCTTAATTTGGGATCAAAGTAGAGGCAGCTTCACTGGAGTTTTCTATGGTTCTAGCCCAAATCCCAAGTGCCAGATCTTATACCTGAATTTAATAACCAAAGATTCTAATAGCTTTAGAGACATTCTTCATGGAGGAAAAAAGTGAAATTGACAGCCATGGTGAAGCATTGGGCTTTTTAAATATTTTTTGGAACAAATACAAATGTATCTGTGAAATTAGTGAGTAATGTGTAATTACTATTAAAATTTAGAAAAATACTAATTTATTCTATTTTAATTATTAAGAAAATCATTAATACTTTCTATTTTTAAAACTTCATGAGCGTTGGTAATCAAGCTTGTAAATTCTTTCATAGCAAGTGCTCAGCCTATGTTTTTTTTATTATATTTGAGAATTACTACAGGAAAAATGAAAATGTGTTGAACCCAAAACTAGCACTGGGCCAACTATCAGATATGAAAAACATCTCATTGACCATTTGGAAACAGTCCTTGCATGTTAAAAACAAGAAAAATGTAAAACATGTGTTTATGATTCTATATTTATTCTCTGGGTCATGGAAGAACTTATAAGTATAATGTCATTAAAAATTTTAGAAATTTGATTAAAAAGCAATCTATAATATTTATTCTTACTTTATGAACAAAATCTTAAAAACAACACTTGAAAATATTCTTTGGGTTAATTTCTGATAAGTCTAATACCACACACTTTAATAAAATGTTAATTATAATGAGCAAAGCCACAAATACAGGAATTAGAGGTGAAGATATGCAAAGCTAATAAACGTAAAAAGTTCTCAACTTCTACCAATAGTCATCAAGAAAAGGCTTTGCTGTTTTGCTTTTTATTGCTTTTTATCCTTCAAGTTGAAGCAAACAGGACAAAACTATAATAAATATTCTTGCAAGAGTTCAGTGAGATAAGCTCTCACATGTTATTGGCAGGAGGGAAGATAAGAACTTCTTCGAACTATTTCAGCAAAGCGGGCATACTCTGTTTAATGTGAGACCTCACCATGTGAATCTGTAAATGTATCTGTTTCTAAGGTAATTTCCTTGGAAAGATGAAAGAAAGAGAAATAGATATAACTATAAATAGAAGTAGATATGAAACCAATAGGTGTCATTTCAGTGGGGCTCCGAAGTGGTTTGGCACCACAGTCCTTTATGTCTCAATGCACAGAATTCAGTGAGAGCAAAGTTGTAGATAAGTGATTTATTATTGTAGAATAGGACACTTGTAAAGGTTTACAAGGGGCCAAGTGAGAAATGCCACACTGAGAACTTAGTGGGCTACAGTTTTATAATCAAAGGAAAAATAGGGAGTATGGGAAGACCTTCTTTGTCTTTCCTGAGTATACATCACATATCCACCATCAGTTCTTCCTCCAGATAAGGCAAGAAAATCTGCTTGTCCCTCTCTATATGGTTAGCCAGGACCATCATAGTACTTCAGAAAAATATTTTCAGGTCTTAGCACAATGAGGGTCTTCCCATTTTGCAAAGTCATCTTCCCATAAATGATTGTTTTTTGTGTGCACAGAGCCTATTTGGGGGGTCATTAACTTATTGAGCAAACTGAGCAGATGTGAGCTTCATGCTAACATTGTTTTAATGTTTCAGGGTATGTTCCATGCTTCTGTTGCCTGGTTCTCTTGCAAAGAAAGACTGCTTGGTTTTGTGGTTAAGGAAACCTGCATTCTAGAGTAATCATTAACGCAACAGGAGTTTCTTATATTTTTCTATTTATAATCCCCTAGGGGGATTAACTATTTAATCAACTATTTTGTCCCTTCATTCTGTCCCTATCAGATACTCCATTTTTAGCATAATCTTAAATTTGTGACCCACTTCAATATTCTTTCCTGGAAAATCTCATGGAGAGAGAAGCCTGGCAAGCTACAGTTCATGGGGTTGCAAAGAGTCAAACACGACTAAGCTACTTCACTTCTTCACTTTAATGTATATATATACACACAAATATATGTATACAAATATATACGTATATATATATTTGTGTGTGTGTGTGTGTGTGTGTGTTCTGGATGATATTTAATGCTTTGAGACAATGAGTTAGCAAGGCAGACGCTAATATATGCTTTTTTTTTTCCCCAATAAGTATTAGAGCATCACAAACACTATTACTCACAAAAGCTCTACATTATTCTATCTGGAGTTGCACATGATTTGAAATTTGCAATGTATACCTTACTATGATTTTTCATTCCAATATTTACTTTCTTTTCTCCCATATTGATTGGTAAAACTATAAAAGTAGATAATACAAAAGAGCAAAGAAAGTGTATAAATCTACAAATCTTTATATTAATTAACTTAAATACTAAGTCTGATATCTTCTAGGATATGGAGGATGGACTAGAAGATACAGATTAGCAAGCAATTAGGATAGGTGAGGATCCTTTAACATTTTGAAGCACGTCACATCTGAGCTCAGAATGGGAGGACTGATCAACAATCATATGAAGAGAAGTTGGGAAATTGTAACCTCAGGCATGTAGAATGAAGATCAATTGACAACATAGGATATCAAGAAAGGTTTTCAATGGTGTCTATGCAATAAGGACCTATGTAGCTCTGATTCAGTTGAAGAAAGCCCCACATCCAAGGACATATATGCTGAGTAACATGAGAGCATTAGGTGTATTTCAAAGTCCTTAAAAATATATTCATCTCAAGATAGCTATTTTCATTGTTAGAAGTCTACCTTAAGAAAACAATCAATATCTAAATGTTAGAATGCTTATAAAACTTTACAATAAAAACTAATTATTTATAAAATAAATAGTTAGCAATATATGTAAAGTTGAATAAAGTAAAGATGTGCATATTATCAATCATTGCAGCTTGTAATGTGATATTTGGGGACATAATCACATGAGGCAGTAGATAGAATGTATAATATTATCAAACAAATAATAAAAATCAAAGCCAGTTTTGTGAAGTGAAAGTCACTCAGTCCTATCCAACTTTTTGCAACCCCACAGACTACAAGTCCATGGAATTCTCCAGGCTAGAATACTAGAGTGGGTAGCCTTTCCCTTCTTAAGGGGATCTTCCCAACCTAGAGATCAAACCCAGGTCTCTTGAATGGCAGGTGGATTACTTACCAGCTGAGCCATAAGGGAAAGCCAAGCAAGTTTTAGGCAGTGTATTATTCCAATTTTGTCAATAACTCATATACTTGTAAAATTACATTTTCTATATATATTAGAGTAAAACCACAAAAATGTTAAGTGATCGTTAGCAGCAGATGAAAGCATTAATAATTTTTATATTCCTTATTTGTGTTGAAATTTCACGAACACTGCATGATTATCACTGCTCTATTTTAGAGTAAAACAAAAGCATTAGAAATGTTTGTTCAATTATCCTAGTGGTGAATTTAATAATAGATTGATTATTGTAATCAATCTAATCAAGTATAATAATATTCTAGTGTGTGTGTATTACAATATATGTAATGATATATGGCTCAGAGGTTAAAGTGTCTGCCTGGAATGCAGGAGACCCGAGTTCAATCCCTGGTCGGGAAGATCCCCTGGAGAAGGAAATGGCAACCCACTCCAGTACTCTTGCCTGGAAAATCCCATGGAGGGAGGAGCATGGTAGGCTACAGTCCGTGGGGTCACAAAGAGTCGGACACGACTGAGTGACTTCACTTTCACTTTCACTTTCAATGATATATGTCAAGACAGTGTTTTCTCAGTACCCAGACTTCAGTGTCTTTACATAATACATTTGGCCCACAGTTTAAATGCATTTTTGTGTCCAAGCTCTGTGCTATATGCTAAGCCACCACTACTACTGGTGAATGTACCATCTTTTTGAAAAGCTGAATTGTTAAATTTATAAAATGATCACAAGCCAACATACATGTTAGCAAACTTTATAGTACTGTTAGCACTTAGAGAGACTCTTTGATTCTCTTAGAAAGAGTGGACATTCAGAAACGTACCAGTATCTAAATAATCAACAACTATTTCTGACTTTCCAATTCAACAAAATAGAACTGCTACTACCCTACAGCTTCAAGGATTATTCAAAAGTTTGAAGGTACTTGTGGGTGAAGATTTCTTCCTTTTATCTTTTGTCACATTCTGAAGCTGTCTGACCATTTCACCTGAAAACAGCTGTCCCTGCCAGCTGAAATTCTCATTAAGATATGTACCATGATGTTTACCTTGCTGCTTGTTGTTCTGTAAATTTCACATTTCATCATTTCATAAGATGGTAAATTCACCAAAGGCAGTGGCACTAGTTGTATTGTTGTGGTGTGGTAGAGGTGATGATTCTATATTTATAATGAGTTTTTTAGATTAAAAGAAAATTAAAACTTTTTTAAAAGCTGAGTGTTTCAAAATAGGAAGATATCCTCAGCAATTTTGTCCTAAATTCATGTGCAGGTGGAAAACAGCTATATTATTTACCCTGTCATAGTTGACTATTACTGAATAATCATTGCCTTATCTATACCTTTTCCTGCAAATAAGCATCACTATCAACCAACTTTGTTTTATTCCAAGTTAACTGCAATAAAGTTTTCTGCCATTGATTTGCTTCATCTTACTATTCAGTAAATCTTTTCCGCACCATTTTTTACCTACCTCCCACCATCCCCAGCTTAGGACAGAAAATAACATCTGGACAATTTTATGTCATTTTTGCCTGGCAGAGTCTGTTCCTTAAATTGCCCTAAGCAACAATAACAATATCCACAATAAAAACCCTTCAATAATTGCAAATTACATACAAGCTGTAATAAGTGCAATTAAACACAATTCACTATGACCATTAGGTCACTGTCTTTTTAGTAAGTAACATTAGGGCCAGAGGGATGACTGGAATTAATTTAACATAATCAAGGCATGCTAATATAGATCACACTTAGAAAATGCACTTAAACAGAGCCTCGACTGGGGTTATACAGGGCAAATGTCCTTTTCCTGAATGCTTCTATAGACATAAAGAACTCAAAACGCTTTCCTTAGGAGTTTGGCAAAGACCAAGGCTCTTGCTGTGGGTTTTCCATTATTCTGGAATAATTCATTAGCAAACATTATGAGTTGGCAGTATCACAGATATGCATTAGAATAAAATTATTTTTCTCTTTTGAGTCCATAAATAAAATACATTTAGTCAGTGACTTCTGCAAAAGGGAACAGCCACTTTTTAAAACAGTGTGTTATTCACTAAATTAAGTAAAATTTAGTCAGAAGTAAATTAACTGAATGGTTTCCAAAGCAGGGCATATAAAAAGATCTCAGGACTTTTTCCTGTGAATAGTAATTAATGTTTATGATACTTATTATATGTTAGGTACTATTCAAAGTATGTTTAATGAATTAATTCACTTAACAGTCCCAAAAGTAAGTACTATTATTCTCTCTAATTTACAGACTTTTAAAACCTGAGATGGAGGGGTTAAGCAATCCCAGTTCACACAAATCAGAGATATATTTCAAATCTTTTCAAATGATTTGAAAAGTGGTTCCAAAGTGTATAATTTTAACTATAAAGTTACCCTTTCTCTCAAGTATTCATGTGTACGTGTCTGGGAGAGAAAGGGCGCACCTATACTCATTTCTTCATAAGAGGCATTTAGGTGCAAAATATATCAAACTGAAAACAAAATCCAGGATGGAATAGATTTTTGTCCAAGAACATGTTTTTAAATTGTAAATTTAATCATAAAACCTAGTAAGAATAATGACTTGAGGTACTAAATTATTTTTGCCAAATAACAATTGCTAAAGTGCCAATGTAGCATAATATTTAGAATGTCCCAGCCACAAAGTGTTTTTTGTACACATCTCAGGTCTCACAAACACCCCTTCTATGAGAACTATGATATCTCCTACATATAAGGCAGAAAGTATCAGAGACACAGAAAATCTCCTGTCTACCCAACTGTCTTATGCCATTCAAACACTCACATGCAGAAAGCCCAGTCTTCAAAAAGATAAATGTAAAATGGGATAGAGAACATTTAGAAAGAAGAAATGATGGCTCCAAGAATGAGAAGTGTGGTCTAAATTCCATGTAACTCTCCCTATTTGTATTAGTCAGCTTGGTGCCATAATAAAATAGCATGTTGTGCTTAGCCAAGAGACACTTTTTTCTTTTTACAGTTATGGAGGCTAGAAGTCTCCTATTGAAGTGACAGCTGATTCAGTTCCTTGTAAAGCCTCTCTTTCTGGTTTGTAGACAGTCACCTTCTCTCTGCATCTTCATATGCCTTTCCTCTGTGTGCTTTTGAAGAGAGAGAATGCAAGGGAACTCTGGTGACTCTACTTATAAGGACACCAGCCTGATAAAACTTGGGCCTCATCCTTATGACCATTGAACTTTACCTCCCTAAAGACCCTATCTCCAAATTCAGTCACACTGGGATTAGGGCACCAACATATGACTTTGGTGGGGACACAATTCAGTCCATTAAATCATCCAAGTACTTAACATATAAGAATAATAGGAAGAGATGTGCTATGATCCTTGTCTGGCAAAGAAAATCTGCAAGCCCCTCTTTAAAAATCGATATTTTCATAGGTATTTAAGGGATGTGTCATGCAAAAGATCACTGAGTAACCCAATGACTATGTCCTTGACTCTAGCTTTGTTGAAGACAAGAAAATGTCTTATTCTGTACAATAGAAAATCACAATTTTAGGAAGCTAAACAATTATGATTCAGATAAGGGAAGATCTATGACTTCTAGACCATATCTTGAGAGTGATAAGAAATATTTTTTTAACTCATACCACTAAATAGGTTATAATATAGCTAATTCACTGAATACATCGACAAATAAATGAGTATGTTATGATGTGGCACTAGAGGAAAACTAAGAACATTCAAGTATTAATGCTCTGCCATTAGCTCTACATTTAAAGCATTTTCATCTCTTTTTCCCCCTTATTTTTCATTGTTATTGGAGTATAGTTACTTTACATTGTTGTGTTATTTTTGCTGTACAGAAAAGTTAATCAGCCAAATGTATGCATATACCCCCTCTTCCTTGGATTTCCTTCCCATTTAGTCACTATAGACCATTGAGTAGAGTTCCCTGTGCTATACAGTAGGGTCTCATTATTTATCTATTTTATAGATAGCATATATGTATATACATGTATATATGTCAATCCCAACTTCCCAATTTCTTGTTTTTCTTTAAAGCTCATAACATACATCTGAGAAAATTAAACTCAGGATATTATTATATTTTATCACTAATCTAAAAGTAAAAGTTAATATTATCAGTCTATAATATAAAAGTCATTATTTCCTGGAAGATAATTATTCTTTCAATGCTAATTTTTAAAAATTAGTACCTGTTATGTGCCAGGTGTTATCTGAGACATTGTATTAGACCCTAATTGATTCAGCACATATTAACCAACTACTATTTAGTAATCATATACACTTATACATATATTATCTTCTGCAACGTATTTGGCTTTTGTTGAATAAAGTTATATTTTGGTTTTCCAAATTTGAATCAAAAATAAATTAAAACCAAAAAAGCAATCATTAACATTTACTAATCATGTATTTTGTGCAAGGCACAAAAGTTTTTAACACATGCGTTCTCAGTCACTTCAGTTATGTCCAATTCTTGTGCCGCTATGGACTGAAGCCATCTAGGCTCCTCTGTCCATGAGGATCCTCCAGGCAAGAATACTAGAGTGGGTTGCTATGCCCTCCTCCACGGGATCCTTCTGACCCAGAGATTGAACCCACATCTCCTACATCTGCTGCATGGTAGGTGGGTTCTTTACCACTTGCACTAACTTGGAAACCCTTTATCGATTTATAGACTGTCTATATGAAATTTTGATCAACCATTATCTGTAGGCTATATTTTGGGGTTAGAGAACCTACTTCATTTACACATAAATATGAAAATATTGCCACAATGTCTTCCTCACAGTACGTACTTATCAGTGCCCAGGAGTGTCAGAGGTAGTGATGAGGATGACATGAGAAGCATCTAGTGATGGCCACATGGTCTGGTGAACGTTGAAAAACAGCAGAACTGTCAGGAATCTATCATTCCCTTGAGGTGCTCAACCAGTTACCTTCCTTTTGCTCAGTGTCTTCAGTGAAAAGGCATTTGTCTGACCAATTTAACATGCAGCTAACAATTCAATCCACCTGCTAATTCAGGAGACACAAGAGACTCGGGTTCCATCCCTGGGTCGGGAAGATCCCATGGAGAAGTAAATGACAACCCACCCCAGTATTCTTGGCTGGAAAATTCCATGGACAAAGGAGCCTAGTGGGCTACAGTCCATGGGGTCACAAAGAGACAAGACTGAGCACACACACACACAATTCCACAAAGGCTATAAATGACAAACAATTACTTTCTTAGCTCTCTGAAAAGTGCTTTAAACATTGATATCAATCTCACTACTATAAACAAATGACAAAAGACAATTCAATTCAAATGATAGAAGTAAAGGAGTAATCTATTGTCAAATCATTGTCACAGGCAAAGTTTATCACTATATGCAGAATTTGTTCTAGATATAATCCAGGTGGTGCAAGGGGTAAAGAATCTGCCTACCAATGCAAGAGACACAAGAGATACAAGTTTGATCCCTGGGTTGGGAAGACCCCCTGGCAGAGGAAAATGACAACACACACCAGTGTTATAGCGTGGAAAATTCCATGGACAGAGGAGCCTGGTGGGCCAAATACAACTGGGTTGCAAAGAGTCAAACATGTCTGAGCACACACAATTTACAGTTTGAGAGCTTTAACTATTTCTGCTTAATATGTATCCAAAAAATCTCAAATAGTGGTAGATGCCAGGAACAACACAGGACAGGTTCCAGTTGAGAGATTGTCTAGGGAGGAGTTTCATTTTGTAGAGTGATCACCCAGGGCCTTTCCAAAGTAAAGACATATGAGATGAGGCCTAAACAAAAATAGTCAGGAACATATGACATAAGCATTCCAGGTAGGAAAAAGCCCTGAGATGGAAGTGACCATAGAGTATTCGAGAAATAGACAAAAAAACAGTGGCTGGAATGAAGAGAGGAGAGAGGTGGTATGAGTTTAAAGACAAACAAAGACCAGATCTAAGTTCAACGTAAAGCCAGTGTTCAGTTCAGTTGCTCAGTCGTGTCCAACTCTTTGCGACCCCATAAATCGCAGCACGCCAAGCCTCCCTGTCCATCACCCACTCCTGGAGTTCACTCAGACTCACGGCCATGGAGTCAGTGATGCCATCCAGCCATCTCATCCTCTGTCTTTCCACAGTCTCCCCATCTCTTTCCCATGAAGTGATGGGACTGGATGCCATGATCTTCGTTTTCTGAATGTTGAGCTTTAAGCCAACTTTTCACTCTCCTCTTTCACTTTCAACAAGAGGCTTTTTAGCTCCTCTTCACTTTCTGCCATAAGGGTGGTGTCATCTGCATATCTGAGGTTATTGATATTTCTCCCAGCAATCTTGATTCCAGCTTGTGTTTCTTCCAGTCCAGCGTTTCTCATGATGTACTCTGCATATAAGTTAAACAAGCAGGGTAACAATATACAGCCTTGACGTACTCCTTTTCCTACATGGAACCAGTCTGTTGTTCCATGTCCAGTTCTAACTGTTGCTTCCTGACCTGCATACAGATTTCTCAAGAGGCAGGTCAGGTGGTCTGGTATTCCCATTTCTTTCAGAATTTTCCACAGTTTATTGTGATCCACACAGTCCAAGGCTTTGGCATTGTCAATAAAGCAGAAATAGATGTTTTTCTGGAACTCTCTTGCTTTTTCCGTGATCCAGTGAATGTTGGCAATTTGATCTTTGGTTCTTCTGCCTTTTCTAAAACCAGCTTGAACATCGGGAAGTTCACGGTTCACGTATTGCTGAAGTCTGGCTTGGAGTAGTAGTGTAGTAGCCAGTGTAGTATTTTATAAATGATCAGTGTAATTTAACCTATGACAGAAAAAAATTTTGATCACTGTGATTAAAACAATGGACTGGAAGAGGTTCAAGAGTGCTGACAGTGAAATCTAAGCTTGCTCTATCCAATATACATGTGGTTAGTTAAATTTAAATACTTAATAATAAAATTTTTTAAATTTCAGAATCTTGGTCACATTGACCACCTTTCAAGTTCCCAGTGACCACCTGTAGCTAACACTTAGTGGGGCAACAATGATATAGAACGTTTCCATCATCCTTATCTTTCTGTAGAGGTGAGGGATAATGGTGATATTGAAATGCTAGTTAAAATGGAGAGAAATGGATGGATGTGAAATACGGCTTGAAGGTAACGTTTTATTCTATCTATGAACACACCGCTGTTAAAATTAAATGTAAAAAGAACTCTTCTCCCAGGATAGCATTTGATTGTGTCCAATTAAATTATTAAGAAAAATAAAAGTTTTTAAATAAAAAAATTATTTAAAACTAAAATTTCCATCATCCTTATCTTTCTGTAGAGGTGAGGGATAATGGTGATATTGAAATGCTAGTTAAAATGGAGAGAAATGGATGGATGTGAAATACGGCTTGAAGGTAACGTTTTATTCTATCTATGAACACACCGCTGTTAAAATTAAATGTAAAAAGAACTCTTCTCCCAGGATAGCATTTGATTGTGTCCAATTAAATTATTAAGAAAAATAAAAGTTTTTAAATAAAAAAATTATTTAAAAATAAATGTTATTTTATTAAAAAGAGAAGAGAAATTGTGTCATTAAGAAAAAAATATACTATCACACCTATGACTTAAGAATAAATGTCATTCAAGTTATCAGGAGTAGAAAGCTATCAATCTAAAATGACAAAGGGCTTTGGTCCAAAGAGGGTTTCTAGGTTACTCCAGTCTTGTTGTTTGGAATTAAAGCTCAATAGATTTTTGATGACTTGCTCAAGTATTGCATTGCTAAGCACTGGAAACTGAGAGTAGAAAACAGCTCTCCTAAGTTCCACTCAATGCTATTACAATTATATGTTTCTATCTCTATTAGTTGTGTGATCTGGCTATCTGTCATCAGTCTACCTTCCTTAGAGACACAGACAACCTCATTTCTATATCCCCATAACCTATTAAGTATTTAATAACATCTAATATAATTTAATTATGAGTATCCAGTTACCAATGATGAAGAAATAAGAAAAGAAGAACCCATTACAAGGGTTTTTTCATTTGTGTGTCTTCTCTGGAATATATTTCCACTGTATAATCATAAGGGATTTGATTTAGGTCATACCTGAATGGTCTAGTGGTTTTCCCTACTTTCTTCAATTTAAGTCTGAATTTGGCAGTAAGGAGCTCATGATCTGAGCCACAGTCAGCTCCCAGTCTTGTTTTGGCTGACTGTATAGAGCTTCTCCATCTCTGGCTGCAAAGAATATAATCAATCTGATTTTGGTGTTGACCATCTGGTGATGTCCATGTGTAGAGTCTTCTCTTGTGTTGTTGGAAGAGGGTGTTTGCTATGAGCAGTGTGTTCTCTTGGCAAAATACTATTAGCCTTTGCCCTGCTTCATTCCATATTCCAAGGCCAAATTTGCCTGTCCCTCCAGGTGTTTCTTGACTTCCTACTTTTGCATTCCAGTCCCCTATAATGAAAAGTACTTTTTTGGGTGTTAGTTCTAAAAGGTCTCATAGGTCTTCATAGAATCGTTCAACTTCAGCTTCTTCAGTGTTACTGGTTGGGGCATAGACTTGGATTACTGTAATATTGAATGTTTTGCCTTGGAAATGAACAGAAATCATTCTGTCATTTTTGAGATTGCATCCAAGTACTGCATTTTGGACTCTTTTGTTGACCATGATGGCTACTCCATTTCTACTAAGGGGACTAGATCTAATAGATAGAGTGCCTGATGAACCATGGACAGAGGTTCATGACATTGTACAGGAGACAGGGATCAAGACCATCCCCATGGAAAACAAATGCAAAAAGCAAAGTGGCTGTCTGGGGAAGCTTACAAGTAGCTGTGAAAAGAAGAAAAGCAAAAATCAAAGGAGAAAAGGAAAGATATAGGCATCTGAATGCAGATTTCCAAAGAATAGCAAGAAGAGATAAGAAAGCCTTCCTCAGTGATCAATGCAAAGAAACAGAGGAAAACAACAGAATGGGAAAGACTAGAGATCTCTTCAAGAAAATTAGAGATACCAAGGGAACATTTCATGCAAAGATGGACTCAGTAAAGAACAGAAATGGTATGGACCTAACAGAAGCAGAGATATTAAGTAGAGGTGGCAAAAATACACAGAAGAATTGTACAAAAAGATCTTTATGAGCAAGATAATCANACAGGTCAGGAAGCAACAGTTAGAAGTGGACATGGAACAACAGACTGGTTCCAAATAGGAAAAGGAGTATGTCAAGGCTGTATATTGTCATGTTGCTTATTTGACTTATATTCAGAGTACATAATGAGAAATGTTGGATTGGAAGAAGCACAAGGTAGAATCAAGATTGCCAGGAGAAATATCAATAATCTCAGATATGCAGATGACACCACCCTTATGGCAGAAAGTGAAGAGGAACTAAAAAGCCTCTTGATGAAAGTGAAAGAGGAGAGTGAAAAAGTTGGCTTAAAGCTCAACATTCAGGGAACTAAGATCATGGCATCTGGTCCCATCACTTCATGGGAGAAACAGTGAAAACAGTGTCAGACTTTATCTTTTGGGGCTCCAAAATCACTGCAGATGGTGACTGCAGCCATGAAATTAAGAGATGCTTACATCAATGTGCAATAATCATCACAAAAAGAAGCCTCCTACATATTCCTGGTCACTCTCTCCTCATCCCCCACCTCCTTTCTCTGGCAAGCACTAATCTACTTTCTGTCTCTATGGATATGCTGTTTGTGGATATTTTACAAAAATGGAATTATATAATATCTAGTTTAGTGATGACATATCATTTAGTATGATTTTCAATGCCTGTCCATGGCCGGTCAGGTATCAGTACTGAATTCCTTTTTTATTGGTAAATAATAGTCCATTATTTGGATAGGCTATATTTTATTTATCCATTCACTAGTTGACATTTGGATTGTTTCTACTTTTGGCCATTATGAATGATGCCATTATGTTTGTATAATAATTAAAAAAACCAAAACATATGTCCACATTTCTCTTAGGTGTATATCTAGCAGTAGAATTACTGGATGATATGGCAACCCTGTTTGACCTTTTGATGAAGTTCTAGACATTCCCTAAATAGCTTTACCATTTTATATTTTCACCAGTGGTATATGTGGATTTCAATTTCTGCCCATTCTCATCTTGTTGATTACAGCCTTCCCAATGGGGATGGGAAGTTTGACTTTTTGATGGCTAATGATGCTGAGCACTTCTCTGGGTACTGATGATTTCTCCTCAATATTAATTGAAATCCATTCCCTTGGTTATATAAAGCAGGAAAGAAGAAAAACAGAGGATATTGGGAGCACTGTTTAATGACACCAAAACCAGAACTATATGCTTATCAGTTACATATATGGTACACTTCTTGACTCTGAGTGCAGTAGCTGGAAAAGTTTGAAAAGGTAACAGTGAAAGACAATAAATAAAATTACCCATTCTTAGTTTTGTTCTGAGGCAGTCTCCTTAATGATGTCCTCTGCTTGAGAGCTATCTTTTTGTGCTTAAAACACAGAAGCACCCGTGGGGATTTGTGTTGATGTACGGCAAAACCAATACAGTGTTGTAAAGTAAAATAAAGGTAAAAAAAAAAAAAAAAGAAGAAGCAAATGCTGAGATGCATACTACCCTAGCCATGGGTGCCACACACCATCCTCTACAGAAGCCAATTATTCTGGGAAGTGGAATAAGTAAGACTTATTGCTACTCACAGGACAGGAACAAGACTGTATATAGTATAGGCAGTATATTCAGAAGTGAAAGATCTGAGACTAGTGATCCCACGACAACTTTGTGCCAAGATTCTGAATAGGACAACGTTCTTGAGCCCTTACCCATGTCTAGTAGGTGAGGTGCAGACTTGAATAGCAGTCAAAGCAAAAGCAAATAAGAACACAGGGAAGATCTCAGCACTACATGCTCCAACACAGAAACATACAGAAGTCCAGGGAAGGCAGAATAAGAACCGTACATGTAGCAATAACAATCAAGGCTGGTGCTTTTTTGTGGTCAGGGTAGTAATCAGACACAAAGAATGCAGAAGCAGCCCAGACACATCAATGGTAAACCAGCAAAGTTCTTAATATGGTCCAAGAAACAGATAACTTAGGGCTAAGACATAGGAAAATAAATACACATTTTAAAATAGTCAAGCAAGATGATTTGTCTCCAATCATCCCTGGTTAAAACATTTGCTAATGAGAAGAGAATATGATGATTAAAGAAGACTACAACTGTGGTACACAAATTCTAATTGTTAAGTAAACACATCTATTCCCTTTCTGTACTGTGCTTTAAATATAATTTTAAAATATATTTAAGATATTTACATTAGTCCAACATATTACCCTTTTGGTGTCCAGAATGTGACCGGTCTTCAAAAAATTTCTGGGAGTGCATCACAGACATGTTTATAAAAGTAATTATTCTGAATCTGAATAACAAGCAGCAGGATCCACTTGTACAAGATCGCATCCATTCTACTACTCATGGTTTCTTCTTTCTAGCAGAGTACCTGGCTCTCAAAAACTTCATATTATATGACCAGAATGATAAAATGTCAGGCATATGTTTTGTGTGGATGAGCTAGACCTTTGAAATTCACAAACACACATGCATTTTCATCATACATTCACAATAATACAGCATGAGTATATAGATGCATACTGCTTTATAAGAATATCATTAAATTAACCATAGAGATGTTCAGAACATATCAAACATGTCACATGTTTGAAAAGATAATCTACAAATTATTATATTAGGATCATTTTGTGCATCAACTTGTCTGGGCTACGATACCTGGTAGGTTGATCAAGCATTGAAAAAAATTTTTTTTCTTCGATAAAGTCTAGATGTTATTGTGAAGGTATTTTTAAGATGTGATTAATACTTAAATTAGTAGACTTTGAGTAAAGGAGATTATCTTCCATAATATGGGTGAGCCTCATCCAATGAGTTAAAGGCCTTTCGAGCAGATACTGAGGTTTTCAGAAGAAGGAGGAATCTTCCTCAAGACTGAAACATAGAAACCCCACCTGAGATTCTAGCTTGCTGCCTGGCAGAACCAGATCCAAGACTGCAGCCACTCTGGCCTCAGCTTCCAGCCTGTCAGAATATCCTGCCTTATTTGGATTTGTCAGCTTCCACAGTCTTGTGAATCAATTCCTTGAATGAATTTCTCTCTCTTTCTACCTCTCTTTCTTTATCTCTGTCATATTACATATAGAGAAAGGGAAAGAAAGAGATCACCTATGGGTTGTATTTCTCCAGAGAACTCTAATACACATTTTATATTCTCAGTTAACTGTCATCACCAAAACCCCTTATTTTCAATCCTAGAGACTTGCCTGTATAGAGTTAGTAATTTTCTTTCCATACATAAGAATAGTAATAATAAGTTCTATATTTCCCAATCAATAAAGATAATAAAAATTAGTCCCTAACATCCATGAGATGCTCTGAGGATAAATGGAAAAACATAGAAATTCATTCTGCAGTCTCCAGGGGCAAATTATTTAATATGAATAAAAAGTATTACCACATTACTCAAATACATATAAATGATCTAAACTTCATATCAAATAAAAATCAAATATTTCCATAACACTAGTATGCTGGAAATTGTACCGGTAGGAAAAGCGGGAAAGAACCTGAATATCATGAATTATTCATCTGTGGTATTTAGATGACTTGATAAAGGAATATGACTTAGGCTGTTTGTTTTCTATATCTAAGAAGAACCTTAAGAATAATATAAATAAAAGTAAAGGGACAATGGTGGCTGTAAATGTTAATTAAGGCATTTAAGAATTAGGAAAAGTTACTAACTTGATAATGATTAGAAACAATTGTTCCTCATGAGGCTAGAGTTAAAATTCTACTCTGTAGATTAATGTGCATCTGAATATTACATTTTTTCCCCTGAAAATGAATGTTAGTAATCCAATAAATTGGGTTATCATTCACCTAGCTTTCTACTGTGGGTATGGAAGAGAACCATTGAAATTCTTCAAACTTATGAGTCCATAATTACATTGCAAAGAAATCACACACACACACACACACACACACACACACACACACACTCTTTCTCCTCCATGAATGGATATCTGATAGATTTCTCATATAAAACATTCTAATTTGTGGCACTGTTTATAATAACCAGGACATGGAATCAACCTAGATGTCCATCAGCAGATGAATGGATAAGAAAGCTGTGGTACATATACACAATGGAGTATTACTCCGCTATTAAAAAGAATACATTTGAATCAGTTCTAATGAGGTGGATGATGCTGGAGCTGATTATACAGAGTGAAGTAAGCCAGAAAGAAAAACACCAATACAGTATACTTACACATATATATGGAATTTAGAATGATGGTAATGATAAACCTGTGTGCAAGACAGCAAAAGAGACACAGATGTATAGAACGGCCTTTTGGACTCTGTGGGAGAGGGAGAGGGTGGGATGGGTTGGCAGAGTGGCAGTGTAACATGTGTGATATCATAAGTGAAACGAATCGCCAGTCCAGGTTTGATGCAGGATGCAGGATGCTTGGGACTGATGCACGGGGATAATCCAGAGAGAGGGTGTGGGGCGGGAGGGGGGAGGTGGGGGTCGGGATTGGGAGTTCATGTACACTCATGGCTGATTCATGTCAATGTGTNGGAGAGGGAGAGGGTGGGATGGGTTGGCAGAGTGGCAGTGTAACATGTATGATATCATAAGTGAAACGAATCGCCAGTCCAGGTTTGATGCAGGATGCAGGATGCTTGGGACTGATGCACGGGGATAATCCAGAGAGAAGGAGTGGGGCAGGAGGGGGGAGGTGGGGTCGGGATTGGGAGTTCATGTACACTCGTGGCTGTTTCATGTCAATGTATAGCAAAACGAATACAGTATTGTAAAGCAAAACAAACTAAAAAATAAAAATTAATTAAAAAAAATATTTCAAGGAAGCTTCCTGGGTGACTTACTGGTAAAGAATCCACCTGCCAGTGCAGGAGAAACAGGTTCAAATTCTGATCCAGGAAGATCCTGCATGCTGCAGAGCAACAAAGTCTGTGTACCATGACTATTGAGCCTGTGTTCTAGAGCCCATACTGCAATTACTGAGCCCACATGGTGCGGCTACTGAAACCTGCACATCCTAAAGCCCATGTTCTGCAACAAAATAAGCCTTTGCAATGAAAAACACATCACAACTAGAGAGTAGCCCTGACTCACCTCAACTAGAGAAGGCCTGGGCAACATAAAAGACACAGAACAGCCAAAAATAAATAAATGAATAAATAATAACTTCTGTAAGAGTTTTGAAAAAGTACTTAGATAGAGGTGAGCAAATGGGAGTACATCTGGAGAGCTTCCTTTTTTTAGCATGAAAGTCTCAGGGTAGTTTTCTGAGAGAAGGTGACACTGAATTGAGACAAAAGGACTAGTGGAAGGCAGAGCTACCTGTCAAAGGTAGCCAGGGTGTGTGTGTGTGTGTGTGTGTGTGTGTGTAAAAGGGGCTTATAAGCAAAACAGCCAACATATGAAGAGGCTTGAAAGACAGGGATCACATCACAGTTTGGTAACTGAATATTTCAGGATGGATAAACCCTATTCTGAGACAGCAGAATGGCAAGATTCATAGCCAGAGAGGTCAACAGTGGCTAGAACATGAAGGTCTCCCATGCATGCTGTAGTGTAGGACTTTATTCTAGGGGCAGTCAGGAGTCACTGAAGGATTCCAGGACAAAGAGATAAGGCCAAGTATCTACTTTGGAAATATCACTATGCATTTTAAGAACACAACCAAAACCCTGCTTGCTTGTGGACTGCGTATCCAGTATTAACATCCTATTTCACTATGCTTCCCAAGCAAACTCAGCACTCAGAATTCTCCCAAATCTCTTTTCCTGTGTTCCTAATTTCAGCTAATAACTTCACCATTCAACCTTGTTATTGAGACAGAAAACTTGGAATTACCTTCAAATTGTCCTTTCCTTGTATCTAATCAGACACTGCAATATACAAATAATACATTTTCTGTCTTGCTTTTAAACTGAACAACCAATACTGCAGTTTAAACCATATTTTATATCTTTCCCATCCATTCTTCCCAAATGCTTCCAGAAATGTTCTGTGAAGATGAGAAGTAGATCATTTTGCTACTCTTGAAAAGGCCCCAAATGGCTTCCTAGGGCTTATGGAATCAAGCCCAAATGTCTTATCATATTTAAGATCCCTCAAGTCTTGCCCTAGGGGTCCTTTCTAAACCTACCTCCTATTACATACACCAGATTTCATGTCCTGTATCCTAAGACATAACAAACTCTCCACACAATGCTCATATGAATTGACTGTGTTCTTTCCTTGCTTATGATTATTTTCAACTCCTTGCAATATTTGCAAATTCTATTTATTCTTTGTTTTCCAGCACAAAAACTACCTTCCCCACTCTCTGGAAGCATTTGTTAATGTTCTGATTTGAGTTGAACTGACTGTTGCTGTGCACTTTTAAAGAATTGACTTAGGATTCTCTTCGGATTTTCTTGGTACTTACTTCAGTTTGGTGATTTTTATCACAGGTCACAAATTGTAAGCCAGGAGAGGCAAGCTAGAGTTAGTCCACTTTCAACCTCGTTTGACTGGCCCAAAGTTTTCAATAAAATAATAAGGCTTTATGTCTTACCTGGACATGTGCTCTCCAGATCCCAATATTTGTTTAGATATTTACCCTTTATCAACTTGGCCTTGGATGACTAAGTCATCACTGGGGCAATGAAGTTGTATTGATAAGACTTTGGTTGTAAAAAGGCATGAAATATCATCAGAATGAAATTAATATACTAATAAAATAAACAGCTACATAATAATGAGATAATATTAGAAATTCAAGTTATATCCATGCAGGAACTTATTTCTTTTTCAAATTTCACAAATTACCTCACAGATAAGTGCCTGATGCAAAGAAAGAAAATCTCGGGTCAGCAGAGACGATCATTTTTAATGTGGGGTGGTAATGAAATTTATGGTCTGTCTAGATGACCCAGTACCTTTCTAAATCAAAATATATAATGACTTACTCATAGTAACAGCCTTGCAAATGAGAGGACAAGAGGGGTGATGGGCAGGGTGTGTGTGTGTGTGTGTGTGTGTGTGTATAGAATTATAATTCTAGACCCCTCTGAATAATCAAATTGTGGTATAAAATCTAGAAGAGGGATATCTTGACATGAGAGTCAGGAAATTAGGGGAGTGGTTGTTTTGATTTTAAGGTCACTATATTGAGGTATAATCGATGTATATAAAATTCTATGTATTTTATATATACTACTCAATGAGTTTGGATAACCTCAATATAAAGTGAAACCATCAATATAAAGGCCATAAACATATTCATCAACCTCCCAACTTATCCTTGAAATTAGATTTTTACTGCCTATTCTTTAATTCCCTTCAGCAAGTCATTTTACCTTTATGAGATTGTATTTTTCTTAGGCATAATCTAGTTAGAATTATGCAAGGAATGAGGAAGATAATATGCAGTGATTATATAATATGTAATGTAAGACTTCAAAGTTAGCATATAGGATAAAAGTCACATGCCATTAAAACTGCCCTTGCGTGTGTGATCAGTCACTCAGCTGTGTCCAACTCTTTGTGACCTCATGGACTGTCGTCCTCCAAGTTCCTCTGTCTGTGGAATTCTAAGGCAAGAATGGGTTGCCATTGACAATTCCCTAGACTCCTTACTTTAAACTAACACACTTCACAAAGTCTCCAAAATGGAAGGCAAGCCCTTCAGGGTGAGTACAGTAATCTGTTAGAGTATAAGGAAAAGATAATGAAATGTCCATTTAAGTTTCATTTATATCCCATCTCCTAAATTTTATCTGTTTTAGCACATTTAATGTATGCAATGTACTAATTCAGAAATGTATGTACATAATTTACAAATAAGTATGCATATTTTGGTAGTTTTGCTAAGGTTTAAATTTCACTCATAGGAATATGTATTCTAAATTAGTTGTGAAATACTGTTTTACATCATTCTCCATGGTTGAGCACTGGATGAAATAGTTGATTTTTGTTTTAGAACTATGTTATATTAGACTCACATTTTCCACCAAAAAGCTCACTGAGAATGGAGATATACTCACACTATCAGAGGAAATAGGAATGAAGACTGATTGAAGGAGTAGCGGGAATATGTCTCCCACTTCATGTCTTTCTGAAACATATATTGAGTGGAGTAGCGAGTTCATGCCATTTTAATTGTTACTATTATATATCTATCTCTTTTCTTTTACTTTTTCTGCCTCTCTCAAGTAGCACCCAAAACTTAAAGAGTTGATTCTGTCATAAGTGAAATGCAAAAATGTCCTTCTTTTTCTAAATTACCATGTATAAAAATGCTTTGAAAATCATAGTGTTATACAAATGTGAAATATGTATTCATAACTGACACACACAAATTACATGAAAAACAGCAAAGAAAAAAGGATCAATGAAGACACAGAGAAATATTTTAACACATTTTTCTGGTTCCCTTGAAAATAAAAGAAAGGAAGAAGACCTTCCCTCTTATATTCCTTCATCAAAATGAATAACTCAGATGAAATTTATGGCCTGTCTAGACGATCCAGTAGCAAGAAATCTAGAATAGGAAAACAGAGAGGAAAGGTCACTCCACTTCATTATAATTTTCCAAGTTTACCTCGCCTCTGTAAGGCTAACAGTAAAAAAAAATCATCATTCCCTAAAGTGAAACCTAACCTGATTGAAAAAGGTCATCATACTTGTGTGTAATGTGAACCTGGCATACTCCACCTGGCTGATTTTAGGCATTTTCCTATCCATTAAGTGTAACTGAATATATTGTGTAACATGTGCATGCAAGTTTTATGCACACAGATAGGAAATCCTTTAAAACAGGCAATAAGGTACTGCTCATCATATTCCCTTTGAAGCAGTGGTGTAAGTTGAACAAATTACAGGATTCTAAAGTGAGAGGTGTGCTGACATGGATATTTGTAGTAAAGAATGGCAAAAATTCATAGACTAAATTTGATATCTATTGCTTAAAAAGTCAAAATATTATAAGTTCTCATCATCAAATATATTCAATTGTAGTTATACATTTGCTATTAACAGATATATTGATCATTTTAATTTTTTACTACATATTTGTTTTCCATTCATGGATGTAATTTTTATTTATCTTATTTGTAACTTTTGTATCCTTATCTTAAATTATGATAAATTATTAGGGAAAAAACCTTATTGATAATAAAGAATTCTAAAAAGCATAGCCACAATGGGACATTTGCTTAAAAATAGGCAGTAAATAAAGCATGCATCATTCTAAAACACTGGAGCAGTTAAACTCATCATACAAAATAAGAAGGCAAGTCTTTCTAAATTGCAGGCCTGGATTTGAGGACAGCTAAAATTCAACAGGAAGTAATCCAAATAAGTGGACAAATAACAAAATTCTTATTTAAGTCAAGATGGTATTATCATATCCATAAAGTGATATAAATTCTGGTTTTGTAATACCTATTTAAATTTTAGGCTATTAAATTTTACTTTATGTTTTTAGTCTTAATCCTAAGTGAATGTACTATTCTCAAGCCATAGATCAACTTAATTTCATGTCATCAAAAAAATTATCTACTTAAAGTGTCCTTTCACTACATATAAGGAGTGCATTTCTTATCAGTCATCTCTGCAAAAAGCACCACAATATTGCAAAGTAATTAGTGTCCAATTATAATAAATTAATTTTTAAAAGAGAAAAAATGTTTGAATTTTTAGTTTTATGTATAATCAAAGTCTGAACTCTAGTTCTCCCAACACTTAACGCATTTATACATAGAGTAAAATTTAGCATATTAGAATTGTCCCTGCCAGGTATGCTGAAAGTCACTATAGTGTTTAAAAAAAATGACCATTTTATGTGTGCTGTGTCACTTCAGTCGTGTCCAACTCTTTGAGACTCCATGCACTATAACCTTCCAGGCTCCTCTGTCGATGGGATTCTCTAGTCAAGAATACTGGAATGAGTTGCTGGGCCCTCCTCCAGTGGATCTTAGCAAGTCAGGATCAAATCCACATCTTTTATGTCTCCTGCATTAGCAGGTAGATTTTTTACCACTAGCGCCACTTGAAAAGCCTGGACTGTTTTATACAAAGAAATAATATCTTCATAACTAATATATAACTTTAGTCATTGCTATGATGCTTACCCAAACAGTGCAATAAACTAAAGGTCAAACGGCTAATATTTCTAATGTATGAACAATTACATCATTCATAAGGGAGAGAGTGTGCCAGATATCTTTGAAGATGGCACATGATGGTTCTCACCTCTTAATGTTTATGTTCCCCTGTAATCTCTCCCTCTTTGAATAGGGTCACCTTTTATAACCAATAATATATTGCAGAAATGACAGAGACTTCTCAGACTAGGTCATGAACAGCTTCTATGGGGTTCTCTTGAATCACTAGTTCTGGGGAAAGTCAACTGTCTTGTTATAAAGATGTCAAGCAGTCCTATTTAGAGATCTATATAGTGATTAACAGACACTTTCTGTCAGTATCGGGTGCTTCCCTGGTGGCTCAGTAGTAAAGAATTCACTTGCCAAGGCAGGAGACTTGGGTTTGATCCCTGGGTTGGGAAGATTTCCTGGAGAAGGAAATGACAACCCATTCCAGAATTTTTGCTTGGGAAATCCCATGAACAGAGAAATCTGGTAGGCTGCAGTCCATGGGGTTGCAAGAGAATTGGACAAGACAATGACTAAATAACATCTGTCAATAAGAGTCACCAGTTTGTGGAGCATGGGAGTGAGCCGTCTTAGAAGCTGATCCTCCAGTCCTAGTCAAGCCTTCAGAGGATCAGCACCAGGTTACATTTGATGAGAACCAGGTGAGAGACCCTGAGCCATACCCCACTAGGAATTCCACCAGGAATGCTCCTGGACTCCTGATCTAGACATACTGAGATAACAAAAGCTTACTGTTTGAAGTTGCTAAATTTGGGGTTGTTACTTAGCAACAGAAAACTGATAATGGCAATGTAAACAAAGGACAGAACATAGGTTGAGAGGCTGACAAAGGTAAAATGTGTCCTGATAGCATCTTTTATGTGAGTGCTCTTAGACAAGTTAAGTTTCTTATGTTTTAGTTTTGTCATCAGTAAACTGAAAATAATAAATCATACCTCAGAGAGGTCTGAAGAATAAATGAGATAGAATGTAAAGGTCCTGGGAAGTAACTTATCCTTGGTAATGTTTCTTCCTTGTCTTTAAATTGTGCTTAATTTTGCAGGATCTTTTTTTTTTTTTTCTTAAGTTTTCAAGCAGATTATTCTCAGTGCACAGAAGAGGATTTTACAGGATATGGTACAACTATAGGCAAAGATAAGATTAGAGATGATCAGGTATTTCCTATTTGTTTGTGTTTATTTTCTCATATTTATCTGAGTGAAAATCTGGCTTTGAAAACCTTGACTTAAGCAAGATGAATTTTTATAAACATCTCTTAAAGTACATGAGCTTCCCAGGTGGTGCCAGGGGTAAAGAATCCACCTGCCTATGCAGGAGCTGCGAGAGACACGAGTTTGATTCCTGGGTCAGGAAGATCCCCTAGAGTAGGAAATGCAACCCACTCTAGTATTCTTGCCTGGAAAATTCCATGGACAGAGGAGCCTTGTGGGCTATGGCGTAGCAGAGAGTTGGGCATAACTGAGCATGTACACACAAAAGTATATGAAGGGAGTAAGTTATTTCTGAATATTTTTCAAGCCTCAAGTATAAAAGGAAATAAAACTAGAAAATAAAACTTCTCCAGATCTTGTAAAAACTCTGCTCTGTTCCAAGAGAGTCTCTGACATCCTCTTGCTTCTGTTAACAACCTTGAGGTCAAGAAAACAACCTGAAAACATGCTATATCTGTTTCTTTTCCATCTAGTTACCTTGACTCCATTATTTCTGTGTCTTTGACTAAACCAACTGAGAAAGTATAAGTGAGTGTTTCTATGTTCAGTCTTATTTTGCTGACTGATAAGTTACCTGAAATGCCTTTATCCTGGCATTTAACATTGACATTTCAAATTAAGTTTGATAGATCCTGAGGTCCCATGACCATACTATGTGTCACAGAATAGAGGTTAAATCCATGAACTCCATCTGAATATTTGTAAGACTTCTTGGGTTCAAATTCCAGCTCTGTCATTAACTATAGACTTGGGCAAAGTACTTATTATAAATACACTGTGCTTTGATTTCTCTTCAGCAAAAGGTAAGGATAAAAATATTATCTTTCTTATAGGTTTGTTCTGAAAATAAAATGGGTTAATGTTAAATAGCAAGTGCTTATCACATAGATAGCTTTTCATTTTGATAAAATAAATATTTTAAATGTCCTGGCCCCTGAAGGTAGCATGGTAGATGTACTTAGTGAGTGTAACAACAATCATTCGACCAGCAGAAGTTTTCTTTGTCTCACTCCCTATATATATTCACATTTGCTTTTTTGTAATTTTGAGAAGATAGATTTATATATTCTAGTGGTATTTGAGAATTTGGATATTTCTTCAAATACAACTCTAATAAATGGTAAATGTATGCTTCATTCTTAAATAAAACATATATTTGCCTTTGAAAGTGCATTTGATTTTCACAGCTGCTAGATTTTTTTCTGTGAATGAGTGTATTAGGGAAGGTCTCTTATTGGGGAGAATTAATCAACCTATTTTAGCAGCGGTTCTAAACTCCTTTGAAAAGTTATAGTCCATCTCCTTACTTGAGAAAAAAAAAAAAAAAAACACTGAAGCTACAACTGCAGACACCATTGGCTCTTTTCTGTCTTTGGTATAGGCCAAGCAAGTGGGATGAGGATTTTTGTAGTCTTTTTGACAATGGTCACTGAATTTAGGAAAGTGGAAGAGAGAGATATAGCAAAAAAAAAAAAAAAAAGAAGAAATAAAATGGACTTTAATAAAGGAGTTCTCACTTGTGCTACTAAGAATAATCCTGCTCATTAACCTTTCAGAAAGGCATGACACAGTTTCAAAAGTGAATTTGAAAGATACGTAAAATAATTTAAGCTACTTTTTTAAAAGTGTGCTTTGTGGAGAACCAGGGATGGGGGAAGGAATTACAAGGACATCCTAATGGAAGGGGGGCTCTGAGGAGATAGAAATGAGATTCCATTCACCCCTACTTTCACAGATATTACTTAGTGGGCTTTCAAATAGAATTATATTTGAACAAAGGGTTTCATAATTTTCAAAGGATTGAGAACCATGCTTCTAGATGTTTACCTCTATTGATCATCACAAACTGAAAACTTCTTAACCTGGATTATCAGAATCTGAGGAAGGTTATATTGCATAAATCTTGTAGGATTGGGATGAGGGTGACCACAGATGAGTTTATCTAATTTTAGGTATATAAAAACATAGGGGAGCTTCCAAAAGCCATCAAGATTTCAAATTAATAAAAATAATAATTAATTAGCAAAAAGAATTAGAAATTAAGTAGCCCAAATTGTAGAAGAGATTGCATATAAAATAACTGCAAAAAAATTTTAGGTGAATCCACTATCAGTTATCCAAAACAAATGATAGTTATGGGGATATCTTTTATTGTTTTATTGTTAAGGCTGATGTTGAAGGAGAATATTTCCCATAAATCCTCTCTTGATTACAGTTTAAGAAACAAAGTACCTACTCATGTCACATCCATTTTCATCCATTGTGGCAACATCTAAGTTCTTATGTGATTTTAGGCTTCCCTGGTGGCTCAGAGGTTAAAGCGTCTGCCTCCAATGCGGGAGACCCGGGTTCGATCCCTGGGTTGGGAAGATCCTCTGAGAAGGAAATGGCAATCCACTCCAGTACTCTTGCCTGGAGAATCCCATGGACTGAGAAGCCTAGTAGGTTACAGTCCACGGGGTCGCAAAGAGTCGGACACGACTGAGCGACTTCACCTCACCTCACCTCTGTTCAGACACTTAGCTGTAATTAGCTATGAGACATGACACCTAATAAACCCCGTATGTTTATGTTGAACAGTATGGCATTGCCAATATTTAGCCTTTTTGACTGAAAACAATGTAAATTTCATATGGTCCAAACTAACATTTTCTAAATATATCCCCTCCTTAATTTTAAAGCCATTATATATATATATATATATATATATATAAAATAGATGATATCCTCTCCTCTGTATTATATCTTCCATTTAATCCACAGGGATCCCATACTTCTTTGCTGGCTTGATAAGAATAGGTGAAGAGGTCTGAATGAGCCCACCAGTTAAAAGTAAAGAGAAAGTCCTTAAGTCTTGTCTTCTCTTGTTCAACAGCTCTTGCTAAGGCTTTCAGAAGCACCTCAAGGGGACAATCATATAGAGCTGATGTTAGAGTAGCCCTAAAATCCCCTTTGTTAGTCCTTCAACCATGCAGTTTATCCCTCTACAGTCCCTTTAGTGATAGAATACCTGAAATGCCATATTCTATAAAAACAAAATGTTAAAATGTCTTGAGGGAGAGGGAGGCAGGTAAAAGGGTTAGGCTGATCAAGGAAGCCAGGCAGAGTCAGCAGCTCTGATTGCTTTTGGAGTGCTCTCATGGAGGCTGGGCCCAAGTCCTTTAAGAGCTGGTTTATTTCCCAAGTAAACATGGTTTCCAGAAAGAGCAATGGTGTGCTGGCTCTGAAGGGAGAGGTAGAAATGAAAGGCATCAGTGATGGGGGATTTGCTGGCATTTCTGAGATCATATAAACCAAAGTGGACTTTTCTTCTGGATGCTATTAGCTACTCATCCCTCCCACGTGGGCCTCTTGTGCCCTAGAGAAGGCTGCTAAGAAGCATTCAAGCCAGTTAAAGAACTGCTTAAAGTAAATATCTGAAACACAAACACATTAGCTCAAAGTGCTTGAAACAAAGTAATAATCACAAAGTCCTTACTTCTTCTCCCCTTTGTACCATTCAAAGGCCGGAGGCGGCACACCTGCACCTTCGCATCTTATCAATCCACTGCGTCCGGGGGCCACGGTGCCAGATTTAATTTCCTGAATTGTAGGAGCAACTGAAAAAGAAACAAAGAAAGAAAGAAACTGGTGAGTTAGTTAAAATAATCTTCAACAGAAATATAGCACACATATTTTTATTCCTTCTATATTCAAAGCAATCTTATGCCTGATAGACCAATGCATCACATTTTCAGTGTTTTAGCTTCTCATATGAGACTAGTCATTTTCAGCTTCATTTTTCAAGTTGGACAATAGACAAATGTTCCTAGGGAGTGCAGAATAAATGCAATACATTTTGGCCTTGCTTCCTTTTGGAAAAATGGCATTGTTGAGGGGAACACTTCATCTGTACTCCAGTCAAACTACACTTCAATAATAGCTTTCATTCACTGAGTGACAGCTGGGAGCCAGTCATGGTGGCTCCCTGCTTTATGTTCATGATTTCCTCACAGTAATGCTCTAAGCTAGATGGCATTATCCCAATTTTAAAAATGTGAGAATTGAAACTCAGAGAGGTTAAATAATATGTCTGAGGTCACACAGCTACTTAGCTGCAAAGTTTGGATTTCACGTCAGGCATGTTGACTCAAAGTCTGAACTCTTCCTATTCTGTTTTTCCTTACTCCCTATCATGTTAGTGATTTCTAAAAATGTGTTTCCCTTCTACCTGGAATGCTATCCTTTCTCATTTCCACAGATTCAAGGCCCAAATTTTGGGGTCACCATCTCCTTACTCTTCCTTGCTGCTCTGGCAGGAAATAGCTCTCCTTTTTTCAGAATAGTTTCTCTAAATCTCTCATAACATACACTTTGTGTCTTGTAATGATGGATACACCAGGCTTCCTTGTCAGCTGCCTAAAGACAGGATACATATCTGATTATCTGTTTATTCAGCGGTCAAAGCACAGTGCCTGGCACAAAATGATGCTTAAAAATATTCATTGTAGCATAGAAGAAGGGAATGGCTACTCACTCCATTATTCTTGCCTGGAGAATTCTATGGACAGAGGAGACTGGCAGGCTTACAGTCCATGGGGTCACAAAGAGACAGATGAGACTGAGGGATTAACATCTACATATATGTATATATGTTTGCTGGAGAAGGAAATGGCAACTCACTCTAGTATTCTTGCCTAGAGAATCCCAGGGACAGAGGAGCCTGGTGGGCTGTGGTCTATGGGGTTGCACAGAGTCAGACATGACTGAAGCGACTTAGCAGCAGCAGCAGCATATATATTTGTGTGTATGTATGTATATGTAGACACACACATAAATATTGTGTTTATTTCTCTGTGAGAACCCTGAATAATATATGGAGCCAAAGGATGGAAGATTAGATAGGACCCTTGAGGGCAATTTTAAGGACTTGGTTTCTACTCTGAATGAGATGGTGAACCACTACAGAGGGGGGACATAATCTGGCTTTTGTTTTAAAAGTATCACATCACTCAGGCTGCTGTGTCGAGAAAAGATTATCATGAGGCCAGGATGAAAGCTGCTGTAGTAAGTAAGGCAAGTGATGTTGGCAGCTCAGACTACAGTGGTAGCACCTGAGGTAGTGGAAAGTTACTGCCTTTGAGGTATGTTGTGAAGTTGGAGCCAACAACTCCAGGATTTTTTGACAGATGTTAAAAAAAAGAAAGAAGGTGATTTTATTTGGCTTAAGTAGAAGGTTAGAAATACCCATTGACTGAGATGGGTTCAATAGTTAAGTAGATGAGTTTAGGAGTTGTACACATAAGCCATTTTATTTAAAATATTTTCACTGCCTTTAAAACTCTATTTTTAAATCCTCCTAAATCTGCTTACTCATGTTTACTCCCCCCTCTATTGACAATCACTGATTTTTTTAATTGTATTAATAAGTAAGTAAGTAAATCACTCAGTCGTGTCCGACTCTTGTGACCCCGTGGACTGCAGCCCACCAGGCTCCTCAGTCCATGAGATTCTCCAAGCAAGAATACTGGAGTGGGTTGCCATTTCCTTCTCCAGGGGACCTTCCCAACCCAGGGATCGAACCCGGGTCTCCCACATTGGAGGCAGACGCTTTAACCTCTGAGCCACCAGGATAGTTTTGCCTTTTCCAGAATGTTATGTAGCTGGGGTCATATAACATGTTTCATATGTTTCATATTGGCTTGATACTGGCTTCTTTCACTTAGTAATATGCTTTATTAAGTTTATTTAACTTTTCTCCATGTCTTTTCATTTCATTTTAGCACTAAATAATATTTCACTGTCTGTATGTACCACAGTTTATTTATCCATCCACCTGCTAAAGAATTTCTTGGTTGCTTTAAGCACTGGCAATCACATGGAAAGCCACTATAAACATCCATTTTTCTGTGTGGATGAGTTTTCGACTCCTTTGGGTAAATACCAAGAAGTATAATTGCTAGATTACAGGATAAGAATATGTTTAGGTTTGTAAGAAACTTACAAACTGCCTTCCAAAGTTTGCATACCTACCAACTATGTATGAGAATTCCTGTTGTTCCATGTTCTCATCAGCATTTGGAGTTAGTGTTTCAGATTTTGTTCATTCTAATAGGTTTGTAGTGGTATCTCTATTTTAATTTGCATTTCACTGAAGAAGGCTGAGTGCCGAAGAATTGATGCTTTTGAACTGTGGTGTTGGAGAAGACTCTTGAGAGTCCCTTGGACTGCAAGGAGATCCAACCAGTCCATTCTGAAGGCGATCAGCCCTGGGATTTCTTTGGAAGGAATGATGCTAAAGCTGAAACTCCAGTACTTTGGCCACCTCATGCGAAGGGCTGACTCATTGGAAAAGACTCTGATGCTGGGAGGGGTTGGGGGCAGGAGGAGAAGGGGACGACCAAGGATGAGATGGCTGGATGGCATCACTGACTCGATGGACACGAGTCTGAGTGAACTCTGGGAGTTGGTGATGGACAGGGAGGCTGGCGTGCTGCGATTCATGGGATCATAAAGAGTTGGACACGACTAAGCAACTGAACTGAACTGAATGACATGATGTGAAGTGTCTTTTTATGTGCTTATTTGTCATCTATACATCTTCTTTGGTCCACTTTTTACTTCAGTTGTTTATATTATTTTTTATGGAGTTTTAAGTATTCTTTATATATCATGGATAACAGTCTCTTATCAGATGCATCTTTTGCAAATATTTTTCAGTCTGTGGCTTGTCTTTTCGTTATCTTGATAGTGTGATTCACAGAGCCAAAAATTCTAATCAATTTATCAACTATTTTTTTTTTCCATGAATTATGCCTTTGGTATCTAAAAAGTCATCACCAACTGCAAGGTCATCTAGATTTTTCCTATTTTATTTTTCCAGTTTTGTATGCCTCTATTTTTCCATAAACATTTTCTTTTCTATCAGTCTACATTTAGCATAGTACATATTTCAATAACACTATGAAAAAGTTCAATATAACAGGAACCTGGAATATGCAAATACTAATTCATTCAGACAAAAGACTTGACTAAGTGTGCACCTTGGATGTATTTTAAGTTTCTTTAGAAAGCAATAAAAAGGTACAGAGTTTAATGATTTTTCAATATGTAGTGAATATAAAAACTGTAAACACTCTTCCAAAAGAACATTGTCTTTCCTTTTAAAAATACCTGAGCAGATTAATCATTTTTTGTTAAGGGTGATACTTTACTTTGAATTTATAGCACCTCTGTTTCTCTATGGTATTTTCAGTTTTAATAGTAGACTCAATTAGAAAGATATTTGAAAAGAAATATTTTTATAGATGTTTTGCTAATAACTTGGCAAAAAATAACTTGAGAAGTTTGAATAAGGAAATGAAAGAATATACATAAGCACATTTATATATACACAAATACAAACACATACATACTCTCTAATTCAACATGAAGCACTATTTAATAAGTTTTAACTTTGTGAGGTAAAGATGCACACCCCCTCTTATAGAGCAATATCAATACAAAAGTATCTATAAATAAAAACCCACTTATTGTCAATTATTATGACACTGTTTTGCTTGTAAGAGATATAGGTAAGATTGTATTTTCACTCTGTTCTCACAGACTTTCATGTATTTCTTTCTCTGTCACACTATGAGGCCATAATCTTTTATGATATCCAACTATTATTGAAGATGAAATAACATATGCAACAGGAGATCCATCACAAGTTTCTATTGAAAACCTAGCTAGTTTAATTACTCCCTTGTCTGTCAAGGGGGCCATGACTCATTACAAACAAAGCCATGAAATCCAGAACATGGCCTGAAAACCCAGGCATAATGAACCTAAATAAAAATCTAATTTGTCATTAAAAGCCTTTTATGCAGTACAGTGAGCATATGGCTCAACACTTGGTAAACACACAAGTTAAAGGGACATGATCATGTCGTCTAGAGGGTTCACAGGCTGCTGAAATGGACACTGAAAAACAGAAAAACACTAAAATGACATATGGAAGTCTCCATAAAGAATGAAATAGGAATTCACACTGTGAGTAAGAAAAGGTCCTGAGAGTGTTTCATGTGTTAGAGAATTAAAGGGCCATGGGGTGTAAGTAATCAATATGGAGAGGGATGTCTCAAATGCATTTCATTTTGAGGCTAAAATTATAAACTTAAACTTGAAAACTGTATTGATTTTTCTTTGGGACATGAATGAACCCTTATGTATATTATTCTGCCTTTTTTGAAAATGACTGTACAAGAGAAAGTGGATCTACCACTTTATTTATTCTTCATTCCTTCATCAAACAACAGGTACTTTTATTGAAGACTACATTAATAAAAAATATAACATCCCTGGCCTCATGAGACTAAGATTCTTGAGTTTGTATGCATACCTGTACATGAATGTGCAAACAGTAAGTAAACAAACAGTAAGGGAGTGATACAAACTAAGATGGAAATTGAGCAAGATGAAAGAAAAAGGAATGCAAGGTGGGTTATTTTATGCGGTGGAGTTACAGAGCTACTTATTGATAAAAGAGATTTGAGCAGAGAATTAAATGATGTGAGGAAAGAAATCATGTGGTTTTCTATAGAAAATTATTAAAATAAAAGAAAAAAAGAAAACTCAAAGACCTTGATGGGAAATCACTGAGGTAGAAATATGCTTAACAGGTTTGAGGAGCAGCAAAACAGTCAATGTGACCTGAGCAGATTAAGTGAGCAGAAGAATCCAGAAGAGAAGGTTGAATAGGCAGCTGGAACTCAAATTCGGAGGGTCTGGTAGTTGATGGTAAAGCTTTGAATTTTATTCTAAGAAGATGCGGTTGTGAAGATTTTGAGCAGATGTATGACATGAGTTGATTACATTTTATACAGATTTTTGGCCACTGT
Organism: Aepyceros melampus; assembly: GCA_006408695.1. Lineage (NCBI taxonomy): Eukaryota > Metazoa > Chordata > Mammalia > Artiodactyla > Bovidae > Aepyceros > Aepyceros melampus. The sequence continues at coordinate 67,923 of SJXQ01007033.1, forward strand.
ATGGAACATGGTCTGCATAGAGGCAGGAGAGGAAACTGGCAGAACGGCTAGAAGCCTGTTGTAGTAATCTTTAGGATGATGAGAAAATCACTGGCCAATCCATAGAAAAGGCAGGAATTGAGAGAAAGTGTAATTAAATAGATCATTGGTCACATTGGACTTGAGTCAACTCATTTTAGTTAACTGGCAGTGAGAAGACATGTTTAGTGAAATTCCAAGTTTACACCATTCTGAATCCTATTACTTTGTACAAATAGGAGTTCTATGGCCACCGAAATGTCTAATCAAACCCAATAGTTTTCTTTTCTAGAGCATATCTCAGAGATTGTGATGCTTATGTATTCCCTGTGAATCTCACAGTATGGAGCTTTTCCAAATTTATGAGACCACAGAATTACAGAGCATTTTATACTGAGTTCTTGAGGGCCAAATATTTTGTGGGGCATATTCTGGATATTTTGGACAGTTGGAGAAGTAGATGTCTAAGGTCTATTCCACATCCTCTGTTATGTGATACATGACTTTTCAAATCTACTGTCATCGCTGCTTTAACTAACTTCTGTGCTCATGAGCTATAAGGTACTAACGAGTTTTATGTGATGTAATTATTTGCATCAGAAAGATATGGCCATTTTTTTTTGCCGGAAATATGTACCTCGCAACAATTATGCTAATTACATCTCTAACTGGATATATAACAGTGAATATTATGTTTGCTCAGTAAAGTTGTACAAAGCACTCAGTTTGCCCTGAAACATTCCATGTTTTAGGAAATCATCTTGGGCTCTTCCTAGAAAAGACAATCAAATGATAAAACCTGAGTAGCTGCTCCCAGAGCTTATTTCTTTCCCCATCATACTGTGTTGTTCTGTGAATTTTGGTCCTGGAATAGAAGTGGGAGTAGGAGTGTAAACATGTGCATATGCAAGCATTTTTATTTCTGGAACTGTTTTTTTTTTTCTTTTTATGGAAATCTATTTGTTGTTGTTCCTGTTCTAGTCAAGTGTAACTTTTTTAATTACACCAAAGAGGCAAAGAAGGTGATTACTTGGATTCCTCGAATTCATGAGTACAATGGCATCCTCTGGAATAGACTGATTCCTTTGCAATGCTGAAATTAGTCATCCTACCCTTGTATCAAGTTGTATATGGCTATAAATTGAAGCAATTGTATAGTGAACAAAAAATTCAGTTTCAGATGAATGTTATTAGACAAACGTAGGAAACAGCAAAGAAAAGATGAGAGGAAGACCAGCAGTGAAAGGGTCAAGAAGGGATATTTAACACCTGTGTGATTAGATGCTCATAGAAAAGGAGTCTTCCCTTTTCATTTACTCAGTGGGATATTTCCTGTCATTGTTTAGCCAGTCATTTCAGGATGAAGATAATTAAAGGTTCTTTACCGAAAACTCCAGGCTCTGCAGGTGCAAGCAACAGAACCTCTGCACTTGGCACCCAACAAGCCTAATCAAGATTCAAGCTTTCTTAGTTACATGACAATAGCCACAAAGACTGTCCTCTCTTGCCATCCTCATTGGGAAGTTTGGTTTTGTACAAAGTCTTATTACAAAAAAATGAGTGAATCAGGGAGTTACTTTAATAGCCTTAGTGAAGTGAGTTAGCTGCAGTGAAACTTTAGAAATTCAAAGATGCTTGATCACCACCCTGCCTCCTCAAAATGATGGACAATGAAAAGGTGCCACGATAAATAATTAAAGCAATAAAGAAGAGTGAGGGGTAGTAACAGGAAGTAAATCATGAAGAAATTCATCCTAGAAAAGCTACATAGGAAAACACTGTGGTAAATAAGCATGTTGACCTTGGTCTAGATTCTCAAACTTGGTCAAATGGACAGTTTCTGAAAAAAAATAAAATAAGGTTTCTAGCATCTACCAGAGAACACATGATGTAAAAGGTATGTTTGCTCAATATACTACTGCTACAAATGAGGATGATGATAGTTGAAAACTCTTTCCTGAAGATAAGATGCAACTCAGGGTAGGAAACCTGAAGATCTTTCTAAGTTTTCCATAGATCTCACAGAAATGGATCACAAGGTCAATAAACTCTTTCAACGAAGTACATGTGTCCTTATTTCAATGACTAATTTTATTTTAAAGAAAGCTAAGAACTCCATGTTACTACTAAGAAATTTTGAAAATATTTATCTAATTGGACTTCTTAAAAATCAAAATACTGTAATACAGACATAGTCTTCATGATTCATGGCATAAAGAACTTTCACATTGAATTACACCTCAGGTAAGCTCTCACAGAGAATGAAAATAATCCAATGTGTAAGGCATTTCCTGCTTTATCAAGACTTAAAGCATTTACACAGTGGCGACATACTGTAGTATTAATAAAAAGGCCCACTTTGTCTTCATAAAAGACACCACTTTTTGTCAACCGAAAGTGGTACTAATATTCACCATCTTAGTTAGTTAACCTTTCTAAACAGTTTTTGCATCTGAAAAGTAAATAGTGCCTACTTCATAGGATTGCTGTATAGGCAATGTAAAACACTTCATGGAGCATGCTTATAATGCTCAGTGCTAAGTTAGAAGTCAATAAAACCTGTCTATTATTAAATAGGAATTATCGCAAATGAATAGGGTATCACAGCTGTATTCCCTTTAAGAGCATAGAATTGTGATAAATCAGATATGGATGGAAAGGAAACTGAGTTTTCTTTCTTTCTTTTAATCATTGTCTGGTACAGCAAGCATGTGATTAATTCAAAGATAAACTTGTACATCAAGTTTACTCTCCAGAAGTCCATCAATATCTTGCTTTATTTTATTTACTGTAATTAATCAAGGGCAAATTCTTTGTTAACATATTTATAGTAGACTTAGTCTCCTGTCTCACTGACCAAAAACTAAGAGGCTTGATTCAACAATGGGATAGAACATTAAAAGTGCATGGAACACTTAGGTGTCCCTTCTAGAAAGATGTTCAATTATGGAGGTATGTCATGTGTTAGGGCATATACAAGATCAATATACTAATTCAGTTAAGCAAATGATGAGATCATTGTCTCTTTGAAAAGAATGACAATGATAATAATTTTGCATGTAAACTAAACTTCAGTATTTCATATTCATTATGACAATGTACTAAGCTGTGATCTCTAATTCCCTTATGGTCACACAGATGTGTAAAAAGAAAAATATTTTATAAAAAAAAAAAAAAAAAACAGAGCTAAGATATATAACTGTGTATTAAGTCAGACTTTAGCAACATTGGTGAAGGTCCTAGATCTGGTCCCTTATACTCTCAAAAAAAAAAAAAAAAAATCTGTGCGTTGTTTGAAATTACAACATAAGGGATTATTTTTCTAAACTCATGATTTAACTCTATTATAACATTTAATTGTTTTAAGGCAGTTAAATATACTTAACTTTTCATTAGTCACATATATTGTGGTATGAATGATCTGATATTGTGTTGATTATGAATGTGCATCTGTGAAAAGCCATTTAAGGATGGAAAGCTATGTTATTTGTGACTCATGGAGAAGTAGATAAAGGAACAGGAAAGAAAGAGTTATATAATGAGTTTGCTTGTGATTAGACAAAATTCATTCATATCATGCTTTGGCAAGGGTCAGCACTACTGAAATTACAGCTTGAAGTAGCTGTCCCCTTGTAGTCAGCAATGCTCACTCCAGTGATGCATCCACTGTAAAATATGTCTGAGATTTATTGGGCCACCAGCTGTATCAATAGGAATTAATGGTTCACTGTTTTCCTAGCTGTTCACCAAACTTTCTTTCTTTAGATTTTATTCATGATTTGCTCTCTTCTCTGTTGTCAGTAATGGTGAATTATAGCTGTATGTGATTGATTTGGGTACACTGAACAAGTTAGCAAGAATTGTGAAGTGGGATTCTCCAAAGGCATCTTGATTCTTAGCACATATGATCTTGTAAAAAGTTGCCCATCAGTGCAAATGTTTAAATTCTTGAACATTTGAATATGTTCTTTATATACTGAAGCTATTATAAGTTTACTGCTATAAAAATTACTTTTTAGTGAATCCCCCCAAATAAAGATTAGAATAATTGAGATGCTTTCTTTAGATTACCTGTAAAATATGAAAATATCCTTGGGATTATTTTTCTGATGGGGAAATTTTTCTAGTTGCATTAATTAATCAGTTAAAATAAGTTGTTTACAGTTCAATTACGCTTATTGTTATGCTTTAAGTCACGGTACACTTTTAAAGATTAATATTGTTCTCTCAAAATGTGAATAAGCTAAACATATATACATTTAAGATTTTTGCAATCAATCAATATAAAATAAATGATAACAATAAAGATATAATCTGTAATAGATGGGGATAACATTGATGGAATCTTTCCTTAGGCTAATTTTTAATCTGTTGATATTTCTCTCTGGCCTCAGGGCCAGATTCCTCTGAAAGTACCTTAGTTGACTGAATGGTTTATTATTTCTTCTTGTTTCTGTGGCCTTCAATAATCTTAAAATAGCACATTTAAAAAGTTGATTAAAATTCAGTTATTAAAATTGTTTAATTCTGAGAAATGAATAATTCATATTACTAATATATTCTAAGGAATTACTTTCCAAACACACTGTCTTGGAGGGAATGAAAAGAAAGCCTTTGAGTAGCTAGAAAAAAGGGAGGGGATTAAAGAAAAAGTGCTAAGATTTACATCACAGAAATCTAGATGTAAACTACCATTTTTTTCCCCTGCCTACTGCCCTCAAATGCATGAAGAAGGTTAGAGTCTAGCAAAACTATAGGAAACATGTTAAATTAATGACATTTTCCAAAACTATAGGCACAGATTCTCTAGTAAGAAGATGAACATTAAACTGAATTGCTTCTACCTTTCCGTTTACCTTGAGGTGTCAGTCAGCTGTACTCTCACACCTGTATCCTGGAAACTGTCCTATTATAGTATTTCTACATGGTTCAAAGAGCAAAGCAACAGAAGTCATAACTATGAAATGGACATGCTTTATCCAGACTTGCCACGGACTTTGAACAAGGAGGACAACAATCTAGCAAGAAGTGATACCAGTTTTAGAATTGAGAGGTAATTTTTCTTCCTATCTGAAAAACACAGTCTTGGACACTTCTATTTAAGGATAATGAAAGCTAAATCAGAGCAAACACAGTAGGTAGCTAAGACCAAAAGAAAAGAAGACATAAAGTGGGAGAGACATTTCACTACAAATATTGTGTCTTAAAGAAATTGAAAGATGTGGGAAGGAGTGATAGTAGAAAACCTGTAATTTTAAGAAACAATAGCAAAGGTTTATTTGGGACTAAGAATGTTTTAAAAGGGGGAAAAAAGTCATCCTTCTTGAAATGATTAAATAAAATGTGGTTTGAGAAAACTCTGCTTAACAGCAAAAGCAATTTGACAACTGATGGGTTTGTCAAGAAAGGAGAAGTCTGACTAACAAATAAATTTCATGTCAGCAACACCAGCACATGAATAAATTATTTGTGAAATCTTCAGGCTATTTCCTCTTCTGCTCAGAAATAAAAATAAACATGCGCAGCCGATATCCTCCTTATAATCTCAATCTTATTTAGTGCCCCTTAAGTCAAAACCACCAGATTCCTCGCTCTTTACTGCTCTCATCCTGCAAAACTTATCTATGCATTTGATGAACAGTTACTATTACCAGATCATCAGTGTCATTGCAAAACATTTCCAAGTCTTGAGAGACTCAATAATATTGCAGTTTCTTCCTTTAAAATGCATTTTATCACTCCTCACTGAAGAACTATGGATGAAGTTCATAATATTGTACAGGAGGCAGTGATCAAAACCATCCCCAATCAAATGAAATGCAAAAAGGCAATACTGTTGTTGTCTGAGGATTCCTTAAAAATAGCTGAGAAAAGAAGAGAAGCAAAAGGCAAAGGAGAAAAGGAAAGATATATCCATCTGAATGTAGAGTTCCAAAGAATAGCAAGGAGAGATAAGAAAGCCTTCCTCAGAGATCAATGCAAGAAAATGGAGGAAAACAACAGAAGAGAAAAGACTAGAGATCTATTCAAGAAAATTAGAGATACCAAGGGAATATTTCATACAAAGATTGGCTCAATAAAGGACAGAAACAGTATAGACCTAACAAAAGCAGAAGATATTAAGAAAAGGTAGCAAGAATATACAGACTATACAAAAAAAGATCTTAATGACCCAGAAAACCATGATGGTTTGAACACTCACCTAGACCCAGACATCCTGGAATGTGAAGTCAAGTGGGCCTCAGGGGGGCATCACTACAAGCAAAGTGGAGGTGGTGAAATTCCAGCTGAGCTTTTTCTTATTCTAAAAGACAGTGCTGTGAAAGTGTTGCACTCAATATGCCAGCAAATTTGGAAAACTCAGCAGTGGCCACAGGACTAGAAAAGTCAGTTTTACTCCAATCCCAAAGAAAGGTAAAGCCAAAGAATGTTCAACTATCGCACAACCGCCCTCGTCTCACACACTAGCAAACTAATGCTCAAAATTCTCTGAGCTAGGTTTCAGTGATATGTGAACTAAGAACTCCCAGATATTCAAGCTGGTTTTAGAAAAGGCAGAGGAACCAGAGGACAAGTTGCCAACATCCGTTGGATCATTGAAAAAACAAGAGAATTCCAGAAGAACATCTACTTCTGCTTCATTGACTATGTTAAAGCCTTTGACTGTATGGATCACAGCAAACTGTGGAAAATTCTTAAAGAGATGGGAATACCAGATCACCTACCTGCCTCCTGATAAACCTGTATTCAGGTCAAGAAGCAACAGTTAGAACTGGATATGGAAAACAGACTGGTTCCAAATTGGGAGAAAAGTACATCAAGGCTGTATATTGTCACCCTGCTTATTTAGCACATATGCAGAGTACATCATGCAAAATGCCAGGCTGAATGAAGCACAAGCTGGAATCAAGACTGCTGGGAGAAATATCAATAACCTCAGATATGCAGATGACACCACCTTTATGGGAGAAAGCCAAGAGAAACTAAGAGCCTCTTGATGAAAGTGAAAGAGAGTGAAAAAGTTGCCTTAAAACTCAACAATCAGAAGACTAATATCATGGCATCCAGTCCCCTCACTTCATGGCAAATAGATGGGGAAGCAAGGGAAACAGTGACAGACTTTATTTTCTCAGGCTCCGAAATCATTGCAGATGGTGACTGCAGCCATGAAATTAAAAGATGTGTTCTCCTTGGAAGAAAAGCTATGACCAACCTAGACAGCATACTAAAAAGCAGAGGTATTACTTTGCAGACAAAGGTCTGTATAGGCTAAGCTATGGTTTTTCCAGTAGTCATGTGTGGATGTGAGAGTTGGACTATAAAGAAAGCTTAGCACTGAAGAACTGATGCTTTTAACTGTGATGCTGGAGAAGACTCAAGAGTCCCTTGGACTGCAAGGAGGTCAAACCAATCAATCCTAAAGGAAATTAACCCTGAATATTTACTGGAAGGACTGATGCTGAAGCTGAAGCTCCAATACTTTGACCAAATGATGGGAAGAACTGACTCATTAGAAAAGACTCTGATGCTTGGAAAGATTGAAAGGAGAGGAGAAGGGGACAACAGAAGATGAAATGGTTGGACTGCATCACGGACTGGATGGACATGAGTTTGAGCAAGCTCTAGGAACTGGTGATGGACAGGGAAGCCTAATGTGCTGCAGTCCATAGGGTTGCAAAGAGTCAGACATGACTGAGCAACTGCACTGATCACTCCTCACCACTCATAACTATTAATATCATGATTAACATCACACCACTACAAGCCAAGTTTGTTGTTGTTCCAGAATCGTGTCTGACTCTTTTTACCCAGTAGATTGCAGCCTACCAGGCTCTTCTGTTCATGAGATTTCCTGTACAGAATACTGTAGTGGATTGCCATTTCCTTCTTCAGAGGGTCTTCCCAACTCAGGGATTGAATCTGAGTCTCCTGTTTGGCAGGCAGATTCTTAACTGCTGAGCCACCAGGGAGGCCAACAAGCTAAATTTACCTCTTGCCTAATATATTGCAAGTATCACAACTGGCCCCCTGTTTCTGCCCTTGCTCTTCCATAGGCCATTCTCTATATAACTTATGTTTTTTCACCCCTTTATTCTTAGTTAGAGAGGCTTCCCACACGGTGCTAGTGGTAAAGAATCCACCTACCAATGCAGGAGACATAAGAGACATGGGTTCGATTCATGGGTCAGAAAGATCCCCTGGAGGAGGGCATGGCAACCTATTCCAATTTTTTGCCTGGAAATTTCTATGCACAGGGGAGCCTGGTGGGCTACAGTCCATAGAGTGACAGTAAGTTGGACATGACTGAAGTGACTTAGAATGCAGACACTCATAGCACACTCATACTTATTTAGATGAATATTTATATGTATATAATGTATACTAGGAGAAGGCAATGGCAGCCCACTCCAGTACTCTTGCCTGGAAAACCCCATGGGCAGAGGAGGCTGGTAGGCTGCAGTCCATAGGGTCGCTAAGAGTCGAACACGATCAAGCGACTTCACTTACACTTTTCACTTTCATACATTGGAGAAGGACATGGCAACCCACTCGTGTTCTTGCCTGGAGAATCCCAGGATGGGGGAGCCTGGTGGGCTGCCATCTATGGGGTCACACAGAGCTGGACATGACTGAAACGACTTAGCAATGTATACTATATTAATGATATATAATAATAAATGCATAGGATATATTTATTATATATTATATATAAATATATTACATTTAAATGTAATAAAATTTAATATACTCCTTAGCATTTTAGATATGGTTTGGAACACAGTATCTGAAATTAAATGGTTAACTTTAGCATTTTTTAAATATATATTTATAATGTCACATATAGCATTGTATGTGGAGTTCCCAGGTGGTTCAGTGGGAAAGAATCTGCCTGCAGTGCAGGAGCTGTGGAATCCATCCCTGGGTCGGGAGGACCCCCTGGAGGAGGGCATGGCAACCCACTCTAGTATTTTTGCCTATAGAATCCTATGGACAGAGGAGCCTGGTGGTCCACAGTTCATGGGGTCACAAGGAGTCAGACACAACTGGAGCGACTTAGCACACATAGCACTATAACTCTATAGAATACTATATAACTCAGCATTAAAATACTATGTACCTGGAAAGCATAGCTCTAGAAAAAAGTCAAGCAATATTTGTCTATGGCTTTCACCAATATATGGGACTCAGAAAGCATTCACAGATAGGCTATAGTCTCATGCCATGTTTCAGTTGCTATTGCCACAATAATACTGTGTAACAAATCACTGTTTTATCTTAGTGACATATAACAGTCAACATCTATTTCCCATGTGTTTACTCTGTCATATCGGTAATGCCCATCAGTCAAAGCAGTCACGTGGTCAAGCGCATCGTCAATAGGTCTGGGAAATATTATTGTATCTACATTTGGATCGGGATGGAAGTCAGCTTTGCCAAGGAACAATCTAGACTTTTGTAGGTAGAATTTTCTTTTCTTTTGGCCATGCTGCATGGCTCCATCATACTGGGGCCCTCCACAGTGAAAGTCTTAACCACTGGACTGCCAGGGAAATCTGAAGAATTTTCTACAGCCGTTTGTGCTCAACGTTTCTTCCATTCTGAAGCCAAAGTGAGTTCTATGGGTCTGCCTCGAATAGGAAGGTTTGTTTTATCGGAAGCATCTAAAACAAATTATAGATTTGAGAGTAAGCTAGTGTGAAGAATGTCTGACTGAGGATATATTATACAGAACAGAGGTACCACGGAAACCAAAAGAATAGTAAGTGCTGTGTAAAGCAAGTATGGTGGAAAGCTAGCATGTCAGGAAGGTGTTATTAAAACACTCTGGAAAGGCTGATGAGGACTCACCTAGGAAAACTCCCCATTTCTTCAGCTACTACAAATGCAATGTATCTGAAAAAAGTGGGAGGTTTTTCTATCTTCATGTATCATCTATTGACTCAATATTTCTTCTTGAGTTATTGTCTGTTCTCTTAATCATTTATTTACTCCATGCTATTGGTCAAGAACGGGCTTCCCAGGTGGCTCAGCGGTAAAAGGATCCACCTACCAATGCAGGAGACACCAGTTCAGTCCCTGGGTTGGGAAGATCCCCTGGAGAAGGGAATGACAACCCACTCCAGTATTCTTGCCTGGGAAATTGAATGGACAGAGGAGCCTGCCGGGTTACTGACCATGGGATTGCAGAGAGTCGGACACGACTGAGCATAGAACACTGGTCAAGAACAGATTAAAGTGATTCTTGCCTTAGAGAAGCTCAGGGCTCCAGTGGAATTAAAAATGTCCAATAACGGGTCAAAATCTTCTGTGTTCTTTAAGTCCAGTGTGGAAGACACAGTGGACATTTTAAAAATGCTGATTGAATAAATGAATGTGATGAATGATACTTCCTATAAAATACTATAATTCTATGATGTTGCTATAATTTACCCTCCAGGCTTTTTCAATGCAATACAGAGTTAGATTCAGTGTTAATGGGTTTATTATGTTCATGTAATATATAATTGATTCTTAAGTATATTTCTATTGTATTGGCAAATATTGACATTAGCACCATTTATTAACAATGTATACTTCTTTTATGAGTGTTTTTTAAATTTATATTTGAAGGATAATTGCTTTAGAGTATTGTGTTGCTTGGTCTGGACCTAACAGAAGCAGAAGATATTAAGAAGAGGTGGCAAGAATACACGGAAGAACTGTACAAAAAAGATCTTCATGACCCAGATAATCATGATGATGTGTTGACTAATCTAGAGCCAGACATCTTGGAATGTGAAGTCAAGTGGGCCTTAGAAAGCATCACTACGAACAAAGCTAGTGGAGGTGATGGAATTCCAGTTGAGCTGTTTCAAATCCTGAAAGATGATGTGTGAAAGTGCTGCACTCAATTTGCCAGCAAATCTGGAAAACTCAGCAGTGGCCACAGGACTGGAAAAGGTCAGTTTTCATCCCAATTCCAAAGAAAAGGCAATGCCAAAGAATGCTCAAACTACCGCACAATTGCACTCATCTCACATGCTAGTAAAGTAATGCTCAAAATTCTCCAAGCCAGAGACTCATTGGAAAAGACCCTGATGCTGGGAGGGATTGGGGGCAGGAGGAGAAAGGGACGACCGAGGATGAGATGGCTGGATGGCATCACAGACTCAATGGACGTGAGTCTGAGTGAACTCCGGGAGTTGGTGATGGACAGGGAGGCCTGGCGTACTGCGATTCATGGGGTCGCAAAGAGTCGGACACGACTGCACGACTGAACTGAACTGATTGTGTTGCTTATACGTCTTAAGGAATTTTTAATAAACAAATTTTGTTAAGTCAGGATGTGAAAATAACAGAATTCAGGGCATATTTCACCTAAAATGTAATCTAAAGCTAAAAATGAATCTTAAAAAGTTACATGTTTTAGAAATACAGGGCTGTATGTTGGTCAAATAAATGGATATGTTGGCCAAGGAAATAAGTGTTTATTTTGACTAGAAATCTTTGTTGTAAGTTGATCTGAAATTTCAGGATATGATATAAACTAGAAAGGTGATCTGTGTATACTTGGAATATTAGAAGCAATTTATGCATTTATATATAAAAGAAGCAGACTGAATGGTTCCAAAATAATGTGAGAAGCATATGCTCTGTTTCTGTTATCATTTTGGTTAAATGCTTGTTTTAGGATTTCTGCTTGAATTTGATTTCACCATTTTTTTTTAAATAAATGCAAATTCATAGTAGGAGGTGAGTATGACAATAATGTAAAGAGTAAAGAGAGTCAAGACAATGCTCCCCATTGGGTCTATTATCTTCAGCCTCTTTTCAGTTTTCCACTGTGTGCCCCATGAAATAACAGTCCATAATGGTTTTATGTCCTCTTTACTGAAGTAATCCTATGAGGTAGTCTACTAAAAGCATCAAATAACTATTTCAGTATGGTTTTGTGCATGTATTTATATGTGTGTATTAGCTCTATTTCTTCCAAAATGGAAATAAGCCTCTTTTTGGTAACTAATCCAAATGTTTCCAAGGGTGTGTTTTAAATGCATTATTCATAAAAACCCCAAATGGTAAACAATGTACAGACTATACTGGCATTCACTTAGCTATAGAAAATATGCGAAACACTAGGTAGAACAGGTTTTGTCTTCTTACATTTTAATGAGCTTTGGGATTTTCATGCATATTAGTTATGTTGCCCTAATTACTCATTATAATTCTAATGTGCATTTTATATTTAATTACAATGCTTATAAAGATTAGGTATGGACAGTAAATCATCATAACTAGCATGTGCATAATGTTATGAACTGAATTTATTAACTTTTATACCAGCATTCAGTGTTGGTAACTTTCAGTTTCACCTTGGTGATTAACCACATTGTCTGATTAAACAAATATTTGTGTGGAATTAATTGTAAATGTCAAAACCAGTGTCTACTTTTTTGCCTTTTGCCAATATTCATCAAATTTTATTTTAGTTTCTTCTGTAGCTTAGTTAATTACTAGACAAGCTAATTTCAAAATATTACAGTATTACTAATTTTCTTAATTATTTAAAAGGCTACAAACTTGTTGAGACATTTCAACAGGAAGCTCAGTGTCAGATGATTACAGGTTTTCTGCTAGGGTAGGTAAAGTTAAGTGGTTTTCTTAGACGTTAGATTATTTATATCCTAAGTATAAAGGTATGCAATTAAAAAATTATATCTTATTAAGAATAGTTGGCTTTTATCAACAAGCATTTCTCTTCTCATTTTACACAATGCATTTCCACAAGTCAATGTTAACTTTTTGCCAAATAACTGAGAATTAGAAATGAAAAAAATTTTCTTTTAAAATTTGCATTCACTTATGTGGAAAAAAGAATAACTAGAAGTGAATGTGAATTACATAATAAGTTAGTCAGATGAGGTCTTTAAAAGGAAAAAAAATTTTCTTTTAAAATTTGCATTCGCTTATGTGGAAAAAAGAATAACTAGAAGTGAATGTGAATTAGACAATAAGTTAGTCAGATGAGGTCTTTAATTATCTTACTCCAGACAGTCTTACTCCTGACCCAGGTAATATTTATCGTCAGTGCCAAAGAAGGGTACAAAAGACAAAGATTATTTAGGATCCTAGCTTATGTTTAGTTACTAGTTATGGGATGGTAGGTAAATATGGCAAAATTAAAAAATTTTAATCCCCACCTGTGTAATATAGGGGTGGTACCATCTATCATACCTCAAACTTGTGGAAATTCAATGAGACACTGTATACAAGGAATGAGGATAAAAAAAGCCTGGCATATAATGCACAGCTGAAATGTGAGGTGCTTTCACAAAATACTATTGCTATCCTTATTCAAAGTGGTTGTTTATTTTTCAGAGCAATTTAAGCAGCTAACATTCATCTTCCACAAATCCTCCAGTATGATCTATGATGTATTGATCAATGCAGTATGTGTACACATGCACATATAATTATGTATCCATAAATGTATTACATATTCATTTGTATGTTATAGGTACAGGATATATGTATATATTTGTATAAATGTTTTGTTAAAAATCACTAACTTGCCATTAGTTGACCACTGAAAATTAGAGATACCAAAGGAACATTTCATGCAAAGATGGGCTCAATAAAGGACAGAAATGGTATGGACCTAACAGAAGCAGAAGATATTAAGAAGAGGTGGCAAGAATATAAAGAAGAACTTTACAAAAAAGATCTTCACAACCCAGATAATCACAGTGGTGTGATCACTCACCTAGAGCCTGACATCCTGAATGTGAAGTCAAGTGGGCCTTAGAAAGCATCACTAGGAACAAAGCTAGTGGAGGTGATGGAATTCCAGTTGAGCTATTTCAAATCCTGAAAGATGATGCTGTGAAAGTGCTGCACTCAATATGCCAGCAAATTTGGAAAACTCAGCAGTGGCCACAGGACTGGAAAAGGTCAGTTTTCATTCCAATTCCAAAGAAAGGCAATGCCAAAGAATGCTCAAACTACCGCACAATTGCACTCATCTCACATACTAGTAAAGTAATGCTCAAAATTCTCCAAGCCAGGCTTCAGCAATATGTGAACTGTGAACTTCAAGATGTTCAAGCTAGTTTTAGAAAAGGCAGAGGAACCAGAGATCAAATTGCCAACATCTGTTGGAGCATCAAAAAAGCAAGAGAATTCCAGAAGAACATCTATTTCTGCTTTATTGACTATGCCAAAGCCTTTGACTGTGTGGATCACAATAAACTATGGAAAATTCTGAAAGAGATGGGAATATTAGACCACCTGACCTGCCTCTTGAGAAATCTATATGCAGGTCAGGAAGCAACAGTTAGAATTGAACATGGAACAACGACTGGTTCCAAATTGGAAAAGGAGTACGTCAAGGCTGTATATTGTCACCCTGCTTATTTAACTTATATGCAGAGTACATCATGAGAAATGCTGGGCTGGAAGAAGCACAAGATGGAATTGAGATGGCTGGGAGAAAAATCAATAACCTCAGATATGCAGATGACACCACCCTTATGGCAGAAAGTGAAAAGGAACTAAAAAGCCTCTTGATGAAAGTGAAATTGGAGAGTCAAAAAGTTGGCTTAAAAGCTCAGCATTCAGGAAACTAAGATCATGGCATCTGGTCCCATCACTTCATGGGAAATAGATGGGGAAACAGTGGAAACAGTGTCAGACTTTATTGTTTTGGGCTCCGNGATGCCATGATCTTCGTTTTCTGAATGTTGAGCTTTAAGCCAACTTTTTCACTCTCCTCTTTCACTTTCATCAAGAGGCTTTTTAGTTCCTCTTCACTTTCTGCCATAAGGGTGGTGTCATCTGCATATCTGAGGTTATTGATTTTTCTCCCAGCCATCTCAATTCCATCTTGTGCTTCTTCCAGCCCAGCATTTCTCATGATGTACTCTGCATATAAGTGTATGGATATGAGAGTTGGACTATAAAGAAAGCTGAGTGCCAAAAAATTGGTGCTTTTGAGCTATGGTGTTGGAGAAGACTCTTGAGAGTCCCTTGGACTGCAAGGAGATCCAACCCGTCCATGCGAAAGGAAATCAATGGTGAATATTCATTGGAAGGATTGATGTGAAGCTGAAACTCCAATACTTTGGTCACCTGATGCAAAGAATCAAACCACTGGAAAAGACCCTGATGCTGGGAAAGGTTGAAGGCAGGAGGAGAAGGGGACAACAGAGGATGAGATGGTTGGATAGGATCACCGACGTGATGGACATGAGTTTGAGTAGGCTCCAGGAGTTGATGATGGACAGGGAAACCTGGCATGCTGCCGTCTATGGGGTTGCAAAGAGTCAGACATGACTGAGTGACTGAGCTGAATTGTGATTTATACACAGCAGTACAATAATAAATTAAAATGTTATTGTTTGTTACCCATTTCTTTGTCCATCCACGCTTTTGGTCCAACATGTCCAATCCTACTACTCTCATAATTGAACAGTCTCTACCGTTTCCATATTTGGAGCTCCCTGTTATCAGCAGATGCCCAGGAAGTCTTCGTTATCTCTTCAGTAATTAACTATTACCATCTCTTGACAGTCACAGAGCTTATGTTTACACCTTTTAACTTTCAGTGAGTGATTTCACAAATCTATTACTTGTACTGGTGGTAACGTTTCTGTTGGTGCAAAATTAAATCTTTTTTGATTATATTGTGGGTAGGGTGGACGGAGTGAGTGACTTAGTGAAAGTCACTCAGTTGTATCCGACTCTTTGCAACCCATGGACCATACAGTCTATGGAAATCTCCAGGCCAGAATACTGGAGTGGGTAGCCTATCCCTTCTCCAGTGGATCTTCCTGACCCAGGAATTGAAACAGGGTCTCCTGCATTGCAGGTGGGTCCTTTACCCGATGAGCTACCAGGGAAGGCCAGGGTGGGATAGGGAAGTCTGAATCTAAAAATAGGAAAATTGGCTCAGTTCACTTTAGTAGTCAAGGGCTAAACTACAATAGTTTCCACAAAAATGGACAGTCCTGAGGAAAGAAATTAACTGAATTTGAGAGCTGTTTCAGAAAGATTCATTTCATGTAAAGTCAAGAATATAGGAAAGGTTTTAATTTACTATATTTAGCTTCTCTCAACACCCTTGCTCACTCCCACCCAAAGAAGGAATGAGTGGTGTTTGCAAGTATAGGTGATGAATGGCCATGTACAAAATTGACCATTTCTTTCTCTTTAGTCTGGGATTACTAATTCTCAATAGGACATAAACATTCTGCTCAGTGACTCCATGGGGGAGTTTTAAAACAGCAGGCAGTCCACGTGGGCAGCCTGTGGTTTCTAGTTTTGTCTATAAATGGTAGATAAGTTCACTCTTCATGAGTATTATAGTCTGGTGCACCAGAATCCTCAAGAGACAGACAAGGAGAAGGGTTTAAGGAACAAAATAAACATTCAGAGATAGAGTTTTTTGGAGGGCCTAGGTTTGGACTTGGAGTTACAGGTACTCTGTGGTTTATTTTTAT
The DNA here is from genome assembly GCA_006408695.1 of Aepyceros melampus. Classification (NCBI taxonomy): domain Eukaryota; kingdom Metazoa; phylum Chordata; class Mammalia; order Artiodactyla; family Bovidae; genus Aepyceros; species Aepyceros melampus. The sequence goes on from SJXQ01007033.1 coordinate 84,419, forward strand.
AGTACTATGACTGTCTTTTCACAGCTATTTGTAAGGCCTCTTCAGACAGCCATTTTGCCTTTTTGCATTTCTTTTTCTTGGGGATGGTCTTAATCGCTATCTCCTGTACAATGTCATGAACCTCTGTACATAGTTCATGAGGCACTCTGTCTATCAGATCTAGTCCCTTAAATCTATTTCCCATTTCCACTGTATAGTCATAAGGGATTTGATTTAGATCATACCTGAATAATCTAGTGGTGTTGCCCACTTTCTTCAATTTAAGTCTGAATTGGCAATAAGGAGTTCATGATCTGAGCCACAGTCAGCTCCCGGTCTTGTTTTTGCTGACTGTATAGAGCTTCATCTTTGATTGCAAAGAATATAATCATTCTGATTTTAGTGTTGACCATCTGGTGATGTCCATGTGTAGAATCTTCTCTTGTGTTGTTGGAAGAGGGTGTTTGCTATGACCAGTGCATTCTCTTGGCAGAATTCTATTAGCTTTTGTCCTGCTTCATTCTGTACTCCAAGGTCAAATTTTCCTGTTACTGAGGTGTTTCTTGACTTGCTACTTTTGCATTCCAGTCTCCTATAATGAAAAGGACATCTTTTGGGGGTGTTAGTTCTAGAAGGTCTTTTAGGTCTTTATAGAACTGTTCAACTTCAGCTTCTTCAGCATTACTGGTTGGGGCATAGACTTGGATTACCGTAATATTGAATGGTTTGCCTTGGAAAAGAACAGAGATCATTCTGTCATTTTTGAGATTGTATCCAAGTACTGCATTTTGGACTTTTTTGTTGACTATGATGGCTAGTCCATTTCTTCTAAGGGATTCCTGCCTACAGTAGTAGATATAATGGTCATCTGAGTTAAATTCACCCATTCCAGTCCATCTTATTTCTCTGATTCCTAGAATATTGATGTTCACTCTTGCCATCTCTTTAGTTTTCGGGGCTCCAAGTTCACTGTTCTGACCAACTGAGATAGCATGTTAATAAGCAGAGATATTACGTTGCCAACAAATGTCCTTCTAGTCAAGGCTATGGTTTTTCCAGTAGTCATATATGGATGTGAGAGTTGAGATGACCCAGAGGGATGGTACAGGGAGGGAGGAGGGCGGGGATTTCAGGATGGGAACACGTGTATACATGTGGCAGATTCATGTTGATGTATGGCAAAACCAATACAATATCATAAAGTAATTAACCTTCAATTAAAATAAATAAATTTTATATTAAAAAAATAAGAATAAAGAGGTATAGAAGTCTTAGAGAAAAAAAAAAGAAGGCTGAGCCCCGAAGAATTGATGTTTTGAACTGTGGTGTTGGAGAAGACTCTTGAGAGTCCCTTGGGCTGCAAGGAGATCCAACCAGTCCATCCTAAAGGAGATCATTCTTGGTTGTTCATTGGTGGGACTGATGCTGAAATGGGAACACGTGTATACATGTGGCAGATTCATGTTGATGTATGGCAAAACCAATACAATATCATAAAGTAATTAACCTTCAATTAAAATAAATAAATTTTATATTAAAAAAATAAGAATAAAGAGGTATAGAAGTCTTAGAGAAAAAAAAAAGAAGGCTGAGCCCCGAAGAATTGATGTTTTTGAACTGTGGTGTTGGAGAAGACTCTTGAGAGTCCCTTGGGCTGCAAGGAGATCCAACCAGTCCATCCTAAAGGAGATCATTCTTGGGTGTTCATTGGTGGGACTGATGCTGAAGCTAAAACTCCAGTATTTTGGCCATCTGATGCAAAGAGCTGACTCATTTGAATAGACTCTGATACTGGGAAAGATTGAGGGCAGGAGGAGAAAGGAATGACAGAGGAATATATGGTTGGATGGCATCACCAACTCAATGGGCATGGTTTGGGTAGACTCTGGCAGTTGGTGATGGATGGGGAGACCTGGCGTGCTGTGGTTCATGGGGTCACAAAGAGTCGGACACGACTGAGAGACTGAACTGAACTGAACTGTCTTTGAACTGCTCTGACCAAGAATGCAGCTTTAAGTCTTAAATGTGAGCCATATAGAATTTTCACATTATCTTGTGGATGTTTGCCCTGGGAGTATGACTTTTATGATATAGGTGAGCAGAAAAACTAACAGGAGTGGCCTGAGCAAGCAGATGGGCTGTGCCTGATCTTAAGCAAAGAACAGGTGGGCCCAGTGAGTGGTCTCAACAAAACTCTGGAACAATAAGCCCGGCCAAATATGGCAAACATAAGCATCATGAGGGTGCCTTGGCAGGCACTAGCCAAGCTGGCTTTAATGTGTAGGCTGCTAAAGCTTAACTTGGAACTCTACAGGCACACATAGTCTGGTAATGTAGATGCAGTGGGAATCATCCACATTTCTATTGTGTTTCTCAGCCAGGTCTGTAGGATGAAAGCCCAGAACCTTTTAACAGCACAGATCCTGGGTTTCCAAGTAGGTAGAAACTGCTAGTTCAGATGCAGTTTGGTTTCTCTTTCATGATTTGAATTTGTATCCGGACCCAGAGACGATTCTGAAGGGACTAACCATAGAAACACGAGGTTTGTCCAAAGGCTCTAAAGAGTCATTTCTCATCATTGTGGTACCAAGTTTGGTCTAGACTTATTAATGAAACAAGCTTAGGAAATAGCTTTTGATTGCTAAAGTTGTGGCTTTATTCACAGAAGAGCCTTAGATTTTATTAATAAAAAAGATTAAGGGCCCTTATTATAAGAAAACATTCCATCTTCTTCAGATGGAGGTAGAGAAACAATTCAATAATATTGCTGCAAATTCAAACAATAAAAAGGGAAGTTTTTAAACCACCTGGGCAGAAATAAGGAATGGAGTTTGTTCAGCAACTTGAGAAAGAAATGGTAAGATACAAAACATTTGTTTCAGTCATAACTGAGGTTCAATGGATAAATTAAAACAGAAAAAAAGAATCCAGACTAATTAAACCATATAAGAGGGAGAAGCTACCAGCAAACAGTTGAAATCTTAGCAGCAGTCCAGATAGATATTAAGGGTAACATGGCATATTAAAAACCTGAAGATGGTGATATATAGGGGAACAAATAATATAGATTTCAACTATATAGGTTTCAACTGCTTCCAATCTGGGTATCTGAACAGGGGTATATGCATTAGTTATTTACTAGTTCAAAACAAAACAAACAACCCTATCCCCCACCAAAAAGAAAACATGAAAATGAAACAAGCTATGGTTTTGGTTGTAAAGTGAATCTAAGTTTGGAGGAGAGACAGAGAGGATGAGAGAGAAGTGTCAGGAACACATTGTAGCAATCAAGGTGGAGGTACAGAAGTGGAGTAACAGGAATAGAGATGCAAGATAAGGAAGGATTGGGGAGAATTACTTAAGAGGAAAAATGGATAGGGCTCATTATAGGTTGAATATGAGGGAGAGGAAGATGCGGATGTTAAAAATTACTCTCAGGTTTTTGGCTAGCACAACTGGATGGATGATCATGGCAGTGGAAAATAATGTAGTAGTTGATGATAGAAGGTGGCTGTGAATCCTAAATTCAATCTGGGAACATACTACTCTGGGATGTATTCTTGAGATATACAAGATTTAATATCAAATGAAGAGATAGGTAGAAATATCTAGAGACCAGAGGAGAAGGCTAGCCGAGATTATGAGTGAGTCACCTACACAAAGGTATTAACTGATGTAGCCATACATCATAGGTAGCCATAAGACTGAGGATTGAGAGATTAAAAAAAAAAAAAAAACTGGTGTCTCCTATTTTGTTATTATGCACTACAAGAATCCTTCATATTGTCTAAATCATGCTGCTCAAATGGTATCTTGATTACCAATAAATATATTAAGTTCTTGCCCCAGGAGAAATAACATTGCACAAAAGCAGAGAATGTTAAAAAAAAACCAAACCAAAACAAACAAACACTCAAACTAATGCAAAGATGAAATAATTGGTATCTCAAAAGTGTTCTTAATCTTTCTCAGGTATACAGAACAATCTGCATTGTACAAATATAGATATACTTTTCATACCTTTTAAATATTTTCTGAATAGAGATACTTAGAGTGGTAGTATTAGGGAAGATCTAGAAATAAAAAAATATTTTGTTGAAAATATATTACAGCAAGTTCTGAGAAAGAATATTGTTGACCTTGTCAAATGATAAAGTAAATAATAGAAGGAATAAGAATTTCAAGACATAAAGAAAATAATTTTTATCTCTGTTTTCAAAGAAATGAATCATCTAAAAGTTTTTATTAATACATGTATTTCATACCTTCTTAGTCTTTGTTAAATCATTTCACTTTTATGTATTTTCATTTTTATTATCAAAATGGTGGAAGTATTTCTTTGAAGACAAAGATAAGTAGGCTTCCATGTGATGAATAAAACTGTGGAAGATTAGAATTACTATCGGACTTCCCTGGTGGCTCAGACGGTAAAGCGTCTGAATACAATGTGGGAGACCTGGGTTTGATCCCTGGGTCAGGAAGAATCCCTGGAGAAGGAAATGGCAACCCACTCCAGTACTCTTACCTAGAAAATCCCACAGACGGAGGAGCCTGGTGTCCATGGGGTCGCAAATAGTCGGATCAGGGTGAGATTTATCATGGAATGGTAGATTGAGAATTAGCAGTGAATCTTTTCCATCAAAAGCAAGCTTCTCCATTTTGAGGGAAGATTTTGTAAGATCCTGTCAGATTCCAATGTTTTCTAAGAAACATTTTCAAACAATATTTTCCAGATATACATGGTATATGTGTATTCAATTTATAGAATACCTGTACTATTTAGAGTTGACTAAACCATTTGACATTTTTAAAAGATTTGTGACTTTTTATAAATGAATGTTATTCAATGAAAACTTTAGTAACAACTATAAAATATGTGTGTTCCATTTAGCAAAAGCTAGATGATATTTATAAATGTGCTTGGAGCTCTTTAGAGAAATATTTCCCATCAGCCCAAGACTACTATTTCTATAATAGTAGTCCAGTTCTTTGAAGTCAGGAAAAGGACTGGAGCTAATGCAGAGCCTTACAAGTCTTTATGTAGGGAACAGGAATAGGGTGAATAAGGAAAAATGTATTGTATGAAATGTATGGTGTGAAGAGCACCAAAAGATTTGTTCTATGCCTCCTTTCTTATTACAGATAGGAAAAAAAATATCAGGTTTAACAATGTTTCCCATAGCCATAATACAGTGTATGAATTTCCACACAAACTGTTGATGTGAACTGCTTTGATAGTCTTTGATAGGCCTCCTGTTATATATGCATGTCTAAACAATCCAAATATACCAGGATGTTATTAGATATCATTGAGCTTCAAGTTTTCTTAGAAACAAATATTTATTAAGTAACCTGTATGTCCTATAACTTCAGGGAATTTACTGATGAATAAAATACATTTCTTTCATGTCAAAGATTTACACTTTCCCTATTGTTTTATTTGATTATTGATTATCTGCCAGATTATATATGATCACACAAAAGTAAAATCCTAATACAAAATCAAAGGAGTACTTAGTTTAATCGAGAGGGGCTTTAGAGTAAATATCTTTAGGTACATAAATTGGTATTATGTAATTCGATTTCTATGCATAGCAAGGTAGTGACAATAGAAAAGAAGTCTAAATGTTCACTATTTATAAAAATTATGTAATATATATATAACTTTTATATGCTATGTAATTATAGTTATAATAAAGGTAGAAGAGGGAAGCAGTCCAACTGATGTTACTATAGTTAATACTAAGTATATCTTATTCTAGGAGAACCAGGAGAATAAAAAAAGAAAAGAAAGGGAAGAAGGTGGGGAGGATAATGGGAAAGAGGAAGAAAAGGAAGATGCATCTGAGTAATAGCGTTGGTAGAGACTGCAGAGCTCACTTAACCCATGTTACTGTCTCAAGGCATCATAAACCCAATCTCTCCTCATTCACAGAGTCTCTAGCCAAATACTAATCATAAAAAATGAATGTAAACTAAGCATATGCTACATGTCAGAAAGAGCAAATTCCTTAAAGACCCTCTTCTTTAAAAGCCACGTATGTCTGGTGCTATTTTTATCTTAAAGATGAAAAGCTGAAGTTAGAGACAAGTTACCATTCCAAGTTCACTTAGCTGAAAAATTAGACTTGAATCCAGATCAGTCTCACTTAGAAATTCTCATTATACAGATAAACATAGATTATTCCACATGCAGTTTGGTCTGCTTAACTAATTTCATCATGAGAGAATATTCTTTTCATCTCAACTAACTAACATACTATTTCTTCTCTGAAGCCCAACTAAATCCTTCCAGACAGACTTTCTCCATCCTTCTGGTGTGTTCTTCTCTAATTGATCACTTGGGACCTGTTAACATGGCAGACAGTACAATTCTGAAATGGTTTTCAATCCTGTATGAGTCTTTGAGCCATGTTCTCTAACTTTGATAATACTGTTACCTCATTGGTTAAATGGGAATAACACCTTCCTCTTAGAAAGTTGTAAAAATTAGATCATGAAAATAAAGCATTTAACAAGTGTCAGGTTCAAAAACGGAATTCAAAAACAAGAATTTCCATTTGATGCTTGATTCTCCAAGTAGGACATGAGCTACATAGTGATAAGAACACAGCGATTCTTTATATCCTCAAAATTAAGCAGAGAATCCAGCACATCTGAGCAGAGAAAGTTAAAATTTGTCCCCGTGAAGACAAGGCACATGGCAAAAGCTATCATGGACTGAGTATTTATTCTATGCCAGGAACTATTCTTGATGAAAGTGAAAGAAGAGAGTAAAAAAGCTGGCTTAAAACCCAACATCCAAAATCTAAGATCATGGCATCCAGTACCCTTCCCTCATGGCAGATAGATGGGGAACAATGGAAACAGTGACAGACTTTCTTTTCTTGGGCTCCAAAATCACTGCAAATGGTGACTGCAGCCACAAAATTAAAAGACACTTGCTCCTTGGAAGTGAGCATTTAATATGCTATCCTAGACAGCATATTAAAAACCAGAGACATTACTTTACTAACAAATGTCCCTATAGTCTAAGCTATGGTTTTTCCAGTAGTCATGCATAAATGTGAGAGTTGGACCATAAAGAAACCTGAGAGCCAAAGAATTAATGTTTTTGAACTGTGATGTTGGAGAAGACTCTTGAGAGTCCCTTGGCCTGCAAGCAGATCAAACCAGTCAATCTTCAAGCAAATCAATCCTGAATATTCATTGGAAGGACTGATGTTGAAACTGAAGCTCCAATACTTTGGCCACCTGAAGAAAGGACTGACTCATTAGAAAAGACCCTGATGCTGGGAAAGATTGAAGGCAGGAGGAGAAGGGGATGACAGAGAATGAAATGGTTGGATGGCATCCAGTCCATTCACTGACTGGATGGACATGTTTGAGCAAGCTTTGGGAGTTGGTGGTGCACAGGGAAGCCTGGAGTGCTATAGTCCATAGGGTTGCAAAGAGTTGGACATGACTGAGTGACTGAACTGAACTGAGGAACTAATTCTAAGCACTCTTCATGTGCTAACTCATTTAATTTTCACAATGATTCTATATGTATTCTTATGACTTACATTTCACAATGGTATCCAGGATCAAACACTTAAGCTCTGCTGTCTTATTGGTGGTAAACCTTTGAATTTATCCTTCCTATTCTTAGAAAGTGCCATTATCAGTGTACTGTGTCTTTTCCAATGCTTCACATGTGGCCATAGTCCTAGCTGTTTTTATTTACTGGATTCTTTAAGAATCTCTTATTTCTATACATTCAGAATCTTTTACTGAATGATATCTAAGGGTCTAAATACTGAGGAAAATGACTTAGCTATACACAATCCATTCTACCTGGCACAAGGGGAAGGAATAAAGTAAATACAATTGAGGATCAACCTATTCCCCAAACTGACACCCTCACACAAGTGCTGAAGCATCTGTGCCAAAGAAAACACAACTTTACTTTCTTAGCCATGTGTGCCAGTGCTCAGAGTACTATAGGAAAAAACAGACAAGTGCACCATCTTTGCAAGGAATGTGTCTGTATATTTGATGGTGAGTATATGTGCAGGGGAGGGCTTCCTAGGTGGTGTCCATGGTAAAGAACACACTTGCCAAGGCAGGAGACATAAGAGATGCATTTTCAATCCCTGGGTCATGAAGATCCCTTAGAGGAAGGCATGTCAACCCACTCTAGTATTCTTGCCTGGAAAATCCCATGGACAAAAAAGCTTGGCAAGCTAAGGTCCATAGAGTTGCAAAGAGTCAGAAATGACTGAAGCAACTTGACAAACACATGCATATGTATGCAGGGGAAAAGAAACAGTTCAAAGCATGTTCCCTATGCCCAGTTAGAGGCTTTGTCAGCTAAGTGAATTTATGCTTTATGATTTTCATCAGCAAAAAAGCTGCGATAACTGAGCAGTTTTACAATTCTTCATGTGAAGAATTGGCTTAATAAAGACCTTTTTCAAAACAAAGGTTCGTGTTATTTATTTTGTTGTTGTTCTTGCTAAAGACATCTTGTCAATATTTTCTCAGTATCAGTGTTTCTGGTGGCGTGTGGGTTAGAGTACATGGTGGTCTGGTAGTATGGTAGAAGAATGTGTGTGTGTGTGTGTGTGTGTGTGTGTGTGTGTAGGCAGTTGGGCATTATTAGAATTGTTTTTCTCAGAAAAAATACGGCACAGCTGGTGAGGGAGAAATCAGAGTCACCAACCATTACTCACTTGTGTTTGGGCTCCAGGCATTTGTGATCTGCCAAGTAATGTCATGTGGGCCCAACAAGCATGTGTCATTAACACACCTGAGGACCAGAGGCAGTGTGGATGGAGGCATACATTTCACCTAGTGTCTTCATGAGTATTCGTAGATGAGTGGAGGAAGGGGATGGGAGAATACTAAACCAGTCAGGGCTATCCAAGGAGAAAAATCAGGTCACTCATCTTAACCCACATTCCTCATCTCAGTCCTAAATTTGCTACTCTTTCTGCAAACAAACATTCATGGATTAAGGCAGAACTGCACTGCTCTTTTTTTCTGGAAATCTCAATTCCAGACTTATAATTACCTGCCCTCACAAGTCATATTTTCATTATCACAATTATGGGCCTACTATGTGGCCTTTATTATAGTTCTCTAAGAGCAAGCAGTGTTTGTAATGGGAGTGAACTTCTGTGCAGTCGAAAGTTTCCAGTTCAAGAACAGATCATGTGTTAAATGCAGTTCAGTGTGGGATTCTCTCTTGGCTGACTTGTGGCCACACTGCTATCACAATGAGAGTGAAAACCTTGGCTGTGGAGAGAGCTGTGTGGTGTGAAGAATTTGGCTCTGAAGTGACTAATCTTCCTAGAACATAGAGCTCCTTTGAAACTGAAATAAAGCTCTTGGCTTCAAAAGATACATTGCAGAGGGGATGTCTTGGAGTGTCAAAATGAATTATTCCCCTTTACACCCTTCTCCTTTCACCCCTAGTGATTCAAGCCAGGAAAACAACATAAATGGAGTATCCTGGCTCCTGTTAATGGTAGGAAGTTATTTTCTTAACAAAAGTGACAGAACATGATAAGTAGTTGCTAAATTTTCAGTCTTTGGAATTGAATATTCTCACCAATCTAAATTTCTCCCAGGGAGACAATCACTTGAAAAATAAACTTCTTCATTAATTATTTATTATTAGAAAGAACTGAATATATAAGAGCCTACATATTCAACCTCAGGTTGGAAAATTAAGAAGTCATTTACTATTTACCAAAAATTAAGAGAGCTTCTGACTACCACACGATGTCTAGTGACTCTAACTTGGAGTGGCCATATATCTGCTTTATTAATGGATTGAAACAAACGGGTGAAAACAGATATTATTCTCATTTCTTTTTATATTACAATACTTAAGAGAACTGCATACATAGTTAAAAGCTCCATGGATATTTATGGGATGAATGGTGGATGACTCCTTACCACTGGGCAATTAACCAAAACTTCTTAAAAAAAGATATTCCCCCAAAATCTTTGTAGAAAACCAGCTGCTAATTCTGCTGGTATTGATTTTGCAGAATTCACACAACAAAGTATGTAAATCCTCTAACTCAGATTGTGCTTCTGAGGACACTGCTCATTATGACTGTATAATAAATGGGAGTGCACAAGTCACCATTAACACAGAACAGATTGTTTGGGTAGCAAAGACAGCAGCTGCCACAGCTTGACAGCTTTCTTGTTAGTGAATCAGCTTTACTGACAGCCTATTTGATTGAAAACCACTGTTCACTGACAGTGTGTTATAGCTGATATACATATGTATCTCATGAAAAATGAGACAGTTGCTGAATACCCATGAAAGGTTGAGAAGCTAAAGCTCTATGAACTATATTAAAAAAGAATGAATTTCTTCTAAAGCAGGTCTATCAGTATATGAAAACATTTTGCTTACGAAAAAGCACCCACCAACAAAAGAGCTTGTGAAAGCATGACAGGTGACCCAGGAAGGTTTCCTATGCATTGTTTAAATTAGTCTTCCTGTCATAGGAATTTTATTTGCAACCAAATGAGGCCAATGGGAAAACACTCCTTTGAAAGATACACACTCATTCCACTTCTTAAGTCTTATGACTGTCACAGAAAAATGTTGGGGGTCGGGGGTATCCCTGCTAAGGCTTGAACTCGAGGTAGAAGAACCATGAACAGAGCAGGGATGATATCAGTAAGCAGAACCAGTCATGTATAATGTAGGCAAGTGGGGTGTGTGCTACTGAGCACAGGCTTGACAATATATTTCAATGCTGAGAAGTCTGTTTCAGCCATGCATTTCTACTGCATGAGTAGAAATGTAGAGATAAGAATAGTTCAGATATTCTGGGGTTATTTAAAATGTGACAAGAATGACATCTTCCTGGAACAGGAAGCACAGATTCACTCATTTGGACTTTTCTGTGAGGTTCACTAATTTATGTTCCCCAAGCTCTTACTGAGAATGATCCATATGCTTGGGGCCTTAGGTAGTACGGTGAGTTAATGCATTTACCTGAGAGCTTTGTCTAAGTTCCCATTTGTCATCATCACGTAATTTTGCAGAGTTGCTGGCCTCTATACAAATGAAAGACAGGATCAAAATAACCAACATGCCTGAGGGTCAGGGGGAATAGCGCAGCTACACTCAGACATTGATTGGGGTAGGCTCCAGGGCTGTGCCTCTCACTACTGGCAAACCCCACTGCTCTTGGTACAGGTGCTGCTAATGATGAGTGGAATCATGGCTGGAAAATAACCACTTGAACCAATGGTCAAGTGTTTAAACCATGAAATAAAGATAAATCATAAAACCGATCATGTTTAAAAAAGAAAGATAGTGAGGTATAATTTGGTGAGTGTGAGAAAGAAAGAGAAGGGAGAGAGGGAGAAAAAACAGGGAAAAGGAGCCTTCCCTGGCATTCCAGTGGTTAGGACTCTACACTTTCAAAGCAGGGGGCCATGAGTTCGATTCTGATTAGGGAACTAAAACCCACATGCTTCAGAGCATGGCAAAAACGTGGGAAAAAAAAAAGAATGACAAACATCCGCATATAGATAAAATACTTTTTAAATGGTAATAAGTTACAAAGCAATTAGGGAATCGGCTTTTTTTTGTTATTGTTTTGTTTAATTTGCGCATTAATTCAATCATTCCCTAGATACATTAGAACCAATGAAATACACTGTTCTTGCTTGAGTATTTAGCATGTGGTAAGAAATCTATAAATGGTTATTATAGCTTAACATAGGCAATATATAAATATCTGTTCTATAAAAGATGACTGTGTTTCTCCCTTATTTCTTTTGATATTTCTTTTTCTGAGAGCCTGAGGCAGCAAGAGTCCTAAATGGATAGAGTCACTGTTTTATCTGGAGAAAGCAATGGCACCCTACTCCAACACTCTTGCCTGGAAAATCCATGGACGGAGGAGCCTGGTGGGCTGCAGTCCATGGGGTCGCAAAGAGTTGGACACGACTGAGCGACTTCACTTTCACTTTTCACTTTCATGCACTGGAGAAGGAAATGGCAACCCACTCCAGTGTTCTTGCCTGGAGAATTCCAGGGACGGGAGAGCCTGGTGGGCTGCCGTCCATGGGGTCGCACAGAGTCGGACACAACTGAAGCGACTTAGCAGCAGCAGCAGCAGCAGTCTTGGGAGTAGCACTGGGGTTTTAAGACGGGGCTAAAAATATAGTCCAAAGTGAATAAGAAAGTTAAAAATAAAGAGGGAACATAAAAGAGACCAGATAAAGGAGTAAAACTGTGAACACTTGCTTTATAAACTCTTTCAAACGGAAACAGTTGCTATTCTCTTTCGGGCAACCAGATCAGCCTAAAGAAGTATGCAGCTTTTTCTTTAGTAAAACACAAGGTGATGTGAAACACATATACTTTCAAATATTTGCCCTTGCCTTCCCCTACCTGACCTGAAGTTCCCCCATTTCTCTCCATGTCAGGCTTTTCAACAAGTCTATATAATACAATTGCCCAGGCACTTAAGAGGCAGAAAAGACTTTATGTTTCAGATTACATGTCTTTTGAGTGATGACAGTGGTGTTGGTGGTATAGTGACTGCAGTAGTACCTTAGGCTAGGAAAAAAAAAGGGGCCATTGGGAAACTGGTGGTTAAATTTGGGACTTTATTGCAAACAGCAAAGGTTGCACTGGATGCATATTCCATTGACTTTTCAATTATATGGGGCTAAACCTCCTTGATAAATTACATCATCCTGTTATGTTATCTCTAAATTCTTAAGACTCTACTCTTAGAAAGCAGGAGAAGTAGAGGAGAGAATCAATATTTAGGAAAGAAAAGGGAGAATATTGCTCTTCTTAAAATTGCTGCTACTCCAATCATGATCCAAGCACCAATGTACATGCACGTGGGTGGGTGCTGCAATTTGTAAAATCTAAGCTTCTTCAAATTCTGGCTCAGAAAATTGTAATTTTCCTAAATCTGATCCAGACTCATTTAGTGGTAAATAGAATGCCTTCAGGACGGGTATTTGATATGATTTGGAATCATAAACAGTCAATAGAAATCATTAATTAGCTTTCTTCATGGATTTTGCAAAAACTGAATCAAATTTAAATGAACAATAAACAATTGATGACAGATTTTATTACTTACAGAAATTATGTTTCCTGTGGAAAAACATTAATCTGCCACAGGGAAGCGAGCACAGAGTAATGGAACATTCTTTTCTTGCCCAGTTTAGAGGTTCTTCTATGTGGTTGACAATGGCAGAGATCCTAACAGCCTGAGGAAGCTCCATTTTACCATTGGGAACAAAAGCCAAAACCACTACAACGGCCCTCATCATCACATATGTTCACCCCTGTGACTCTCTGTCTTCTAGTCTGTGACTGATCTCATTTCTCTCCAGCTGAAAATCCCATGGATGGAGGAGCCTGGTGGGCTGCAGTCCATGAGGTCGCTAAGAGTCAGACACGACTGAGCGACTTCACTTTCACTTTTCACTTTGATGCATTGGAGAAGGAAATGGCAACCCACTCCAGTGTTCTTGCCTGGAGAATCCCAGGGATGGAGGAGCCTGGTGGGCTGCTGTCTATGGGGTCACACAGAGTCGGACACAACTGAAGCGACTTAGCAGCAGCAGCAGCAGTACTGGTCCTCAGGCCTCCAGATTTTCCCTGGGGCTGGAAAGCTCTTCCCTTCATACCTACCTGGTCCACTTCCTTCAAGTTCCTGATCAAATGTCATTTTCTCAATGAGGCCTACATGAAAAGTGCTATCAAAAACATAATTCCCAACCCTCCATCTCCCTTTACCTTTTCTACTTTTAAATTTTTTCCATAATTATATTATTTTCTAATATGTAATTTACCTTTGTCATTTTTCTGTTAAAGTCAGTTGCCTGTTGTCTGTCTTCTGCTAAAGTGAAAGTTTCACGAAGCCAGGTTCTATTGCATCCACTTTTTAATCTCAAGACTCTAAGAACTGCCTGACATGTAATCAGTGTATGGGCTGCTGTCTATGGGGTCACACAGAGTCGGACACAACTGAAGCGACTTAGCAGCAGCAGCAGCAGTACTGGTCCTCAGGCCTCCAGATTTTCCCTGGGGCTGGAAAGCTCTTCCCTTCATACCTACCTGGTCCACTTCCTTCAAGTTCCTGATCAAATGTCATTTTCTCAATGAGGCCTACATGAAAAGTGCTATCAAAAACTTAATTCCCAACCCTCCATCTCCCTTTACCTTTTCTACTTTTAAATTTTTTCCATAATTATATTATTTTCTAATATGTAATTTACCTTTGTCATTTTTCTGTTAAAGTCAGTTGCCTGTTGTTTGTCTTCTGCTAAAGTGAAAGTTTCACGAAGCCAGGTTCTATTGCATCCACTTTTTAATCTCAAGACTCTAAGACACTGCCTGACATGTAATCAGTGTTGAATACATAGTTGTTGAATAAAAAGGTGTGAATTCTTGAGAAAGATACTTGAAATATATGCCTCAGTCTCTACATGTTTTAAATGGAAACGCGTGGTGAGGATTAAGTGGGAGAGGTATCAAAGTGTTTATCATCAAGATTGGTATACTTCTAAAACATAATATCCTTATTATTAACATTAAAAGGATCTTGTACATCCTCTTGTGTTATTTCCAGTACAACTGACCCTTTTCCCAGGGCTTATTCTGGTATGTGTTCAGATACTATAAAAGAGGAATTCTGAAGTATGCTAGAAAGAACTAATTTTTCCCCTTTACGCAACTTCCCTCTTTAGTCATTTTCCCACTGGCTTTTCCTACCAGCTGCTCTCACACCATTTATACATTTACACAATTCTATATCTCATGTAATTTTGCTACCTTGACAGGCTATATTAAGACATCTTCTGATGCGTCCTACCCCTCAAACCCGAATTAGGAACCGACCATGTAGTAAGCCAGGTTTGCAGCACGCCCTTTCGCACTGCTTTTTTTGCTTCAAGCAGAAATCTTAGATTATGTTCCAGTTTTGGGTTATTTTTAGAGAAACCACACATTTTCTGACTTTTGAAAAATGCAAGCACTCAGAGTGCTTTGCACACAGTATGTATGGAATACACATCTTTGGAACATTAGGTAAATCAAATTCTCTGGCATATTTTGAGTATAACATCTCAATATATTAAATATTCAGGACAGCAGTATCTCCTCAAAAATTTTAATCCTTGAATGAAGAACAAAATATAAACATTAATAATAGTGTCACTTATCACATACTGAGTTTTATTTACATTAGCATAACTTAGTTTTAGGAATATGACATATTCTTGAATTAGGTGGCTTTTCTCATTCCCAAAGCAGCAGCCTATAGTAGTCCCTTAATACTTATTTTTATAATTGTGACAAATGGGTGAGATAAATCATTACCTTAGGATGTTTTATGTCTTTTAAATATTCAATAGCCCATTTTGAAGCCCATGGTAAGATTTAATTTCTTTTAGAGGAAATGACTAAGCTGAAGTGTCTGGACGTTTGAAGAATAGACCGGAAGTAAGAGGCTAACATTTATCTCTACATTGTCTGGAGTTCTTTGTCAAATTAGATAGAACAGGAAAAATGGGTATTAAATTTCAATCAGGGTTAATCAGTAGACACACTCTGGGCTAGTGAGAAGTTGAGTAATGATTGGGAAGTTCCATATTTAATCATTGGTTGGCTGCTTTGCCCTGCATAGGTCATGCACTCTTGGCAGGTATTTTTAGATTATAACATTCTTAGGAAAGAAAACTTAGTTTTCAGAATGTTATCCTATTCCTCTAATACTGTTCCCCTACCTTAGAGAAGTATAATTAGCACTGACACTTTGTGCCCAAATATGTGGTATTTTGGTCAATGAATACTATAAATTCTTTAAACATCTTCAACTGTGTGTGTGTATACTAATATGTGTGTGTGTGTTTATATATGTATATATGAGCGATATAAACTAATCTTTTAGAGGTGAAATAGGAGATAGGTCTCAGGATGAGCAGCTGCAGCCAAGTCTCCTGCTGACATTTTGAGATGATTGACCAGAGAACCTAAAAAACTACCCGCATATAAGCAACCTAAGCCACTTCTATTGTGCACAAGTCACTCCTAGGTCACCACATGTACTCTGCTTCTAACAGATGCTGTCTCTGCTTCACAGCCTTGGCCTCTCTGCTGAATTCTTCCTTCAAACAAGATAAAGACCAAGATCCTTCTCCTAAGTCATTCTACCTGGAATCAGAGGCATTTAATTGTCTTTTCTGTTCTCTCCTAAGTGCTAGCGGGCTTTCCAGGTAACTCAGTGGTAAAAGAATCCTCCTGCCAAGCAGGAAACCCAGGGAGATCCCCTGGAGGAGGGAATGGCAACTCTCTCCAGTATTCTTGCCAGGATAATCCCATGGACAGAGGGAGCCAGGCAGGCTGCAGCCGACAGGATCACAGAGTTGGACACGACTAAATAACTGAGCACACGCACACTCACACAAGTGTTAAGTGAATCCAAACTGGTAGATTGCTCTGAACTAGCATAGTATCTCTTGGATCAGGAGAGTATCCCAGGAATTTAACTCAAATACAAGTCATCTGAACTCTCACTACTTAAGAAAATCTGCCAGAAATACCCAGAAATTAATTGATTTTTTTCTGAGAACTATAGAACATCATAATTAAGAATGATCTTACATAGGACCTAACACATTGGGTTCATCCTGGCTCCTCCAAGTGAGAACATGTACCAGAGAACAAACCTAGTACCTTGTATGAGTACTAGGTATCTGAAAAACAGCTATACATGCTTAGAAATACATTTATTATTTCAAATTAAAGCATAACCCTCTGTTTCTCTTTGACTAGAGGTAAAAATCTAAGTCTCAGCGAGAAAACAATGTGCTGCTGAGCAGGATCTTTGGTAATTTACAACAGAAATATAGAAAGGGTGTGAATGAAACCAAAAAGGAACAACTTTTAAACTACTGAATTAATGTTTATAATTTAAAATATTGTCCCTCCAATATAATAATCTTTCTGCTAATTATTATTACAGATACAGGCCTTGAGTGAATATGTTAAGCAACTAGTTAGCTATGAATATGGTATTTCACTTTAAGGAAATGCTGAGCAGGATCTTTGGTAATTTACAACAGAAATATAGAAAGGGTGTGAATGAAACCAAAAAGGAACAACTTTTAAACTACTGAATTAATGTTTATAATTTAAAATATTGTCCCTCCAATATAATAATCTTTCTGCTAATTATTATTACAGATACAGGCCTTGAGTGAATATGTTAAGCAACTAGTTAGCTATGAATATGGTATTTCACTTTAAGGAAAAAATAAATTTCACGGAACATAAAGAAAGCTGAGCACCAAATAATTAATACTTTCAAATTACTGTGCTAGAGATGACTTCTGAGAGTCCCTTGGACAGCAAGGAGATCAAACCAGTCAATGTTAAAGGAAATCAAACCTAAATATTCTTTGGAAGAACTGAAACTGAAGCTGAAGCTCCAATACTTTGGCCACCTGATGCAAAGAGCCAGCTCATTGGAAAAGACCCTGATGTTGGGAAAGATAGAGGGCAACAGGAGAACAGAGTGACAGAGCATGAGATGGTTGGATGGCATCATTGACTCAATGGATATGAGTTTAGGCACACTTCAGGAGATAGTGAAGCACAGGGAAGCCTGGTGTGCTGCAGTCCATGGGGTTGCAAAGAGTCAGACATGACTTAATAATTGGACAACAACAATCTTCATGTTTAGAATCTGTTGACTCTAGCTATATCATACTGCTTTATTTTAAAATATATGCCAAAGGAATAAGCTTCTTACTCTGATAAAAGGAAAACCAACAATTCTCTATATTGAACCAAATGTATTCAAGACTCTTGACTCAAGCCCAGTCATTCTGCATATGTTATATCCCAAGCCGCAAGTCTAAGTTATGGGAAAGTTTCTTTTCTCACCATTTTCTGTCTTTAGGAACCAGCTGGGTCTCCTAATTCATTTGGTGGGGTTTGTAAATGCTTGCTGGCAGATATCATTACTTTACATCTCAGGGACTGATCAACCTTGCCTTACAAAAAATATTCAGAAATTTGATCAGCAAAAGTTTAACAGAAGCTACAGATTTCATTGGCCTCATCCTTGGTGTTTGAAAGAGAGCCATATATTTTCCCAACATTCGTGATTATTGATGAAGAGATAGTCATTTGCTCACAACAAACATTCAAGACCACATATAAGTACATGGGTATGGAAGATCCCCTGGAGAAGGAAATGGCAACCCATTTCAGTATTCTTGCCTGGGAAATTCCATGGACAGTGGAACATGGTTGGCTACAGTTCATAGGGTCACAAAAGATTCAGACACAACTTAGCAACTAAAAAACAACAATTAGTACTTTGGTTCTGTTCTAATAGATGAACTACCTATGAGCCATTTTCCTCTTTACTTTCTTCTCCCGCCTGACAAACTGCTGTGACCATTCAGGGATTCATGTGTGAGTTTTTGTTCATTTGTTAGTTTCCCTCCATTAGTGATAGATTTATACTTAGTCCTCTGCACTTTATTCTCCTTTACAGCTAAGTTACTACATGCAGTTATGGGTGAAAGAGAAACAAGGACTAAGAACTGAATGAATGATCTTAGCTTTATTCACACAATACACTGATTTATGGCTGTCACTTCATACCAACAAAAGTCAAACAGGTGGTTTGTGACAGCTTCTACACTTAGACTATGCATATGAGCATATTACTGATATGCCCTCGTGGAAATCAAATTATGTCATGGCTACTTCCAATACTACCCATAAAAGCATAAACAGCAAGGATAATAGGTAAAAATGTATATGGGGAAAAGCAGTGTAGGATACCTTCAATTTTAATGAAAAATAACATTTAATATATCCTACTCATTTTTCTTGAGCTAGAAAAACATATAGTCAACTAGTACTGTCCTCATTCACAGTTCTTTATAACTTTCTGAAAATAGTGCTTTGGGAGCTAAAATATTTTATGAATCATCCTGACCAAGAAACAATTTTGTTCAGAAAATTCAATTTAGTGATATTGGCCTGTAGTTTCTTTTTTTGTGGCGTCTTTGTCAGGTTTTGGTATTAGGGTGATGGTGGCCTCATAGAATGAGTTTGGAAGTTTACCTTCCTCTGCAATTTTCTGAGAGTTTGAGTAGGATAGGTGTTAGCTCTTCTCGAAATTTTTGGTAGAATTCAGCTGTGAAGCCGTCTGGACCTGGGCTTTTGTTTGCTGGAAGGTTTCTGATTACAGTTTCAATTTCTGTGCTTGTGATGGGTCTGTTGAGATTTTCTATTTCTTCCTGGTTCAGTTTTGGAAAGTTGTACTTTTCTAAGAATTTGTCCATTTCTTCCACGTTGTCCATTTTATTGGCATATAGTTGCTGATAGTAGTCTCTTATGATCCTTTGTATTTCTGTGTTGTCTGTTGTGATCTCTCCCTTTTCATTTCTAATTTTATTGATTTGATTTTTCTCCCTTTGTTTCTTGATGAGTCTGGCTAATGGTTTGTCAATTTTATTTATCCTTTCAAAGAACCAGCTTTTGGCTTTGTTGATTTGTTTCTTTTTCCATTACTCTAAGAGGTGAGTCATAGAGAAGGCAATGGCACCTCACTCCAGTATTCCTGCCTGGAAAATCCCATGGATGGAGGAGCCTGGAAGGCTGCAGTCCATGGGGTCTCTGAGGGTCAGACATGACTGAGCAACTTCACTTTCACTTTTCACTTTCAGGCATTGGAGAAGGAAATGGCAACCCACTCCAGTACTCCTGCCTGGAGTACCTTTAAGAATCTAATCTTCAGTATCCAATTTCACTTAGAGGTGTGATTATTGACTTGATTACTCTCTCCCCTTTTGACTCTCCCTTTTCTCCCCCAGGTTACCTCTATCTCCTCCCTCCTCCTTCTCTTCTATACTTAATTCTGTGGATCTTTCTGGGTGTTCTAGGCTATGGAGAACACTTAGGGAACTGATTACTGGCAAGATTGGTCTCTCCCCTTTTGACTCCCCCTCTTCTCCTGGTCACCTCTATCTCCCTCCTCCCTCGTCTCTTATCTATGTAACTCTGTGAAACTCTCTGGGTGTTCCAGACTATGGAAAGAGCACAAAGGGAATTAATTACTGGCTAGATTGCTCTCTCCCCTTTTGACTCCTCCTCTTCTCCTCCTGGTCAACTCTATTTCCCTCCTCCCTCTACTCTTATCATGTAACTCTATGAACATCTATTGGTAGCCCTCACCATGGAGAATCTTTTCACCATTAACCAATATGTTTTATAATCTCTGTTGTGTGGATGGAGAAGTCTCGAGG
Organism: Aepyceros melampus; assembly: GCA_006408695.1. Lineage (NCBI taxonomy): Eukaryota > Metazoa > Chordata > Mammalia > Artiodactyla > Bovidae > Aepyceros > Aepyceros melampus. The sequence goes on from SJXQ01007033.1 coordinate 104,720, forward strand.
CTACTGTAAGAATAAGGCTGAAAGCAGAGGCAGGAGGCTCAAATCCAAAACCTGAGAGGACTCCTGATTCCAGGGAACATTAATCAACAAGAGCTCATCCAAAAGCCTCCATATCTATACTGAAACCAAGCTCCACACAAGAGCCAACAAATTCCACAGCAAGACATACCATACTAAGTCTCCAGCAACGGAGGAACACAGCCCTAAAAATTAAAATACAGGCTGCCCAAAGTCATGTCAAACCCATAGAAACCCAAAAACTCACTATTTGACACTTCATTGCACTCTGAAGAGAAAAGATCCATCTCCACCCACCAGAACACAGTTGCACGCTTCTTTAACCAGGAAACCTTGACAAGCCACTAGTCCAACCCCAACCACAGGAGCAACCTCCACAAAAAGAAGAAACACAAACTTCCAGCCTACAGAAAAGCCACCCCAAACACAGCAATTAAAAAAAAAGGCAGAGAAATATTCAACAAGTAAAGAAACATGATAAATTCCCACCAAATCAAAGAGGATATAAGGAGTCTACCTGAAAAAGAATTCAGAGTGATAGTACAGATGATCCAAAATCTTGAAAACAGATAAATAGACTAGAGACAAGGATTGAGAAGATGCAAGAAATGTTTAACATGGACCTAGAATAAATAAAAAAGAGTCAATCAAAAATGAATAATGTAATAACTGAGATCAAAAGCACTCTGGTGGGGACCAACAGTAGAATAACTGTGGCAGAAGACAGGATAAGTGAGATGAAAGATAGTATGGTTGAAACAAATGAAGCAAAGAGGAAAAAAGAATTAAAAGAAACGAGTACAACCTCAGAAACCTCTGGGAAAATGTTAAACTTCTCAACATTCGAATCGTAGGAGTCCTAGAAAAAGAAGACAAAAGAGAAGAGCATGAGAAAACACTTGAGATAATAGTTGAAAATTTTCCTAAAATAGGGAAGGAAATAGCACTCAAGTCCAAGAAAATCAAAAAGTCTCAACCAGGATAAACCCAACACAAACACCCAAAACACATATTAATCAAATTAACAAAGATCAAACACAAAGAACAAATATTAAAAGCAGCAAGGGAAAAACAACAAATAACACATAAGGGGATCTCCATAAGGATAACAGCTGATCTTTCAATAGAAACTCTTCAGGCCAGAAGGGAACGGCAGGACATACTTAAAGTGATGAAAGAGAAAAGCGTACAGCCCAGATTACTGTACCCAACAAGAATCTCATTCAAATATAAAGGAGAAATCAAAAGCTTTACAGACCAGCAAAAGCTGAGATAATTCAGCATCACAAAACCAGCTCTTCAACAAGTGCTAAAGGATCTTCTCTAGATAGGAAACACAGAAAAGATGTTTAAACTCTAACTCAAAACAACAAAGTAATTGGCAAAGAGAAAATTCTTATCATAATTACTTTAAATGTAAATGTGTTGAATACCCCAACCAAAAGACAAAGACTGGCAGAATGGAGACAAAAACAAATATATATATGTTGTCTACAAGAGTCCCACCTCAAAACAAGGGACACATAAAGACTGAAAGTGAAGGGCTTGAAAAAGATATTTTATGCAAATGGGGACCCAAAAAAAAAAAAAAGCAGGAGTAGCAATACTCGTATCAGATAAAATAAACTTTGAAATAAAGATCATGAAAAGAGATAAAGAAGGTTACTACATAATGAACAAAGGATCAATCCAAGGAGAAGATATAACAGTTATAAATATATATGCACCCAACATAGGAGCACCACAATATGTATGGCAAATGCTAACAAGTATGGAAAGGGAAATTAACAGTAACACAATAACAGTGGGATACTTTAATACCCCACTCACCCCTATAAATAGATCAACCAAATAGAATATTAGCAAGTAAACACAAACTTTAAATGATGCAATGGACCAATTAGACTTAGTTGATATCTTTAGGACCTTTCAACTCAAAGCAATGAATTTCACTTTTTTCTCTAGTGCACATGGAACATTCTCCAGGACAGATCATGTAACATCCTGGGCCATAGATCTAGTGTTTATAAATTAAAAAAAAAAAAGAAAAGAAAGAAAGAAAAAAGAAAAAATGAAATCATTTCAAGCATCTTTTCTGATCCCAATGCAATAATATTAATGTCAACTACAGGGAAAAATCTATTAAAAATATAAACATATGGAGGCTAAAAAACATGCTACTGAATAATCAACAAATCATGGAGGAAATAAAAATAGGCATAGAAACAAATGAAAATGAAAACTTGACAACTCAAAACCTATGAGATTCAGTAAAAGCAGTGCTAAGGGGAAGGGTCATAGCAAAAAGAGCTTACATTAAGAAACAAAAGAAAAAAATAATAAAAACCAACTTAACACCTAAAGCAACTAGACAAAGAAGAAATGCAGAACCCCAGGGTTAGTAGAAGAAAAGAAATCATGAAATTAGGGCAGAAATAAATGAAAAAGAAACAAAGGAGGCTATAGTAAAAATCAACCAAAATAAAAGCTGGTTCTTTGAGAAGACAAATAAAATAGACAAACCATTAGCCAGACTCATCAAGAAAAAAGGGAGAAGAATCAAATTCACAAAATTAGAAATGAAAATGGAGAAATCATAACATACAATACAGAAATACAAAGGATCATAAGAGAGTACTCTCAACAAATATATGACAAGAAAAGGGCCAACTTGAACGAAATAGAAAAATTCTTAGAAATGTATAACCTTTCAAAACTGAACCAAGAAAAAAGAGGAAATCTTAACAGACACATCATAAGCACAGAAATCAAAGCTGTAATAAAAAAATTTTTTCAACAATCAAAAGCCTAGGACCAGATGGCTTGACAGGTGATTTCTACCAAAAATTAGAGAAAAGCTAGCATGTATCCTACTCAAACTCTTCCAGAAAATTGCAGAGGAAAGTTAACTACCAAAGTCATTCCATGAGACCACCATCACCCTAATACCAAAACCAGACAAAGATGCCACAAAAAAAAAAAGAAAGAAAGAAAAGAAAAGAAAACTAGAGGCCAATATCACTCATGAATATAGATGCAGAAATCCTCACCAAAATTCTAGCAAACAGAATCCAAAAGCCTATTAAAAAGATCATACATCAACCAAATGGGCTTATCCCAGTGATGCAAGGATTCTTCAATATTCACATATCAATCAATGTGAAACACCATGTTAACAAAATGATGATACAAACCATATTATTATTTCAATAGATGCCAAGAAAGGCTTTGACAAAATTCAACATCCATTTATGGTAAAAACCGTCCAGAAAGCAGACATTAAAGGAACATACCTCTACATAATAAAAGCTGTACATGATAAATTTGTAGCAAACATTAGCCATTGAAACATTGAAAGCATTTCCCCAAAAGTCAGGAACAAGACAAGGGTGCCCACTCTCACCACTACTATTCAACACTATTTAGCCACAACAATCAGAGAAGAAAATAAATAAAAGGAATCCAGCTTGGAAAAGAAGTAAAACTCATTGTTTCCATATGACATGATCCTCTACATAGAATATCTTAAAGACACCACCAGAAAATTACTAGATCTAATCAATGAATATAGCAAAGTTTCAAAATATAAAATTAACACAGAGAAATCCCTTGCATGCCTATACACTAACAACGAGAAAACAGAAAGAGAAATTAAGGAACAATCCCATTCACCATTGCAATGAAAAGAATAAAATACTTAGGAATAGATATACCTAAAGAAACAAAAGACCTATGTATAGAAAACTATAGAACCCTGATGAAAGAAATCAAACATGAAACAAATAGATGAAGAAATATGCCATGTTCATGAATCAGAAGAATCAATATAGTGAAAATGATTATACTACCCAAAGCAATCTATAGATTCCGTGCAATCCCTATCAAGCTACCAATGGCATTTTTCAGAGAACTAGAACAAATAATTTCACAATTTGTATGGAAATACAAAAAACCTCAAATAGCCAAAGCAATCTTGACAAAGAAGAATAGAACTGGAGAAATCATCCTGCCTGACTTCAGATTATAGTACAAAGCTATAGTCATCAAGGCAATATGGTCCTTGCACAAAGAGAGAAATATAGATCAATGGAACAAAATAGAAAGCCCAGAGATAAATTCACAGACCTATGGATACCTTATCTTTAACAAAGGAGGCAAAAATATCCAATGGAGAATATACAGTCTCTTTCACAAGTGGTGCTGGGAAAACTGGTCAACCACTTGTAAAAGAATGAAACTAGAACACTTTCTAACACCATCCACAAAAATAAACTCAAAATGGGTTAAGAATCTAAATGTAAGACCAGAAACTGCAAAACTCCTAGAGGAAAACATAGGCAAAAGACTCTCTGACATTAATCACAGCAGAATCCTCTCTGACCCACCTCCCAGAGTAATGGAAATAAAAGCAAAAATAAACAAATGGGACCTAATTAAATTTGAAGATTTTGCACAACGAAGGAAACTAAAGCAAGGTGAAAAGACAGTCTTCAGAATGGGAGAAAATAATAGAAAATGAAGCAACTGACAAAGAATTAATCTCAAAAATATAAAAGTGGCTCATGCAGCTCAATTCTATAAAAATAAACAACCCAATCAAAACACGAGCCAATGAACTAAACAGACATTTCAACAAAGAAGACACACAGATGGCTAACAAACACATGAAAAGATGCTCAACATCACTCATTATCAGAGAAATGCAAATTAAAACCACAATGTGATACCATTTCATGCCAGTTGTAATGGCTGCTGTCAAAAAGTCTGCAAACAATAAATGCTGGAAAGGGTGTGGAGAAAAGGGCACTCTTTTCCACTGATAGTTTGAATGCAAATTCATGCAGTGACTATGGAGAGCATTGTGGAGATTCTTTAAAGACCTGGAAATAGAACTGGCATATGACTCAGCAATCCCACTGCTGGGCATATACACTGAGGGAACCAGAATTGAGAGACACGTGTACCCCAGTATTCATCACAGCACTGTTTACAATAGCTAGGATATGGAAGCAACTTAGATGTCCATCAGCAGATGAATGGATAAGAAAGCTGTCATACATATACATAATGGATTATTCAGCTATTAAAAAGAATCTGTTTGAATCTATTGTAATGAGCTGGATGAAGGTGAAGGTGAAGGTGAAGTCGCTCAGTCGTGTCCGACTCTTTGCGACCCCGTGGACTGTAATGTACTAGGCTTCTCTGTCCATGGGATTCTCCAGGCAAGAATACTGGAGTGGATTGCCATTTCCTTCTCCAGGGGATCTTCCCGACCCAGGGATTGAACCCGGGTCTCCCGCATTGGAGGCAGATGCTTTAACCTCTGAGTCACCAGGAGCTGGATGAAACTGGAGCCTATTATACAGAATGTAATTAATCAGAATGAAAAACACCAGTAAAGTATTTTTACACATATATACAGAATTTAGAAAGATGGGAACAATGACCCTATATGTGAGACATCAAAAGAGACACGCATATAAAGAACAGTGTTTGGACTCTGTGGGAGAAGGCAAGGGTGGGATGATTTGAGAGAATACCATTGAAGCATGCATATTCAGTTCAGTTCAGTTCAGTCGCTCCGTTGTGTCTGACTCTTTGCAACCCCATGAATCGCAGCATGCCAGGCCTTCCTGTCCATCACCAACTCCCGGAGTTCACTCAGACTCATGTCCATCCAGTCAGTGATGCCATCCAGCCATCTCAACCTCGGTCATCCCCTTCTCCTCCTGCCCCCAATTCCGCCCAGCATTAGAGTCTTTTCCAATGAGTCAACTCTTTGCATGAGGAGGCCAAAGTACTGGAGTTTCCACTTCAAAAGCATTCCTCCCAAAGAAATCCCAGGGTTGATCTCCTTCAAAACGGACTGGTTGCATCTCCTTGCAGTCCAAGGGACTCTCAAGAGTCTTCTCCAACACCACAGTTCAAAAGGATCAATTCTTCAGCTTTCTTCACAGTCCAAATCTTACATTCATACATGACCACTGGAAAAATGATAGCCTTGACTAGACGGACTTTTGTTGGCAGAGTAATGTCTCTGCTTTTGAATATACTATCTAGGTTGGTCGTAACTTTTCTTCCAAGGAGTAAGGGTATTTTAATTTCATGGCTGCAGTCACCATCTGCAGTTATTTTGGAGCCCCAAAAAATAAAGTCTGATGCTGTTTCCACTGTTCCCTCATCTATTTCCCATGAAGTGATGGGACCACATGCCATGATCTTCGTCTTCTGAATGTTGAGCTTTAAGCCAATTTTTTCACTCTCCTCTTTTACTTTCATCAAGAGGTTTTTTAGTTCCTCTTCACTTTCTGCCATAAGGCTGGTGTCATCTGCATATCTGAGGTTATTGAGATTTCTCCCAGGAGTCTTGATTCCAACTTGTGCTTCTTCCAGTCCAGGGTTTCTCATGATGTACTCAGCATATAAATTAAATAAGCAGGGTGACAATATACAGCCTTGACTTACTCCTTTTCCTATTTGGAACCAGTCTGTTGTTCCATGTCCAGTTCTAATGGTACTTCCTGACCTGCATATAGATTTCTCAAGAGGCAGGTCAAGTGGTCTGGTATTCCCATTTCTTTCAGAATTTTCCACAGTTTATTGGGATACACACAATGAAAGACTTTGACATATTCAATAAAGCAGAAATAGATGTTTTTCTGGAACTCTCTTGCTTTTTTGATGATCCGGTGGATGTTGACAATTTGATCTCTGGTTCCTCTGCTTTTTCTAAAATCAGCTTGAACAGGTGGTATTTCATGGTTCATGTATTGCTGAAGCCTGGCTTGGAAAATTTTGAACATTACTTTACTAGTGTGTGAGATGAGTGCAATTGTGTGGTAGTTTGAGCATTCTTTGGCCTTGCCTTTCATTGGGATTGGAATGAAAGCTGACCTTTTCCAGTCCTGTGGCCATTGCTGAGTTTTCCAAATTTCCTGGTGTACTGAGTGCAGCACTTCCACAGCATCATCTTTCAGGATTTGAAATAGCTTTACTGGAATTCCATCACCTCCACTAGCTTTGTTCATAGAGATGCTTCCTAAGGCCCACTTGACTTCACATTTCAGGATGTCTGGCTCTAGGTGAGTGATCACACCATCGTGATTATCTTGGTCGTGAAGATCTTTTTGGTATAGTTCTTCTGTGTATTCTTGTTACCTCTTCTTGATATCTTCTCCTTCTGTTAGGTCCATACCATTTCTGTCCTTTATCGAACACATCTTTGCATGAAATTTCCCTTGGTAGCTCTAATGTTCTTAAACAGATCTCTGGTCTTTCCCATTCTGTTCTTTTCCTCTATTCTTTGCATTGATCACTGAGAAAGGCTTTCTTATCTCTTCTTGCTATTCTTTGGAACTCTGCATTCAGATGCTTATATCTTTCCTTTTCTCCTTGGCTTTTCACTTCTCTTCTTTTCATAGCAATTTGTAAGGCCTACTCAGACAGCCATTTTGCTTTTTTTGCATTACTTTTCCATGGGGATGGTCTTGATCCCTGTCTCCTGTACAATGTCATGAACCTCTGTCCATAGTTCTCAGGCAATCTCTCTATCAGATCTAGGCTCTTAAATCTATTTCTCACTTCCACTGTATAATCATAAGGGATTTTATTTAGGTCATACCTGAATGGTCTAGCAGTTTTTCCTACTTTATTCAATTTAAGTCTGAATTGGCAATAAGCAGTTCATGATCTGAGCCACAGTCAGCTTCTGGTCTTGTTTTTGTTGACTCTGTAGAGCTTCTCCATCTTTGGCTACAAAGCATATAATCAATCTAATTTTGGTGTTGACCATCTGGTGATGTCCATGTGTAGAGTCTTCTCTTATGTTGTTGGAAGAGGGTGTTTGCTATGACCAGTGAGTTCTCTTGACAAAACTCTATTAGTCTTTGCCCTACTTCATTCCGTATTCCAAGGCCAAATCTGCCTGTTACTCCAGGTGTTTCCTGTCTGCCTACTTTTGCATTCCAGTCTCTTATAATGAAAATGACATCTTTTGGGGGTATTAGTTCTAAAAGGTATTCTAGATCTTCATAGAACCATTCAACTTCAGCTTCTTCAGCATTACTGGTTGGGGCATAGACTTGGATTACTGTCATATTGAATGGTTTGCCTTGGAAACAAACAGAGATCATTCTGTCGTTTTTGAGATGGCATCCAAGTATGGCATTTTGGACTCTTTTGTTGACCATGATGGCTACTCCATTTCTTCTGAGGGATTCCTGCCCACAGTAGTAGATATAATGTTCATCTGAGTTAAATTCACCCATTCCAGTCCATTTTAGTTCACTGATTCCTAGAATGTTGATGTTCATTCTTGCCATCTCCTGTTTGACCACTTCCAATTTGCCTTGGTTCATGGACCTGACATTCGAGGTTCCTAGGCAATATTGCTCTTTACAGCATCAGACCTTGGTTCTATCACCAGTCACATCCACAGCTGGGTATTGTTTTTGCTTTGGCTCCATCTTTTCATTCTTTCTGGAGTTATTTCTCCACTGATTTCCAGTAGCATATTGGGCACCTACTGACCTAGGGAGTTCTTCTTTCAGTATCCTACATTTTGCCTTTTCATACTGTTCATGTGGCTCTCAAGGCAAGAATACTGAAGTGGTTTGCCATTCCCTTCTCCGGTAGACCACATTCTGTCAGACTTCTCCACCATGCCTGCCCTTCTTGGGTGGCCCCACAGGGCATGGCTTAGTTTTATTGAGTTAGACAAGGCTGTGGTCCTAGTGTGATTAGGTTGACTAGTTTTCTGTGAGTATAGTTTCAGTGTGTCTGCCCTCTTGCAACACCTACCATCTTACTTGGGTTTCTCTTACCTTGGGTGTGGGGTATCTCTTCACAGTTACTGCAACAAAGCACAGCCACTGCTCCTTACCTTAGATGAGGGGTATCTCCTCACTGCCACCCCTCCCAACCTTGAATGTGGAATAGCTCCTTTAGGCCCTCTGGCACCCACGCAGCCACCGCTCCTTGCATGTGGGGTCACTCCTCCTGGCTGCCACCCCTGGCCTCGGGCGAGGGTAGCTCCTCTCAGCTGCTCCTGAGCTGTCGCAGCCTGGTGAGTAAAGAGCCTCCAATTAAAATAAATTAATTATTTAAAAAAAGAAATAACAATGTGCTCAATCAGTTATATTAAAAAAAATTAACTCATATGAAAGGAGATCAGATTTGTTGTTACTGGTGATAAGGTGTATAAGAAGGAGGAATTGGATGAAGGTAATCAAAAAGTACAAATTTCAAATTGTAAGTTAATTAATAGGGATATGATGCACAACACAAAAATATAATTAGCACTGCTGTATGTTATATATGAAAGCTAAGAGAGAAAATCCTGTGTTCTCTTATATATGAAAGTTAAGAGAGAAAATTCTAAAAGCTATCTTAATAAGGAAATATTTTTCTTCAATTTTTTGCCTATTTGAAATGATAGATGTTCATTAACTTTATTATATTAATTGTTCCACAATGCACGTAAGTCAAATCATTATGTGGTATATGTTAAACTTCTACATGCTCTATGTTAATTATATCTCAATAAAACTAGAAGAATAAATGATCCAATGGATTTTGCCTGCTAGTTTTGTGTATTGCATGAGACTCATAATCTTTTTCTTCTTTCCAATTATTCTCTTTTGAATGAAAAATTTAATCCCATATCTATCCACCATTGTACCTTGGAAGCAAATAACTTATTTCAGAAATTCATAGTTGAAGAGAAATTTTAAGTCAGAATGAAACATGGCTCTGCTCTCACCTATATATGGTGTAGATGAGACTTGAATGAGACTTTGAGCCTTAGATTTTAGATATGTTGCTGCTGCTGCTGCTGCTGCTGAGTCACTTCAGTCGTGTCCGACTCTGTGTGAACCCATAGACAGCAACCCACCAGGCTCCGCCATCTCTGGGATTTTCCAGGCAAGAACACTGGAGTGGGTTGCCATTTTCTTCTCCAATACATGAAAGTGAAAAGTGAAAGCAAAGTCGCTCAGTCGTGTCCGACTGTTTGTGACCCCATGGACTGCAGTGTACCAGGCTCCTCCGTCCATGGGAGTTTCCAGGCAAGAGTACTGGAGTGGGGTGTCATTTCCTTCTCCGAGATATGTTGCTAGAAAAGGTTAAAACCTTCTGGGCTCTTGGAACAAAATTCATGTCTTTTGCATTTGAAGACATGAGATTTAGAAGACTAATAATGAAGTATTATGGACTGAATATTTGTTTTCTTGCAAAATTCATAAGTTGAAGCCCTATCCCCTAAGTGATGGTATGAAGATTGAGTCTTTCATAGATAATTAGGGTGAAATGAGATCACGGATGTGGGACTCTAGTGATGGGATCAGTGCCCTTATGAGAAAAGACACTAAAGAAGTTGCTCTCTTTCTCCTTATCTCTACCATGTGATGAAGAGCAAAGAGAATAAACCAGCTGTGTACTAGTCAAGAAGACAGTTCTCTCCAGGAACTTAATTGCCTGGCACCTTCATCTGAACTTCACAGCCTCCAAATCTGTGAAAAAATAAATCTTAGTCATTAAGTTGCCTATACTGTAATTTATCATTACAGTCTGAGCTGACCATTCTGAGCTACTCTCTTTATTATCCCTTTCACCACATACCTCTAGACATATGAGTTGGTATTCCTTTCTCCAACACATGGTGTTCTTTATTCATGTTCTTCTGTTCCTAGCTAACTAGTAACATGTTCACTGAAAATTATGACATAGATTAAAATGGAAAGATAGTGCAATCCATTGATCCTTTCCTTTCAGTCCTTTTTTATGCATGAGGAAGCCCAAAGTAGAGGTTTATGGTAGAATGTATGTCTATCAAAGAGTCAAATCAAAGCATTTGAGTTAGTTTTGTACAGCATTTCTCCTAGTCTGCTAAGAACAAAATACATATGTATGTACAAGGTATAAAATAAGAACTGAGAAATATATAGAATCCCACATACAATTTATAGTTGCATTTAAATTGTCTTGCACACTACAAAAATGAATGATAAAATGTATGCTAAAAATTTAAATATAAATTTGCTTTCCTTATAACAATAACAAATAGTAGATTAAGAGAAACATCTTAACAAGTCCACAGACTAAAACTTTATATTTTAGTAAATTTAATGGTATATTTTCCCCTCATGGTGTTCTTTATTCATGTTCTTCTGTTCCTAGCTAACTAGTAACATGTTCACTGAAAATTATGACATAGATTAAAATGGAAAGATAGTGCAATCCATTGATCCTTTCCTTTCAGTCCTTTTTTATGCATGAGGAAGCCCAAAGTAGAGGTTTATGGTAGAATGTATGTCTATCAAAGAGTCAAATCAAAGCATTTGAGTTAGTTTTGTACAGCATTTCTCCTAGTCTGCTAAGAACAAAATACATATGTATGTACAAGGTATAAAATAAGAACTGAGAAATATATAGAATCCCACATACAATTTATAGTTGCATTTAAATTGTCTTGCACACTACAAAAATGAATGATAAAATGTATGCTAAAAATTTAAATATAAATTTGCTTTCCTTATAACAATAACAAATAGTAGATTAAGAGAAACATCTTAACAAGTCCACAGACTAAAACTTTATATTTTAGTAAATTTAATGGTATATTTTCCCCTCATATTTGAACAAGGAGTCCTCAGTTTTTATCTTTTACTGAGCCTTGAAAATTATGCAGCAGTATAAAATACCATTTGTTTTGAAGTTACATGACTAAAACTGCTATTTGGTTATTCTGATCCTTATATAACACAGGCAATTCAAAAAATTATTTCTCTCAAAAAGAAAGGGAAATTTTCTGCCAAGACATTTTCACAATTCCTCCAGTAAGGAAGTCATCTTTCAGCCTAGGACTAATTTTTTTTCCCTGTCATTTCAACTCACGCCTGCCTCTTTTAATTTAGCTTGTGGCAATCATTTCTGTTGACACTATAATAAGGTTAATAGTAAGCTTTGTAGTCAGTTGAATCTGGATTTGAATCTTGTCTTCACTCTTCATTTTCTGGGTCATTTTGAGCGAGTTACCTCAGTTCAGTTCAGTTCAGTTCAGTCGCGCAGTCGTGTCCGACTCTTTGCGACCCCATGAATCGCAGCACGCCAGGCCTCCCTGTCCATCACCAACTNAAAAACCACACGGGGGAAACCAGTCTTTCCAGTGACTATCCCATCCCTTATTGTCCAGAAAAGCTTTTTATACTTTTGGTTGTACATAGAGATCAATGGCTAATACAAAATTATGCAGCATCAGCAGCCCTGACTCTTATTGAGACCAGACTTTCTCTCTGCATACCTAGCTGTATACACAAGTCTTAGATGATTTACATCATCTTCTGGCCAGAAGGCCAATTAGCATTTTATGGCCCTTTTCTGATAAGGGTCTGTCAACCAGAAAACTTATTTTCCTTAATAGTGTTGTTCTTCCAAAAGTCTGCTGCCACTCTCAGAAAGCACTAAATAAGTTACATTCTTACATAGGAAAGACACAACAATTTATAAAAATGAAGGAGGAATACACTGATTTATAACAAAGAGAAAATTAATTAACTCAAAAGTCTACTGTTGCTAACATCAAAACTACTATATTCTTTTTTCTCTATACCAACTACATTGATTAATATCCTCCCAGGTGCCTAGAAGATAAAGGATATGGAGGCCTGGCAGCAGTCATTGACTCAACAATGAAACCCATCATCAGTATAATTTTTAGCTTTTTAGAAAAGGCTCTATATCTTTAAGATGTTTTAAGCTTCGTGCCTCTCATGGTTGGGGGACTGTAAACAATCACAAGTTGTAAAAGACCTGGGGAACCTGTCAGGCAAGTTAGAGAGCCATCATAGGGATTTAAGCTGAAAAGCTAACATCAAAACTACTATATTCTTTTTTCTCTATACCAACTAATTGATTAATATCCTCCCAGGTGCCTAGAAGATAAAGGATATGGAGGCCTGGCAGCAGTCATTGACTCAACAATGAAACCCATCATCAGTATAATTTTTAGCTTTTTAGAAAAGGCTCTATATCTTTAAGATGTTTTAAGCTTCGTGCCTCTCATGGTTGGGGGACTGTAAACAATCACAAGTTGTAAAAGACCTGGGGAACCTGTCAGGCAAGTTAGAGAGCCATCATAGGGATTTAAGCTGAAATATTCCTTTCATATACAGGAGACCAGTTGGAGCTCTAAGTTAACTTTTTCTAGAGAAAGGTGGTCAGGGATAGCCCCCTGTAAGGTCAAAAGAGTATAGGATAGCAGACAGTAAACAGACAAATTTTGGTTTTGGGGTAGATGCTCAGGCAGAGGACCCCTTGAGACCTGACTCACCTTGCCTCGTCAGGTCTCTTCGCATGACCTTGTCATGGGTGGGATCTCCCGTGCTGGCTCCCAGCACTCTGCCTTTTCTAAAACCAGCTTGAACATCTGGAAGTTTATGGTTCACATATTACTGAAGTCTGCATTGGGGAATTTTAAGCATTACTTTACTAGCATGTGAGATGAGTGCAATTGTGTGGTAGTTTGAGCATTCTTTGGCATTGCCTTTCTTTGGAATTGGAATGAAAACTGACCTTTTCCAGTCCTGTGGCTGCTGCTGACTTTTCCACATTTGCTGGTATATTGAATGCAACACTTTCACAGCCTCATCTTTCAGGATTTGAAATAGGTCTGCTGGAATTCCATCACCTTCACTAGCATTGTTCATAGTGATGCTTTCTAAGGCCCACTTGATTTCACCTTCCAGGATGTCTGGCTCTAGGTGAGTGATCATACAGTTATGATTATCTTGGTCGTGAAGATATTTATGTACAGTTCTTCCGTGTATTCTTTCTGGGAGCCAGCACGAGGAGTCCCGCCCAAGGCAAAGGTCATGAGGTTAAGGGACCCAACAGGCAAAGGCGAGTCAGGCCTTAAGGGAGTCTCGCTCGTCATCTGCCCCAAAACCAGAGTCTGCCTGCTTTACTGCATAGTGTTTTTCGCCTACTCTTCTGACATTATAAGGGGGGCTATCCCCCACCACCTCTTTCTGAAAAGGAGTTAACTTAGGACTCCAGTTAATAAATCTCCTGGGTGTGACAAGGGTGTTTCAGTCCAAAAACCTCTCTGCTGGCAGACTAGCTTGTGTGACAAGATTATCCACACTCTTGCTACTACATACATGATTGTTCACAACCTCTCAACCATAAATAGCACAGAGAGTTTGGAGTATTTTGCAAGTCTTAGCATAGAGTTTTTCTAAAGATAAAAATCATGTTGGTGAAGGGTTTCATTGCTGAGTTAACAATTGCTGCCAGACCTCCATATCCTTAGGTACCTGGGAGTATGTTAATCAATGTAATTGGAATGTAGAAAAATAAATATAGTAGCTTTGATTTTAGCAATACTAGACTTTTGAATTAATGAATTTTCTCTTTTGATACAGAACACTGTACTCCTCTTTCTTTGCTTTACGTCATTGTGTCCTTGCTATGTAAAAATGTAACTTTATCACTATCTTGTTAAATAGATCTTTAGGGGAAAAAAGTTTTCTGATCAATTAACCTTTATCAATAGAAAGAAAGGTGGGGCCATAAAATGTTAATTGGTCTCCAGACCGGAATATATTGTGAACAAATGTAAGACCCTTGTAAGAACAAAGATATGCTAAGAACACTGTTTTTAGATAAGGGACAGAGCAGCTGACCCTGCGTGACTCTTTTTTTTACATTTATCTCTATGTACAACAAAAAGTATAAAAGTGGACCTGGAAAATAAAGAAACAGACCAGTTCCTGGAAAGACTGGTTTCCCCATGTGGTCTTTTCTCGTTCTCTTCTTTTCTGGCTGAATTTCCATTTGGAGTGTGGAGGCTCGCCAAGCCTACTAATTTTGCCTGGGCTTCTAAGATCTGAACGGGAGGGGGGACACTTTGTGTCCCCACTCCTTCAGGAGACTGGGAAGACGCCTGTGGCCACATAGGTGGTGCAAACTCCTTGTCTTAGAGTTTTATTGGATCTCCTTATAAAACAAGTTATTCAGCCTCTTTTCTCCACTAATATTCCTACTACAATATTCTTTCCTAATCTCTCTTTATATTTCTAATTAAACAGTTCTTTCCTAGACATTGACTCCGTCCCTGCTTCGAATTCCCTGGGTCCACTGGGGCTGGACATCAGCATATTCTTGCCACCTCTTCTTAATATCTTCTGCTTCTGTTAGGTCCATACAAATTCTGTCCTTTATCATGCTCATCTTTGCATGAAATGATCCCTTGGTATCTCTAATTTTCTTGAAGAGATCTCTAGTCTTTCCCATTCTGTCGTTTGCCTCTATATTTTTGCATTGACTGCTGAGGAAGGCTTTCTTATCTCTTCTTGCTATTCCTTGGAACTCTACATTCAGATGCTTGTATCTTTGCTTTTCTCTTTTGCTTTTCACTTCTCTTCTTGTCACAGCTATTTGTAAGGCCTCCCCAGACAGCCATTTGCTTTTTTGCATTTCTTTCTCATGGGGAAGGTCTTGATCCCTGTCTCCTGTACAATGTCACAAACCTCAGTCCATTGCTGATCAGGCACTCTATCTATCAGATCTAAGCCCTCAAATCTATTTCTAACTTCCACTATATAATCATAAAGGATTTGATTTAGGTCATACCGGAATGGTCTAGTCGTTTTCCCTACTTTCTTCAATTTAAGTCTGAATTTGGCAATTAGGAGCTCATGATCTGTGCCAAAGTCAGCTCTCGGTCTTGATTTTGCTGACTGTATAGAGCTTCTCTGTCTTTGGTTGAAAGGATATAATCAATCTGATTTTGGTGTTGACCATCTGGTGATGTGTATGTGTAGAGTCTTCTCATGTGTTTTTGGAAGAAGGTGTTTGCTATGACCAGTGCATTTTCTTGGTAAAACCCTATTAACCTTTGCCCTGCTTCATTCCATATTCCAAGGCCAAATTTGCCTGTTACTCCAGGTATTTCTTGACTTCTTACTTTTGCATNCCTTTTCATACTGTTCATGGGGTTCTCAAGGCAAGAATACTGAAGTGGCTTGCCATTCCCTTCTTCAGTGGACTACATTGTGGCAAAGTAATGTCTCTGCTTTCATATAGTATGAAAAGTCTTCATACGGTATGATTTCAATGATATATCATTTTGGAAAAGGCAAAACTATGGAGACAATAAAAAAAATCAGTGGTTTCCAGGGGTATGAGTAGAGATGAGTATATGCAACAGAGGATTTTTAGGACAGTGAAAATATTTTGTATGATATTATAATGATAGATATATGTTATACTTTTGTCCAAACCCAAAGAATATATAACACCAAGAGTGAGCCCTAAGGTACATTATGGAGTATGGGTGATTATTATGTGTTAATGTAAAGTTCATCCTTGGTTAAAAATGGGTGGGTAATATTGATCATGGGGAAGAAATTTCAGGCAGGGGTATATGAGAAATCTCTGTACCTCCCTCTCAGTTTTGTTGTAAACCTAAAATTTCTCTAAAAAATAAAGTCCTTGGAAAAATATAGTATACAAAAGTATAAAATAAATAAACTATAAATACAGTTATGACATCACTCCCAATTATCTCCACTCCTCTGCCCATTATCTGATTTTGAAAGTGCATACTCTGTTACCCCGAACATATTCAGTGGGGTGTGGAAAGCCAGTGCCAGCTATGAGATAGGATGCAAGATTTATTGTAGGTTAATATCAAATAGGTCAAGTGATAGATAATTTCTGAACTCATTCCAACAGAAATGACAAGTGATACTTTTAAGGCAAGTAGATATATTCTAAGCATAAATAAAGTTTTGACATTATGAGGTGCTGCTTTTCAATGAATACATAAATTTGGGAGGGGACTTTCTAACACATGAATTCAGCGATAGAATACTAAGTATTTTCCCACTGGAAAAAAATTCAGTAGCTAAATGGTGATGAAGAAATACAGCACATTTTATACTGACATTCAGTGTTGAAGTTACAGGAAAATTGCCCATCACAGCTGATCTATATCATTTAAATCTACATGTTTGTCAAATTAATTTTCAGCTCTGTTTCTGGCTACATTGAAATGAAACTCCTCCTATGGAGTCAAAACTACATACTTTTAATTCCACTCAGAGGAGGATTTATTGGGCTTTTGTTCATTTATTCAAGAAGCGCTTATGAAGTATCTTCATTTCAGCAGAGTCCAGAACTAATTGCTGAAGTGGGAGGTTAAAAAGAAATTATAGTGATGTTCTAAATCATTAAGAGGCTTACAAAAAGTTGAAGAGCCATCTCAAGCAAAGGGAATGATAGCATGTTATGGCTCTATGTATTGATGTATCTGATGTAGAAAAATGATTGGATCAAATGTACTAAACAGGCAGGAATTCCACGAAAATAATACCAGGTATATTCTAAAGTCTTAAGATAGACTTAATAGATTCCTTGACTGAGAATTGTAGAGTATCATTTACACAAATATATTTGCATCCAACCCCTTCATGGATCACAGACTTGTCATGGTGAAGAGGCTTGCATAACTCAATGAAGTTATGAGCCATGCTGTGCAGGGCCTCCCAACAGGAGTGGGTCATAGTGAAGAGTTCCAGCAAAACATGATCCACCGGAAGAAAGAATGGCGAAACACTCCAGTACTGCTGTCACGAGAAACCCATGAACATGAACAGTATAAAAAGATAAAAGATATGACACTGGAAGATGAGCCCCCCAGGTCAGGTATACAGACATAAAATAAACATTTTGTACAGGTAACAAACAGAAGAGCTGTATCACAAAGCAGTCTCAGTTATCAGGATATATCTGGTTATATTCTTGGGGGAGGTTTTGACCTGAATTTTCCAAATAATTGCAACATGTCTAACTCACTTATTAACACACGAAATCGGAGACCCCATATTGGCCCCAAGGTCATGATATATCAACATGGACGTCTAATAATATTGTTCACTTCAAAAAAATAGCTAGGATTTGTTACATGGAATATAGAAAGATGGAAGAGTATTGAGCAAGGAACCCCACGGGCCACTTAGTTTGATAAAGGAGATCTGAAACAGCAGTCCACAAAGAATATCTTGAAATAGCTTTACACTCAGACAGTGAATCACAATAGTATAAAGAACTAGTGAATTCTTTAAAAGGCAAACAAAACCTCATGTTTCTTCACAGGAACCATCTCGGGGAATGGGCTCGAACAATGGTTCAAAGTGATTTTATCTTGACCTTTGTAAAAACTGTAATAAGCGCTGGAAAAAAAGTCTGAAGATCAAGAATAAAATAGAATTCTTTGCTAAACATCTGTCCTTCGGTGAATCAAATACTCACATTGCCTCAAAACAGTATATTAATAAGCACTGATAATATTAATATGTACACTGATTTATTGGTTGAAACTACTATAAAACCAAGTCATAAGTCACAAAAGATGCCTGAAGTTCTGTTACTATATTTAGAAAGAAGTATTCAGTTTTGCTCTCATGAAAAATGCCCAACACTGAAGAAATAAATTTAGACACAAAAAAATCTTTCAGGAAAGATGATTTTAATAATGGCAAAAATAAAAAAGGAAGGTAACATTAGGCCTTCTGGCAAGAGAAGGGAATAGATACCAACAAATAAGGATACAAGCTTACAAACAGCAGGCTGGGTATACTGGGTGTGAATTTTATATATGCCAGCCTTGATGGTGTGATGATTCCTGTGGCCCTCCTCCTTTGGTAATAAATAATAAGGGGGAAGTTTGTTACAACAAATTATTTAGAATGCTTAACAAGTGCTTTCACAATAGAGGAAAGAATTATTGTTTTCAAAGTCTGTAGCTAGATTTAGAACTGGATTAATAACTACAACAGCAGAGATGAAAATATATACTCTCTTGTGTAATATAACATTAACCCAGAAACAGGTTCATTCACTTGTCCAGTGTCTCAGGGCTAGACATTCTCTACTAAATGTCTAATCTGATTTGCAGTCACAATTCAACTATCATTTTCTTCCATGGGCCCCTGCACAACCTCATCCAAAGTATAACTGCTTCTTGCATCCACAATATCTATGTGCAGCTGTACTGAACTGTAAATTATCTTTATATGTTTTACTTCATATTAGAGGGTCAGCTCTTTGGAGGCAGGAAGGTTTCATTTATCATCAAACTCACGATGTTCAGCATTGTGCTTGATGTATAGACACTGCCTTACATTTAGGGTTTGTGTTTACTTTTTAAGGGAAAATGAGTATGTGTTAAATTCTTAATTAAATGAACTACTTTCTCGTACCTACTTGCTTTACAATTTATTCATTAATTTGGCAATGATTATCATCTTACATGGGCAGGAATAAGTTACATTTCTTTTTTCTTTCTGCACCAAAGAGTTCAGAAACCTGCATTTTCAATTCTCTGCCAAATACTTTTGTAAATGTGCCAGACTTCTCAGTCATTTAATACAGACCATGTTAAAGAGCTGCTGAATTGTTTATTACAGCAAATACTGGCTACTGTACTTTTATCTCTCATATATATATAAATTTTATATATATATATAATTTTATATATATATATAAAATTGGAGAAGGCGATGGCATCCCACTCCAATACTCTTGCCTGGCAAATCCCATGGACAGAGGAGCCTGATATATAATTACTTTTTTACTGGGCAGAACAATCTTAAAGATTCTAATTATATGTAAGGCTACTTAATAATTACATAAAATACTAATAATAAACATTTTGAAAATAGAAATCAGTTTTCTACAAGGTTATACATTTATTTTATCCATTTTAAAATAACTCTGGTGAGCAAAAAGTCTTTAGAGAACTATGGGCTTATGGATATATCCTACTTTGGTAAGTTATATACTTGTTAGTTATTGTGAAAATATTGTAGGACACAAAATTATTACTTAAGTGAATTATTCAGCAAAACCAAAATGTGAAGTAAGAAGTCTCACATCTGAAAGTTTAAATTATTATTTCTGTATCACAACCATGCAGGTTATAAATATTCCTTTTTATTTTATTTTTTTAATGGAAGACTTGAACCAATCTGATGAATGGCAGGTAGTGACTTCATAGAATGTTACTGAGTCCGAGCTCGCTCTACTCAACACACAACAGGCTAATGAATCCGAGAGACAAGGTGTTGAGGTAAGAAATATGACTTTACTCTAAAGCTGGCTCACTAAAAATATGGCAGATTAATGTCTCAAAGTAGCCATCTTGTCAGTGTCTGTATGCTAGCTTCTTTTATAGAACCAGAGAAAGAAGTGGTGAGGAACTAAAGTAAAAAGGCAGAATAGAGTGGGAGATACAGTAAGGAAGTAAAGTAAAAAGGGTCTTCAAACTTTGAAAACATCTCCAGGAAAGGTCATCCTTTGGAAGGGATGTGTTAATCTCTTCTTTTTTTTTCATTCCCAGGTGGGCAAGTTCAGATTATCTCCTTGTGAGCTAAACAAAGGCACTATAGTTTAACAGTTAGGCAGAGGGACAAGGTCCTCTGAGACAGGCCATTATGTATGGCTTAAAATCCAGTCTGTTCTTCAACAAGCAAATCATGAGTCCTAGAGTAGGCTTCATCTGTCCAGAGGAAAGAAGGTATTTTTCTTTCCAAAGTTTCCTTCTGTATACCATCTTGTGCCATCAGGGCTGCAACTGACCAGACAAGGAGATCTTTTTTCTAATTGATTCATGTTGCCATATAGGCTAGGTGAAACCCAGCTTATAAAAATGACAGAAACTGCAGCTATTGAATTCTACATACGGAAAATACTACCAATTTTAAAGACTTCTGGCTTGTTAGGTGTTTTTTAAATTAAAGAAAGTAGGGGAAACCACTAGACCATTCAGGTATGACCTAAATCAAATCCTTACAATTATAAAGTAGAAGTGACAAATAGATTGAAGGGATTAGATCTCATAAACAGAATGCCTGAAGAACTATGGACAGAGGTTCATGACACTATACAACAGGCAGAGATCAAGATCATCCCCAAGAAAAAGAAATGCAAAAAGGCAAAATATTGTCTGTGGAGGCCTTACAAATAGCTGTGAATAGAAGAGAAGCAAAAGGAAAAGGAGAAAAGGAAAGCTATACCCATTTAATGCAGAGTTCCTAAGAACAGCAAGGAGAGATAAGAAAGCCTTCCTCAGTGACCAATGCAAAGAAATGGAGGGACACAATAGAATGGGAAAAACTAGAGATCTCTTCAAGAAAATCAGAGATACCAAGGGAACATTTCATGCAAAGATGGGCTCAATAAAGGACAGAAATGGTATGGACCTAACAGAAGCAGAAGATATTAAGAAGAGGTGGCAAGAATACTCAGAAGAACTGTACAAAATGATCTCCATGACCAAGATAATCATGATGGTGTGATCATACACCTAGAGCCAGACATCCTGGAATGTGAAGCCAAGTGGGCCTTAGAAAGCATCATTATGAACAACTCTAATGGAGGTGATGGAATTCCAGTGGAGCTATTTCAAATCCTGGAAGATGATGCTGTCAAAGTGCTGCCCTCAATATGCCAGCATATTTGGAAAACACAGCAGTGGCCATAGGACTGGAAAAGGTCAGTTTTCATTCCAATCCCAAAGGAAGGCAATGCCAAAGAATGCTCAAACTACCACACAATTGCACTCATCTCACATGCTAGTAAAGTAATGCTCAAAATTCTCCAAGCCAGGCTTCAACAGTATGTGAATCATGAACTTCCAGATGTTCAAGCTAGATTAGAAAAAGCAGAGGAACCAGAGATCAAATTGTCAACATCTGTTGGAGCATCAAAAAAGCAAGACAGTTCCAGGAAAACATCTACTTCTGCTTTACTGACCATACCAAAACCTTTGTCTGTGGACCACAACAAACTGTGGAAAATTCTTAAAGAGATGGGAATATCAGACCACCTGACTGCCTCTTGAAAATGTGTATGCAAGTCAAGAAGCAACAGTTAGAACTGGACATGGAACAGCAGACTGGTTCCAAATAGGGAAAGGAGTACATCAAGGCTGTATATTGTCACCCTACTTATTTAACTTCTGTGAAGAGTACATCATGAGAAATGCTGGGCTGGATGAAGCACAAGCTGGAATCAAGATTGCTGGGAGAAATATCAATCACCTAGATATGCAGATGACACCACCCTATGGCAGAAAGCAAAGAACTAAAGAGCCTCTTCATGAAAGTGAAAGAGAAGAGTGAAAACGTTGGCTTAAAACTCAACATTCAGAAACAAGATCATGGCATCCGGTCCCATCACATCATGGCAAATAGATGAGGAAGCAGTAGAAACAGTGACAGATTTTATTTTCCTGGGCTCCAAAATCACTGCAGATGGTGACTGCAGCCATGAAATTAAAAGACGCTTGCTCCTTGGAAGAAATGTTATGACCAACCTAGACAGCATATTAAAAAGCAGAGACATTACTCTGCCACAGAGTTCCATCTAGTTAAAGCTATGGTTTTTCCTGTGGTCATGTATGGATGTGAGAGTTGGACTATAAAGAAAGCTGAGAGCTGAGGAATTGATGCTTTTGAAGTGTGGTATTGGAGAAGACTCTTGAGAGTCACTTGGACTGCAAGGAGATCCAGTTAGTCCATCCTAAAGGAAATCAGTCCTGAATATTCATTGGAAGGACTGATGCTGAATCTAAAACTCCAATACTTTATGAACCAACACATCTGAACTCATTCATTAGAAAAGACCTTGATGCCGGGAAAGACTGAAGATAGGAGGAGAAGAGGACGACAGAGGATGAGATGGTTGGATGGCATCACTGACTCCATGGACATGAGTTTGAGTAAACTCTGGGAGTTGGTGATGGACAGGGAGGCCTGGCGTGCTGCAGTCCATGGGGTCACAAGGAGTCAAACAGGACTGAGCCACTGAACTGAACTGTGTGTTTTGTTTCTTTTTTTTAAATAATGCATGTTATAGCAACTGGCCTTCCATGTTGTAGCAGGTGGCGCTAGTGGTAAGCAGTCCACGGGCCAGTGCAGGAGATGCAAGAGACGAGAGTTTGATCCCTGGATTGGGAAGATCCTCTGGAGTAGGGAATGGCAATCTGCTCCAGTATTCTTGCCTGGAAAATTCCACAGATAGAGGAGCCTGGCTGGCTACAGGGGCTGCAAAGAGTCAGACACACTGAGTGATTGAGCACAACAACATAACAATGAAATCAACAAATTATGGACCAATTAATTATGCTATCAACATATGTCATATAATGTAAATAAAATTGAGTATTCTATAGCTAGTGCAAACTTTTTTTTTTCATTCTGTAAACCTCTGAATGAATTTTACTAGACATAGTTATACAAAGGATAGATAAGTGAAAACATAATAGAAATTATTAACATTTATTGGCCATCTACTATACCACACCAAAGGCTTCCCTGGTGGCTGAGTTGGTAAAGAATCCGCCTGCAATGGAAGGGACTGTCTGCAATGCAGGAAACCCAGGTTTTATCCCTGGTAGTGAAGATCTCCTGGAGAAGGAAATGGCAACCCACTGCAGTTTTCTTGCCTGGGAAATTCCATGGACAGAGGAGCCTGCTGGATGATATACTGACAGTATACTGACTGGCCACTTCTGTTTCAGAATAAATGAAAATGAAGCTGTAACACATGCTACCTTTTATTGTCAAAATAAGAGTCTATGTTAGTTTGAGAACTCCAGTGCATTTTTCTCTTAATGTAAAGTTGAACTCTCTTTGTTTTTTTTTTTTCTTTAACTTGCATTCACCATGTCTCCTATTAACATCCAACATTTTCAAGCTAGAAATTCAAGCTACTACTTCTTGTCTTAGATTCCCCTTTCCACATTGTAAGTTTATTCTATGCAGAAAATTCTTTTCTTAAAATACAACACTTGGGTTTCGTCTGTTGAGTCAAAGCAAGTGGGATGAAAAAATTCAGTCCCACTATATCAGCTGTTCTGGAAGTAGTTCTTTAATTAATTACCTCCATGATTGCCAGAAAGCTCACTTCTGAAATTGGCACATAAGGTTTCTGAACTTGGAAAAGACAGACCCTATCCTTGTATTTGTTATTTCATTGATTTCTATTTTAATCTTATTTTGTCTAATATTTTACCTTCTTATATTTCCTTTTAATTTTCCAGTTTGCTACTGTCTCCCTTTTCTCAACAAGTTATTATGATTTTACAAGCTCTTCATATTTTTGTATGTATATATGTTCATAAAATATATGCCATATATATATGTTGATAAAATATACCCCATTCCCATATATATATATATATATATATATACACACACACACACATATATATGGGCAATTTAAAAGAGAAGAGAAATATATGCTTGTCAATTTGTTATTTTTCACTAAAATAAATGATATAAATCTATTAAATTTGCTATTGAACATAATTTATAATGAAATTCACTAATTTCTTTTTCTCACTAACAATCCCAAACTTGCCTTATACTATTTGGCCTCTTAAGGGGGAAAAAAGATCACATCTCCCTGGCAAGGTTAAGGTATATTGTACAAAATATTTCTTTGTGTTTCTGACACTCTTTTTCCCTTGATCTGTTTAAGTTGATCCTATTATTGCAACAGAATAGCAACAGAATAGTAGCCTGCCATTTGGACTTACTTTATCTAGAAAAATGTAAGTTTCTAGGATAGATAACCTTTAATAAGAAGGTATAAACACACATATTCTCTCAAATCTTTCTTTTGAATGACTATCCAAATGTGGAAATGACTTAAATCTAGTAAGATCAGGCTAAAGTAAAATAACTGTCAAAAGGTTAGGTCAGCAAAAGAAAATTTAATAACAGCATATCAAATATTTACCAAAGTTATTCGCAAAGTTAAATCATTTATGAAAATATATTAAACACTTTAAAACAGGCTTACTTTCAAGTGACAAATGGGAGATACTTAAGTAAAAGTACAATCTTCTGTAATAAATAAAGCTCATTTCTCTAAAACTAAAGTTTCCTTTACAGACAGTTTTCACTCATCTTGATTATTTGGGGACAAAAATACATATGACTTTAGTTCAATTTTAGGTTCAGTGTACTGCCTGACTTTAAATTATAGGGAACTAGTAGGGTTTCTGCAAACAAAATAGAGGTATAAGTTAAACAGGGGGTAATGAGCAGGGCTACAATATGCCTGAGAGAGTTCTACCAAGTCTGTGCTATATTCATTCAATAGCATGCGTTAAATCTTTCAGTGTGATAAATATGTTATAGATACAGGGATACAACATGAATTTTGGCTTTCAGAGACTCATACTAAACTTTGCTTGAACACTTACAGTGATATAGTACCCACTCACAGTACACAGTTTGTTCCAATATTAGACAGCTCTAAATTAAAAAAAAAAAACAAAACACATTTTCCTTTAAATTGAACTCCATTGTTCTTCATTAAATATTCACCCGTTAGTTCTGATTCTTTTTCTTGGAACTACACAGATGTTTATTCTTCTTGTCATTGAGTAGAACTTCATATATTTGGAGAGTAATTATTGCTTTCTAAATTTTTGTTTTTCTGGACAGAATATCCCCAGTTATGTCAATTGCAGCTGATAGACCAGTTGCTCCAGACCACTTAACTTAGCTATCTTCTAAGGTATGCATTTGATTTTCTTTCAAAGTTCTTTGGGTTCTCTCATGCCTACATAGGTAGAGTCTAAATTCTAATACAGAGCTCATTCATTCCTTAAAATATTAAATGTTTATTTGTCAAATTTTCTGTTGTACATTTGAGAATCAGTGGTAAACTAAAGATCGCCCCTGTTTTCAGGATGTTATCAGTTCAGTCACCAGTTTAATTTCATCTACTCTTTGTTTGCATTAAATACTAACACTGTTCCTCAATGTCAATGCATGAATTAATGCCTCAGAGAACCTGATTACCTAAACCTCTCAGTCACTCAAGTACAACATTTGCATTCTAGTTCTAAACAATGGTCTGGTCTTCTGTATGATTTTTTTTTTTAATAGCTAAAAAAAAAAAACAAAACAAAAAAAAACAAAACCTTTAGTATTTTGAAGACCATTCCTGACAATACTCAATTGTATTAGAGCATTGGTCGGAAACCCAGGGCTACGGGGCCTCTGTTTGTCTACCTTTGATTGCAGTGTGGAAAAGAAAATCCACCATGGAAATAGAATAGTCAGTTCTTTTAGAAGCCAAAGCATAGGCACTCAATCAGCATTAAAAATGAAAGCAATAACATCCACTCTGGGTCTGTTACTGCAGACCTTTTATTTTGATTGGAGCACAGAACAGGCAGTGTTTATCTTTGGAAATGCCATTGAAGCCTTTCACAGCCATAAGCACTGCTTCCACTATGAAATATTTCAACCCACACTGCAATTTTGTTGGGATTTACTACAAATCCTCCATCTAGCAATATACCTACTCAGTAGTAAAAAAGCTCACTCTCCTTTTGTTCTGTAAATTTATGCCAAAGTATAGTTCTTATTATTACTTCAGAGGTTTAACATACCAGGAAAAGTTCTACAGACAGGGTTGAAAAACTTCTGCAATTCACCATTTTTTAAAGTGTAATTTTGAATCATTTTTAAGTTGCATTGTAAACCATATTCTAATCCAAGATTTATTTTGCTAGTGAAGCCATTCTATTATTTCCCAACTATCAGAGCCTACAGAAAAATGTCTCATGACCTCATATTTAACAAACCAATTTCTAGTATTCTGATGGCAACTGTCCACAGGTTTTGACAAATATTTGGTAAGGTATCAACATTTCTAATATTATTATAATGTACTTTTCTATAGGGAAATATTAATTATTATGTCTGGTCATAAATGGAAGTCTATAAGGCAAACAAAACCAGAATAGACTGTGCAGAGAAGGCAGGGGGCTTCACCAATATCGTGTTCCCTAAAAGAAAAGATGAAAACCATATACTGAGTAAATAGAATGTTACCAAATGCTGAAATCAAATTATTTATTCCTTGGAAGGTTTACAGCTAGAATTACATAGATTTAGTTTTCAATGTTGTCAGTTGAAAGCATATTCAGAATGTTTTGAGTGATGCAATGCGAACTGCTACAGTGACAGAAAAGCTGGTTTCCAAGACATGATAATGAATTAGGCTCTTTTATGTAGCTATGTAATAAAACTGAAGTCTGTGAAATACACATAAGTGAGAATATGAGTAATAATTGCAGAAACATGGTACCAGATAGACAAATCAGTGGCGCAGTTTGATGACATGTTGATAGAGCCCTGGATGGGGTCAGGAGATCTGGATTCTCTCTCAAATTCTATGCCTTGATGTCTTGGGGAGAGCTGTCAAAATGGGAAGAATGCAGTACCAAAGAATTATTAGGAATATCCTAAAGAAAATAGATTATTACATAATTTTGTGAGGAAGCCAAAATAAGGTGTCTCAACCGTGCATTGCTGAATAAAAGTTTTACTAAAACTCATCCTTTACCTTTGAATCTGTTATCGCAAAATGATGAAAGGTATAGCCTCCCATATAGGCTCCCCAAACAAACTGGGTTCAAATCCCTCTTTACACTCATTAATTTTGTGATTCTAGCAAGCTGCTTAACCTCTCCTATAATTACTTTTCACACCTGTAAAATAAGCATTTTAGTAGATTGCAAAGGCTTAGAACAATATTTGACATGGTTTAGGCACTATGTTTTAATTGTTATTGTATTATCAATATAAATATCATTAATCTACATGGAAGTATCAATAGATCTTATATAATCCATCTGTTTATCCCCTTTTTCTTTTTTTGCTTAAGTATCCAACATTTTTTACTTTTTCCTTTTATTTATTTAACATGTGCTAGACACTAACAGTTAAAAGTCACTATTTTAGTTGGTGCTAGCCAAATATTTCTTTGTGATAATAAAATCTTGTTTTTTTCAATTGAAATATAGTTGATATACAATATTATATAAGTTACAAGTGTACAATATACTGATTTATAGTTTTTGAAGTTTATATTCCATTTATAATTTAAATATTGGCTATATTCCCTGTGTAATACAATATTTCCTTATAGCTTATTTTATATATGATAGTCTGGACCTCTTAAGCCCAATACCCTTGTACTGCCCCTCTCTTCTTCCCTCAAGAAAATCTTTTCTAGTGTGTTTCATCTGGACATGTTTGAACAGCTATCAAGAGTATCACAGAAGTTCATTCAGCTGGTAAACTGCCCATTACTCTTTCTCCTCTTTCTCATGGGAGAAGAAAGCATCTTTATTTGATCAGAAAACCTGAAACTGTTTTACTCTCCTTTTATTAGAGAAAGACCCAAGTAATTAAAGCCTGTGTAATCTCCAGAGTAGCAGTGGAAGCAGCCATTGAGAACGAGTATGTTAATTTTTGTGACTCTTGGCTGACAGAAGAGGAAAGAGCCTAGTGTTCTTTAGTGCAGTCAGGAGGGTGCAGGATTAAATGTGCTAAAGTTAGGGTCATTGTCAGATAGCTATTCTTTTTTTAATTGATAGAATGTTTGCCTTTGAGAGTTAAATGTCATTAAAAGGTTACTAGCTCTGGAAATAGCAGTTCCACATTCTCACTAATGGAAAATAAAACTTGACTGAGAGGTCTTATATTCCCTTTTTTTCCATGGGGCCTAGAAACCATCCTTTACCTAGATCCTGGAAACATGAGTCATCTGGAAGACACCTGGAATTTCCTGCAGACTTAGGAAAGGGCCAAAAATAAGTATGCCTTGTTTAGAAGAATTGGCATTTTCCAAGGGAAAGAGGAAAGTCTTCCAGAGAGGGAGACCTGTGATTATAGGTGTGCGTATGAGGATGGAAAGCCAGGCCAGGAATGATGAGAATGTTTCTGAGAGCAGTCGGCTTTGTGTGAGACATTTTAGGTCATATATATTGTCTGTGTTGTTCTCATCTAACATAGCATTGCTGATTTGAGGTTTGCTTGTTCTATCAGTTATTTATTGAGAGAAGCTTGTTAAAATCCTCCAGATAATTGTGGATTTGTCTATATTGCTTCCTAATTGCACTGGTTTTTTTCTTTATATATTTAGGTGCTGTTATTGAGTGCATGCAGATTTAAATTTTTGATATCTATCTAGTGGTAAAACCCTTTACTCCTATGAAATGTTCTTTATATCTGATAAAGCTTTTTATTTTTTTTTTATTTTTTTTTTAATTAAATTTTATTTTTTAGTTTGTTTTGCTTTACAATACTGTATTCGTTTTGCTATACATTGACATGAATCAGCCACGAGTGTAAAAGAACTCCCAATCCCGATCCCCACCTCCCCCCTCCCGCCCCACACCCTCTCTCTGGATTGTCCCCGTGTATCAGTCCCAAGCATCCTGCATCCTGCATCAAACCTAGACTGGCGATTCGTTTCACTTATGACATCATACATGTTACACTGCCACTCTGCCAACTCATCCCACCCTCTCCCTCTCCCACAGAGTCCAAAAGGCCGTTCTATACATCTGTGTCTCTTTTGCTGTCTTGCGTACAGGTTTATCCTTAAAAAATTGCAAATAGAAATGCCTTATGATCCAGCGATCCCACTGCTGGGCATACACACCAAGGAAACCAGAATCGAAAGAGACACGTGTACCCCAATGTTCATTGCGGCACTGTTTATAATAGCCAGGACATGGAAGCAACCTAGATGTCCATCAGCAGATGAATGGATAAGAAAGCTGTGGTACATATACACAATGGAGTATTACTCAGCTATTAAAAAGAATACATTTGAATCAGTTCTAATGAGGTGGATGACGCTGGAGCCGATTATACAGAGTGAAGTGAGCCCAGAAGGAAAAACACCAATACAGTATACTTACACATATTTATGGAATATAGAATGATGGTAATGATAAACCTGTACGCAAGACAGCTTTTTATTTTATTTATTAAATTATTAATTAATTAATGTTTGGTTGCATTGGGTTTTCGTTGCTGTGTGTGGGCTTTTGCCAGTTATGGTGCAAGGGATTCCCATTGTGGTGGTTTCTCTTGTTGTGGAGCCTGGTCTCTAGGGTGCTCCTGCTTCAGTAGTTCCGGCGTGTGGACTCTAGAGCACAGCCTCAGTTTAGTTGCCCTGTGGCATGTGGGTTCTTCCTGGACCAAGGATTGGACCCATGTTCTCTGCACTGGCAGGTAGATACTTGGCCACTGGACCACTAGGGAAGTCCAAGCCTTCTTATTTTAAAATTTGATTTGTTTTCCATCAGTAAGGTTACACAAGCTTTTCTTTTACATCATGTTTCTTGGTTTACTTTTTTATCATTTTGCATTCAATGCTAAAATCTTTATTTTTAAGGCAAGTCTAAACAACCTTAGTCTTTTAATCAAAGCATACATTGTATTTACATTTAAGGAAATATTTTAGTGTATATCTACTGTCTTAATATTTGTTTTGTCTAATTAAGTCCCATTTTATCTTCTTTCTTACTTTTTTAGAGAATTTGTATTATTTTACTTTTCTTCTATCAAGTTTTTAGTTTAGAATACTTACTCTGTTTTTGGTGGCGTTTCTAGATACTAAAATATGCAGCTTTGTATTGTTGCAGTCTAATGTAAATTATTACTTTTATCATTTTTACCTAAAAACTAGAACCTTATGGCACTTTAGGCTTATTGATATGCCATCTTTTGCTTTGTTGTCATCATGCATTTTAATTCTA